>CM076662.1:7872131-7916100 GCA_038496675.1 Rachycentron canadum
CCACCCAGCCCCCTCCCACCCCCCAACACTCTTTCTTTCCACTCTTTGTATTCAACTGGACTGCAAGTAATTCAATACACCTCTCCTTGTGCTGGTTCACTCAAATGAAACGCAAAGCGAATATCAAGTGAAGCAGCACACCACTTACAGTAACATCACTGTTTGTGTGGGTTGCCCTTCGGTGTGTGTGTGTGTGTGTGTCTGTGAAATCCCGTACTGTACGTGTGTGTTAAAGGCAAGTGTAAAACAAATTGTAAATCCAAGAGATAATCTTGTTCTGCACATGATTCCTTGACCAAACTCAATACCCCCGAGAGCTACACAATACCAGGCTGATCGCTCCATAGCAACACACATGGTAACACAAATCTATTTCAGAGCAGGAGTGCAGCGCTGCGCTTAAACACAGCAGGCAAAAAGAAAATAAATAGGGAAAACAGCAATCAGTTTTTAAAAGAGCTTCATGTTCATACTTACTGCCTGTCCAGCTGCAACCAAAAACTAAGAGGCTCCCGCAGCTCACAGCTACCTCTCTTCATACAATTGTGAGTGTTATCAGAGATCTATAGCAACGCCACTCCTTCGTCATATTCAGAGGTTGTGAACTTGGATCTGCCCCTTGTCTGACATTTAATTGTTCAACAGGGTGTGTGTTTACTTTCAAGGTGTTGGCTGCCCTTCATGGACTCGAATGCAGAAGGCAGTGGAAACATGGACGCCTAATGAGAGAGAAACAAACTGTAACAACAATCCCTGCCCCTGAGTCCCTGTAACAACAACGCAGCGATGACCGATAGAGAGAGAGTTTACATCAACATAATGTTTCTCCTGGCATGAGCCTGCTAGTAAATCATAACTCTCTAAGCAGATCGGTCAACATCAATTGTTTCAGCATTCAGCGTTACCTCAGAGCCAACACAAACACACCGATAAGATGAACTATTTTTGAAAGAGAGTCAGCAGCCCAATTTCCTCAGTGCTTTGCTTAATTCAAGCAGGGGAAAAGCAACATAAAATACAAGTGTTCTGGTAGTTTGCATTTAATTCCTTCCTTTAATTAACTTAATTAAAGGAAAAACACTGAAAAGGAAAACAAGCAAAATTTCCAAACTATTAAATAAAAAGGTAGAAGATGCATTTGATTTGCCCATTGCTCAAGCTGCCGTTCAAGTTCCTGAGAGGAAAAAATCATTCACACTCTACTCTTCAAAGCTTTTAATCATAACCACCACTAAACACCACCACGCTAAATCCTACAGACAGCGTCAAAGAGACACTAAGTTGGTTGCAAGTGCCACTTTGATATATACTGTGTTGACCTTTCCTAGATCATATAGGGTGATTATACGCGTGTTGGACTGCAGTTTGGCAGAAGCTGCACAAAAGGCTTTACTGTAATAGCTTTCCTCCTCTTTCGAGCCATCCATTCTGCAATGACACATACAACCTTATGTTCTCCAGAAAGGTGGGCTGGCACTTGTCTGACACACACACACACACACACACACACACACACACACACACACACACACACACACACACACACACACACACACACACACACACACACAGTTACAGCTACAGGAGAGCAGCTTACAGGCCCGATGCACCCAACAAACATGGGTGATGTGACAGCAGAAGGAAGCAGTGGCAACAGGCTATGAATATTCCTATTTCTTGTTTTTGCTTTTAACCCTTGATCTGAATTATTCAATTTGACTTTCATTGTGTAATAACTAGTAAATATGTAATATAAAGCACAGAGATTTCCAAATAATCAGAAACCCATTAATCATTTAAGTGCTTTTCCAAACTGAAATACCAAGCATTCTCTGGTTGCAGCTTCTTAGTAGTGAGGATTAGCTGCTTTTCTTTGTCTTATATGATAGTTATTCTAGGCATTTGTACTGTTAATTGGACAAAAAAAGCAATTTCAAGACATCAACTAGGGCTTTGGGAAATTGTGACAGACATGCATTGTTTTCTGACATTTGATAAGTCAATTCATCAAACATAAATCAGCAAATAAAGTGATAATGAAAGTAATTGTTTCATGCAGCCCTAAAGCTGAGAAACAACATAACCTAACATTTTGTGTTATTGCATTCTGCTTGTGAAGTTGATTTCTTTTAAAATTAGCAATGCTGAAACAATTAGTCAATTAATACATTTTGATTATCTAAATATTTTTATTGTCAACAGTTCTGATAAATGATGAAACGTTTCTGAGGAAAAAGAATCTTATTAAAAATTAGAATTTGCTCCTTTTCTCAATATGGAATTTTGCATTTAGTGGTTTTGAATGTTTGCATTAAAAAAATGAACGATCTCAAAATGTTGCCTTGACACTACTTACTAAAATAATTTAAAATCAATATAATCTACAAAATGGAATGATTTAATTATCTTTATTTGTATATAAACAACAGATTAATCAATAATAAATTAGCTGTTAGCTGTAGTTTTGTCACCCATAATGCATTAGGAAGGACTCATCACAAATCATCTGTACTCTCCCAGCGAGCAACAAAAGTCACATTAACATAATTTTTAAAAATGTGAACAGTCTTAAATGTGAAAAATAAAGTACTTCCTATTACTGGGGTATTTCTTGTGTCGTCATTTAAACCTTTGCAGGTATTTCACTCACCTTCAGAGAACCCTCAGTGAACCCCATTCACTTCAGGCCTTGGATTGCATCGAATGTGACAAACAGAAGTGACTAATCACAGTTATTTGTTAAACACGACGTCTGTGTATCCTCCAAAATCTGCCTTGTCAAACAAGAGCAAATCCACCAGTGTTTATGTACTACAGTGACCCTGCAGGGGATATCACCATAGCAGTAAGTGGCAGACATTAGAGTACTTACACAGCCTATCACAATAGAAGCAGCAATGCACCTTTCAAAGCACAATGATTATTGAGGCAGGACACAATATCGTACTACCTGCCATCAGTCCAGTGGGCTAGCTATAGAGTTTCAGGGTGTGCTGTGGGATACTGTAATCGTATACACTTTATCAGGCTGTTGTGTCACAAGTGTTTTGTTTAAGGGATTTCAAATGGGAGTCGGGGTAGGGGCTGTCTCATTAAGCGCAAGTCAATAAGATGTAACCACGATCCCACAAATATCCGTGAATAGATGAGTATGTCTGGCCATATCAAAATACTTGGCATAGTTGGATCTGAGCAAGTGGAAAAGGTTTGATACTTAGGCAGAGTCTGTCATGGGAGCACTTCTAAGATTTTTTTCCTTTAGATTTCCAGTTTCATGATTGAAGCAGGATTATGTCATACTTGTGTAATAAATAGCTGTGTACAGTAGTCCCACTGTAAACCACAGTAGTAGTTTACAGTGGGAATTAAATGCTAAGTATCTTCAAACAAGATATGATGATTATAAAGCAAGTCATACTGCCGTTTTGATCTGTTTTAGCATCAAGTTGTTTGGAAAAGACAAAGAAATCTTCCAGTAAAAATCTTCCTTGTCTGAATGGATTTAAAAGATATAACAGTTTGTTAAAATCCCTGCTGCTTTAAACAATAATGAGTCTTTACTTGGACTATTTTTCAAGCTAAGAGTCTTTGTAATGAGGTTTTACACTATAATTATTACAATATGGGCTTCCATTCAGAAGTATACAATAATAATAGTGTCAGAGCATCCTTGTGTTCTTAACAAACAACATTTTGTAGTAGTAAAATGTTGGATATTGTTCATTTGTTCATTCTTGGTTTAGATTAGAACAAGAAAACAAAATAGAGGTATATTTCTCATGTGATGTTATAATGTCATCTTTAGGTAGGCCATTAGGAAACCAGTTTCCACATTTTATATAATTGTGTCATGGTTTTCTGTCTTTCCTCACTTTCACTAAAACACCTGGTAATTTTCACAATAATGGCAACTTCAAGAAAAAAAAGTTTACTTTCCCTTCAGTCATTTGGTCATTTTGCTTTTATGTTCTGCTGATGCTCCAAAATCGAGCCAAGTTCAGAACAGTCATGTCAAGGTGGTTCGATGTACCACCTTTTGCTACTGGTGCCAGCTCAGCCCCTGAAAACAGCTGCAGCATTTTAAAAAGGAGTCTGGTGCTTTTATTTAGATGCAGCACCCTCATCAGTGCCTCCTGTTATTCCCTCTCTCCTCCTGCGATATTAAAACTGCACCTCCAGTAAATGCCAGGGGAGGAAAAACAAAAACAATGTTGGGCACTAGACAGATGATCATCAGGTAAAACTAAAGAATAACTTACACAACCAAGGTGAACACCTGTACGACCAAAAAGTAGCCCTGATGGGACAAATTTCTCAGGGGAGATGGCACATCACATCCTCTTCTCAGCTAGTAACAATGATTTTTAACACTTTGCTGTCTGATTTAACTTTCTCTGGTCTCCCTTTAAGATCCAAACATATCCCACTGTGAGCAGTAAGAAAGAACATTCAACTCACTCATTTATCAACACAATATAAAGCAAATCTACAAATGGTGATGATCTTTGATGCTCAAAGCTACTTTCCAAGATCATTTTCCTGTAAGACACAGTAAGGATCAGTGAATAGTAACATTAACACTGCCAGTAAATCTGCATCTTGGAATAATTAAAAATATATTTTACATCAGTTGAATCAAACTGCTTCGAACGTTCCTTAAGAACAACCTTGTGTCTTCTTCCTTTCTCCTTTTAAACACACATACACTTTCCCACTTGTCACCACACTTTTAACTTAACCTACGATTTCATTTTCTGCAGGGAAATTTTAACTTGTTGAGCAACCCTAGCTCCACAGCATGTCCTCAAGATGTTTCCATCCATGTTGTCTCTTTATTTGTCAATCAATGCTCTTATCCTCGCGACTGTCTTCTTTGGCCTGTGTGATCAGGTCTAAAAAGCCCTTTATAGCTGTTATTGCCCCAAACTGTCACCGTGCCATTGTTATTGTGGGAATATTATGAAAAGCCATGAAAACGACAGGAGTATTGGACTGAACATGCAGCACATGCTACTGCAGAAAGTGAGTTTGGAAGTGTGTTGAACACCAGGCAGCTGCTGCTCTGTCTGACAGGTACAGGCCCAACGATATAAAGCTATAACCATTATGTCAGAAACGGTGTCTGGAAGCCAAAGTATTAAAATTCCCCCGCTGAGATCCCCCTCTGTTCTGTGGAGACAACAGGCGCTTTGTTTCTCATTCAGCGGCCGTGGAGCGTCATTTGAATATTTTCAGTGGGCAACCCAAAAACAACACCGCAACACGGAACAGGTGTGTGTGCGAGCGAGCGAGCGAGCGCGCGCGCGAGCGTTTGTGTGTGTGAGTGTGTGTGTGTGTTTGCATGTGTGTGCCTCCGCGGTCGCGTGTTCGTGCGTGCACACGCCTGCTTGTGTGACCAAATCAAACAAGCAGCAGGTTAGATGACAAATGTCATGGGGGTTAGATTCACGGCAGTCACATCGGTGCTCTTTTGGAAAAGCTGCCCAACATTGAATGACGACTCAAACACCGCACCTTCACACACACACACACACACACACACACACACACACACAGACGAGCCACGCGCGCACACACCACACACACAGGCGAATGTGTTTTATCAAAATCATATGACAGGCGTGGTCATTGAGTGAAAACGTTTAGGCCACTTTGTTTTTGTGATTGTAGCCTAATTAGCTGCGATGTCGCATGTGAAAATGTGAAAAACCCAGGCTACCTTATGGAGGTCGATGCGTATCCTCTCCTCTCCTTTATGCGGGCTCTCTGGCCACAGGTGATAGCTCGAGCCGTAGTTGGGGCTGTCTTTGCTGCTATTGCTGCCAGTCGCAGACGAGTTCCCCGCGTATGCCTGTTGTGTTACCGGGGGGGTTACGCGGGAGTCGCGGCTGTGTAGCTGCGCCTGGTCGCCTTGCGCGGCGATCCTCCCAGACTTATTGCGGTCTTGTTCACAGTGCTGCGGACGCTGGGGACAGAGCCCCAGTGCGCCTTGCTGCTGCTGCCGCTGCTGCTGCTGCTCTTGCTGTTGCAGCAGTGGAGCCTGGCGAGTCCTACATAGCTCTCCTGAGCCGCTGGCGCAGTAGTTGATAGGCAAGCTGCTCCCCACCAGTAGCTGTTGCTGCGCTCGTAATTGTGGGATCTGCTGTTGCTGCTGTTGCTGCTGCAGGTCCTGAGTCTGGGACTCAAATGCTCTCCTGTTAGCCTCGGTTGACTCACATACATTTAAAGAGCGCCCTTTCTGCGAGTTTGCACGGATTCCTTCAGGGGAGGGGTTCCTCTGTTGGAGTCTTAAATGACTGTGCTGTTGATGCTGTTGCTGCTGCTGCTGCTGTTGCTGCAACAACTGCCTGTGGTCTCGGTGCCCTCCTGCTCCTCCTCCTCCCCTGCAGCGGTCCACGATGCTTGCCTGTTGGTAATTATTGGCACTCCTTCGGAGACGATCCCCCCTTTTAGATTCCCGGGAAAACAGCAGCGAGGAGGAGGACGACGTTGGTGGTGGTGGTAGTTTAGGCGGCGGAAAAGGTGGGGAGGGCTGCGGTGGGAGAGAATCGACAGGATGGTGCTGATTTTGAGAAAGGCTCGCCTCCTGCTCGGAAAAACTGCAGTGGCAGCTTGGAAAAACAGGCTGCTTCTCTGACTGCGGCGGCGGCTGCTGGTGCTGAGAGCCGGCCGGGGCCCAGGGATCCTGCTGCAGGTGCGCCGGCTGCCCGGTGCTGGGTTCACAGCCTCGGTGTGAAGGTCGCTGGGCGGTGTCGTAGCTCGCCAGAGGTAGAGGGTCGCCGCTGTGAACAGGTCTCTGAGTGGGCTGGCTCAGACAGGGGAGCTCCTGGAGGCTCTGGCGGTGAGCGGCGGTGGTCGAAGTGCGGTCTCGGTGGTGAGAAGAGGGCGGGGGCGGCAGGCTGAAAACAGGGGCGTCTGGGTCTCGGCTCTGCTCGCTGCTGCCTTGCTTTTCGTCGGGGATTTGGTGCTGATGGACAGCTCCCGCGTACCGATGCCGCATCCCCTTGATCGCCTCGTCTCGCTGTGGTTGCTCCTTTGCCGTGCAGAGCTCCGACACCCGTTCATTGCGATCAGTCCCAGCAGAATAGGACCGACTTGTATCATTGGTAGGTTTGACCAGGACCTGCCTTAAAACGTCACTGTACAGCCAAAACACCGCCTTCGACTGAATATCGGTCCATTGCCTGCTATGCGCACAGGTTGCAGCGGATCGATCACTCCTTAAGGGTGTTAGGATATTACAAGAATGGGACTATGGAGATGGAGAAAGGTGTTTAAAGCCAGCTCACATGGTCGATCATCTTAATCCACTGTGGATCCAATAGATCGACTTTGTCAATGTTGCCATAACCGCCCTGCATAATCAGAAATCACTTTTACTGCTACGTCACCCGAACAGATCCATAGGCCTGTCAAACATTGTGTTTTGCTCAGATATAGCCACCATGGATCGGCATGATCAACTCTGACTGATTACCTTCCCTCCAAGTTGGATGTCCATAAAGTGCCAGCATTTTAAAAACCATGACAGGGACAGTAATCATACCCTTGATATCTATTTCCAAAGCACATCTCCACTTGTTGCCCCATAGAGGAGCATAAAGTGAACAGGGCTGTAACGATTACCTCATACCATACACACTCTTCCCTGTAGTCTGCTATTTAATAATTTAGCAGAATATGCCTGGTTTTGTATTACCAGGCAGAAATATTGAGAATGGGTGCTGCATGCAGAGCCTGCAGTCGCCTCGCAGCGTGTGTGTGTGTGTGTATGTGTGTGTGTTAGCCGCTGCTCGCCACTGTTGCATGCTCTGAGTATAACATGGTAAAGGCTTTACTGTCACAGCAGTCATTCAGAAAACCGCCTAGATGGAGACAGAGAGAGGCGCAGACTGCGCTGTCCGCGGTGCTGAAGGAGATCGGACACAGATCGATCAGAACAGCTCCTGTCGTGGTCCATAGTCCACCAGATGTCGATCAGAGAAATGAGGATTATCCATTTGTTAATACAGGACTTATGAATAAAATATGATTTTCTAAAACGACTGTCCTTGAAAAAGTTAATTGAACAATAGTCACATGTCCACTTGTACACTGAAATCGATCATATCATATTTAAAAGCAAACTGAAACCTTTTTCTTTTACTGTGCATTTTACTTGTTGCTGTATCCTCACTCTATAAGAATTTTAGCAAGAGAATGTGTAATAATAAACACCACAAGCTCATAACTTTAGAGAGATAGAAGTTGAGACTGAGCCAAAGAGGCAGGAGGGGATAGAGATGGGGAGAAAGCCAACTTTTACATCATACATTAGCCATTCTTAATAAGTAATAATCCTTTCCTTAAAGCTGGCTCAGCCATTTGGAGTTTTGATGGGTCTAAAGACTGCAGCAGTGGCACACTTTGCCCAACCACTGGAAGAAAGCTGAGGTACACCCTGTTTTATAGCTACACAAAGTACTGCAGGAATCTGGAGTGGACCTTCGGTCAAGGCTTCATCAGAAACCTGATCATTTTCATTAAGTAATTGGTCGCTGTGACCTGTGTGAGTTCTTTGGCTAGATGGAGTTTCATTTGCTAGTTTGGGAAGCAATGTTACAGCTTCCACATGAATAATTAAATTCAACTTTACAACCCATGGATACACACAAACACTTAGTCACCAATCGGCGATGTACACCAATTTCTCTGTATCTGTGTGCTCCCAACCCCCCCCTCCCCTCTCATACATACATGACCATAACAATACTATTTTATTATTTCACTCAAGCATCCTCTCTCTAGCAAAAACTGCCACCAGAATTTAGCACCTTTTTAATGCACGCAGCAGTCAAACTTGGCCAACTCCAGCTATGTTGAAAAGGATATTGCATGTCTCTCTCCCTGTTGGCTACTGAAGGCAGAAGCAGCACAAGATCTGTGACACTAAAATGGAGGAAAAGGAGGAGGCCAATGGCTGCAGCACGTAACATAGGAAGTAGATAAGGAGCCTGTAATTACAGAGAAAGAGAAAACCAACCAGGGAGAGGCAGAGAGATGTGTAAGTATTCGTATGTGTGTGCGTGAGAGAGAGCGAGAAACTGATAGTGTGCACACTTGTGTATGTATGTGTGTGTGTTTGTGTTGTGTGCACACACATGTGTGAGCAACACAGGACAGAGAGAGAGAGATATCTAAAAAGAGCAGGTGTGCCAACACAGAATGGATCAAAAGAGTTGAATTTAAAAGAAGAGGAAAACAGAAAATGTGTTGTACTGTGAAGTAAACCAAAAATAATTACAAACAGGTACAGAGATTAGCTTATTATCTTACCACTGAAAGATAAGTCATATGTATTTCTATAATCTCTAGTCCTACATACAGTTGTAAAACTTTGTGTGGTATTTTACCATCTGCTATTTATTGTGTCTATAATTTTATTGACTATTAATCTGAACAGTATTTTTACATGGTTAAAGTAGCATGACTGAGACTGAATCATCTGCCTGCTCATCAGACTCTCTAACCACTAGTCATGATGACATTATAACATATCACATATGTGATCATCTAATAGTGATCTGAAGTCCATGTCTATTATCCTGTAGACAGAAACACACGTAGAGAGAGAAACACAAGAAAGAAAAAAAAAAAAGTGCAAGAGGTGGTTATTTTCAAAAACACTTCCTCTTGGCCCTGAGTGGGATCAGCAGCAAAGTTGGCCCCTACATTGTTTTTCTTCACCTTGTTATGTGATAGCCATGGAGTTGAAGGCAGCCATCTTGAATTAGTATGTCAATTCACTGCATGTCATGGATATGACTGTCATCTCCCTCAGCTATGACTAACTGGAGTGATGCCTCAAGGATAGAGTGAGTGTGAGGCTGCAGAAGCGACAGCAGGCCTTGATACACTGGTGTTATGACCAGTGAATAATGTGACACATATTCTGCTGGACTGATGCGACTGGCCTGCGTAACCACTGATATGCTCTACACATGATAAACAACCTGCGATCTCAGAGATAAGAGACGAGTCGTGACTCAACCCGGGCTGCGGCATCATGGCAAGCTCAGTGCAGCCAGTGTGAGATGATACTGAGGGCAAGCTTGAGACAGTGCGTCTGAGAGATACAGACTGCCAGCCACGGCAGCAGCAGTGACAGGGCCCTGCGCCCAATGGTGGAATTTATCTCTGACAGCTAAGATCATTAGTTAGATTTGCTCCGGCTACTCAAATGACTAAGCAGCTTTGCCATCATTCAGGAAGAGGCAGGTACAGGAGGAGTCATTGTTAAATATCAGCTGACATGTTAGCATCCCAAAGTCCCATAAATGAGTGGAAAAGACCTGCACAAGGCAGACAACTGTGATGAAGTGTTTTCTATTACCGCCACAAGCAAAGCCAAGGTGCAGGCAATGATAAAGTGGCCCATGCAGGCAGCAGCTGTAATGCACAAGCATGCCAGGCAGCGTCCAAGATGAGATGTGATGAGATCCCATTGAAGGAATAAGGGGATACTCAAGAAGCATCCTGGGTAATCCTGACACACAACCATAAGATTAGAGGGGCAGAGGGGTGAGTGTTCTCATCCATCTCAGAGGATGAACAAGAGGGCAATTAGTCACCTTAGTCCACACAAAACGCCCCCAACCACATGCACACACACACACAAACAGATACCACCACCTTGTCACTGTTGTTTCCTCTTTAGTTCGCTAATGGACGGGCTATCACAGCACAGCTCTGTACATTTGTTTAATGTTACATTTGCTCTTAGATTGAGATTAAGAATGACAATGTGGGGAAAATCTTATCGTCAGTGGCAACTTTTCCAAGAATGACAAACATATTCAGCATGAAGAAAACAGTAGAACAGAAAAATTATATTTGCAAAATCTTCACATAATAATAGCGAAAAAGGTTCCCAAGAAATTTAAAGCTGAAATCTTATTCAGTTATCTCACCAGCTGTTAAACCATGTACATCATAACATTTCCTGCCTTTAATCTAGGAGTGATAGTGTTAATGTAGTAATGACCAAGAGCCTCTGTGGTTTGTTCACTGCTGGTTGTGCATCATGTCTTCTTGCTACACAACAACAAACACTTGCCTCGTTCTCCAACGTGGCCTTGGTCAAAGCACTGGACCATCAACCTCCGTTCACAGAGCACAATGATGTCACTGAATTAAACGCTCTGATGACGCTCAGAACTGAAGTGGGCAAAGAGAAAAAGAGGAAAAAACAGGGCAGGGTCCATTTATAACGCAGTATGGTGTGTGTGTTTGTGTGGATGATGAGTTGTATGCCTGTGCGCCCCTGCATATAGATGGTTATGACATTATGATTATGTGTGTGTGTGTGGTCAAAACATGTGCCTCAGAGTGTGTTTCATGCATCAGTGTGCATCAGTGTGCACATGTGTACACGTGAACACATACCTGTGTGGGCGGATGGGACCAGCGTTTGACAAGAGAAGCTCAGTTCGCCCAGTTGTAAAATATGGTGATGAGAGATAAAGAGAGGAGAAAGCTCATCACTAATGCAAAGGTTCAAAGACCCAGTCCCCGTCTCATCATCAGAGCCGCAACAAACACAAAGGAGATGACCAACTGACCCCCTATATTCACCACCAGCAAGAAGAGATGGACTGAACACTAGTCTATAAAAAGCACGTCTTATGAAACATCCTTTATAATTTTCAAGGCACATGTCTTACCCAATTAAATTGACAGACACATGTAAATACTGTACACATTATCAGACTAATCTAATCTGCGGAATATCCCTTTATATAACACACTATACACCAGAAACACGGATTTGGCCCATTTCTGCTTCCTGAAGGTGTAGATAAGAAAATTCAACCCTAAAACAAAGTCATACACTGGTGCTGTTAGCTGTGAAAATGCAAATGAAGTGGGCTATAAAGGTTATTAGCTACAGATATTAGACCTTGCAATTGCAATTTCATCATGCAATCTTTTCACAGCCCTCTTCTTTAACTAATACTGATAGAAAAGAGAATGAAGTGAAAGGCGAGTCAATGAGGAAAGGAAAAGAAAGGAAAGGAAAGGACATACCTTTTATCAGATGGAGGTTGCACAGGCTCTCTGCCTGTGGAAGACACATCAACAGTGATTATAAATGACAGGAGGACAATCGATAGTCTCCTGCTAAGAATAAGGGCTCTCCCAGTCATTACAGTCTCCTGACGCTCGTAGCAGAATAACGGGCAACACACGCTCTGAATTTCTGCAAGCACATGCTCGGCTTATTGTCACAGCCACTGGCTGCTTCCGCCTCTTTCTCTGCTCACGTTTGTATTTTCCTTAACCTGTTTGTGTGCTCGGTGGCGCGGTGGTGAGCACTGATGCCTGATAGTAAGAAAGGTCTTGGTCTGATTCCCTGGCCTGGGCAGTGTGTTCTCCTGATGCTCTTAGGTTATTTGGTGACTCTGAATGGCTGTGGTTGTGTGTCTCTATGTGTTGGCCCTGCAGTGGACTCGTGGACTAGTGACCTGTCCAGGGTTTACCATGCCCTCACCCTATGTGAGGGCTGGGATTGACCCTGACGGATAAGCGCTATAGAAAATGGATGGATGTTTGTCTTCTGATAAAACCTGCTCTCTTCTATTTAAAGTCTTTTTCTCTTTTTTATTTTAGTTCAATTTAATTCCAATGTATTTATGTATTTATTTTTTGCCTTGAGTCCGCATTGAAATCTTATTTCCACCTCTGTGTCATGAAATTAATTATAGGAGGGGCGTTAAATGTGATTTACAGGCGATCGATACAATTTGGACGTTTATCAATTCAGGACGATAAAATAAAATCTGACACGGTGCGGGTCCCCCGGCAAAAAAAGGAAAAAAAAAACGCTGATGGGAGCTGTGACAAATCAAGAAAAGCACTAGAGGGAGGTTTTATGACCTTGTGCGCCCCCCTCCTCCGCCTCCTCCTC
Organism: Rachycentron canadum; assembly: GCA_038496675.1. Taxonomy (NCBI): domain Eukaryota; kingdom Metazoa; phylum Chordata; class Actinopteri; order Carangiformes; family Rachycentridae; genus Rachycentron; species Rachycentron canadum. Next base: position 7,885,078 of record CM076662.1, read on the forward strand.
CCCGCTCCTCTGAATTGATGCGGGGATTCCTGCTGCTATTTTTAGCCTCTTGGTCGTCGAGAGCTGTGCGTGGGTGGAGGAGAGAAAGAGAAGAGAAAGCTGCGGGAGGAGGAGGAGGAGGAGGAAGAGGAGCGAAAGGAGGGGATGAAGAGGAGGGAGAGATGGAGGAGAAGGGAGTAATAGAGGAGGAGAGGGGAAAAAAAGGGAGGGGGGGATGGGGGTTCCCATGCGGACTTGAACTGCTGCAGCATCAACACAAAGCTCCCGCTGTGAGGGCTTTGAATCGTGACCAGACAGCCAGGAAAAACAGAAAAGGGAGCGCCGTGTCATTCTCTCCTTCAGGACGGTACTGCTTTCTTTGATTTAGCATGATTTTTTTATTTTTTTATTTTTTTACACCAATCTTAAATTACACTGCTCTTTCAATAAGATGGTGGAAGGGAAAAAATCATGTAGAATTATAGAGTATAATTATATTGTGGAAAATGTGAGGAATGCGAGGATGCTGATTTGAGAGTGTTCAGCAAGAAACTACAGTAATAAACCTGTAATGGCATTTAGATTTATTATCCACTGCATTTTCACAGGCCAATATATTACAGCCTATCTGATTGTCATTCAAATGATTGATTTCAGATCTTTTTTATTCAAAATAATTAAATGAGATTAAAATCACGATTAGACAATATAATAGCATATTTATTTGTTAGAGGTGTGTGTTCCTAGGAAATGGATTGAAACAGACAATAGCTTCACCCTTTAGTGTCTTTCCACATGTCTACAGTAATCATAATGCTTGTACTTGGCATTTTAAAATTTTAATTTATTAAAGTTTTGGGCCTTATTTTTCTAATCCTATTATGGTTTAACAGGATATTGCCCACATTTTGTGTCCATAAAGGCCAATTGTGTGCTACTGCACACCATTATAACAGCCTGAGCCCTCCCATGTCTCCACAATACAAAATTAAGTCATACAATTAGCCGCACAGACAGAAATCAGGATGTGGAGGGACGCTTGGCATATGGGGAGAGGTTTTATTATTTATCACCAGTGGACTATTTTTAGCTCATGCTGTCATGTTGGCGTCGAGGATTTCCGGGCACATAGTTGGCAGGTTTCCCCGTCACCTGCAGGTCACACAGTGGGGGGAGACCCAGGAATATTATACCCCCAAGAAGCAGGCATCAGAGAGGGCTCCTCCAGCTGGTTGCATTACAGCCTATTTGCTCAGGCACTTATTCAGAGGTAGATAATTATTGAGAGAAACACGAGCAGATAGAGATGACGCAGAGACTGTAGGATGTAGGGGTTCTTGTGATGAGAGGAGCGTGAAGGGAAAGTATGAAGCAAACCTTGAAGCTAATTCACATTTGAAGATGCCAGACAAATAGCACCTGTGACCACAGTTAATGAAATGGGATATTACTGCGCCAAAGAAAACTCATGGTCTGCAATAACCTGTTTAAATGTTTTCACTAACATTTCTTAATAAAAAATAATATGTTCAGAAAACATTTAATAATGTTATTGTTTGGAGGAATATGGTATATAATGATTCTTAATGATTATCACGAGGCTAATTGAAACATCTTTCTTCTACATTTCTTCTCCTTGCTTGTTGCCTGGCATTTTAGGTAGACTTAAATTCACGAATGGCTTTGTTGTTTAGTGTGCATCTATGCCATTAAGCCTTAGATACAGTGAACAGGCCTACACACTGTATGGTATCTGCTGTTTCATCTTGGTTACATCATTTATACAATACAATTTAAACTCCCAAGTTCATGGCTTTGCATTTTAAACAGTTAAGGTAGAGGTAACTGATTTCTTCAAGTGCTTTGATAACAGATGATGAAGTGGCAACCTTTCTTGGAAATAAACAGATACTTGTTGTATTTCTACAAAACAATTAGAATAAGCAACATCCAGGAATAAGGATTAATAAAGTTCTCACCACAGAGAATTTAGGCTAACATTGGCATGAAAAGCATAGCTGAAAGGACCTTGAAAAACAACTTAATGATGCTGTTTCCCTTCTTAAATATGAGAGTGAAGAGAGAGGACAGAAGGGATAAAGTAAAGTGAAAAAAAAAACAGAGGTTGTCTGATTGAGTGGGAGAAGGCTGGAGAGACAGAGTGCATTAGAAATGATCGGAGGGGAGCGTGCAGGAAAGAGTGCAATGGATGGAGGTAAATTCAGATGTTCTGGATGATAATGCTGCCTTGTTTACTAATGAAAAAAACCCGATGCTATCTGGCTACTGGAAAATGCTGGGCTTCTTTCCCTCTCTATCTCTATCTCTCTTTCTCTATTCTTGGTGCGGAGTAAAGACACTTTCTCTGCTCTTGAAGGACCCTAACTGACTAAATACAGTGGGAGGATTAGCTTTAGCTTAGGGTCAATGTGTCCTCAACTCATGGGTAGACTGGGCAAAAAAAGGCCTGGGAAAATGGGCCATTTAAAGACATTTTCAAAACTAGAAGCACTTATTCAGCTTACCCCAAGTAAAGTTATCACCTCACCCGAACCCTTGATTGCAACAAATAAAGTATAGTGCACATACAGGCTTTTGGGTTGTAAAGTGTAAAGTAAAGAAAATAAAGAAAGAAGTTTGTCTTGAGCCCCCAAATTACTAAATCCACCCTTGGTGCTCGTGGTACCAACAGTAATTATAGTAATAGGCTAATGTCAACTAGACATTAACTGCAGCATGTTGAGATGTACAGGGCCAAGATTTATCACTTTAGTAGTTTTTTTTTTCATAACCTGAAACAAAAAAATCTAATTTGTGATAAGTCTCTAACCTAACCAACCAAAAGACAATTAACCATCATAATCTAGCTGTTTGCCACATCATTTGCAAATTGATATGAGTAAAAAGCAAGTTAACCAAATCAACCTTACCATGTCTCTGGTGCTTGGCCTGGACTCTGAGGGTCATTCTGACTCTGACTGCTGTTTTGTTATTGCGTCCATCTCTGCTGTCTGTCTCGTTGGGCCCCTGGTCATGCATGTCAACACTAACACTGGGGCCTGTGGTGGTAGGTCTAGCAGCAGTACCAAAGGAAAAGTCAGTCTGAAGTAACTTTTTTTCTTCTCTCTCTCTTTCAACCTTTTAGCACCGCGATTGTTTTGTATCATGTTTTTCCTCCATGTATCTATATCTGTTTGACTGACAACAGGGGGTGGGACAGACCCATGTGGACTGAGTTTAACTGGCTACAAGGCTTTGGTGGACCATAGCCAATCATATTAAAATGGTCCTGCCCACCCTTGTCTGGCCTCGTAACCACCCAACACTTTGAACCAGTCAATCAAAGCTCATAGCTGCCATTTTTTGTCTCTGTTTTGATACTTATCAATCTAATTGTCCAGCAACTCATCAGGAAGGCTCCTGGTACTCCCAATGGCCAGTGCACTCTTGCCTTCAGGTGTGGAGAGGCGGTATTTTCTTCCCGGTCATTGGTCGGTCTACCCTCCATCTTCTCTACACTGATGTCTGGATTTCCTCCACCCTTCTGGTCTGCGTGTCTTCTTCGTCAGTCTTCATGTGTATGTCAACTTGCCTGTCTGTCTGTGTCTGGTCAGCTGTTTGTCCAGTCTGTGTATTATTTGTATTCCATGTGTATCTTAGTGCTGGTCCACCTTTTCTCTGGCTTCCTCCCTGACAGCCTCTCTCTCTCTCTTATGTCTGTCTGCATGTTGGCACTCTCTATTTGACTACCTTTATTTTGCTGGATGTCTTCAGATGTCTGTCTGCTTCACTGCCTCTTTTCCTGTGCTCCGCTTGAAAAAAGTGTAGAGACAGAAGCTGCACCCAGAAGTATAATAATTTGTTATTCACAATGTAATGTTTATGGTATAAAACTCTGCTTGTGTAAATTTGGGTGACTGTGGCTAATTAAAATAAGGCTGAGGGAAACACAGAACAGTGACACAGATACACTTCTAATTAAAGAATTAAAGCAAGGTTTAATTTGTAACAAGGTCCGTTCATCAGAGAATTTAACTACATACCTTGAATTGGATGTTACAGGATGCAGCTCCATTTCAAAACTGACATCATAATATTTAGTGGAGCGACTATCATTAGCAGCACTGTTTTAACCTACGAGGGCCACAGTGACATTTTAAATTTTGCTCTGTAGTATTTTTTCACCAAGCCCTTACGGCTACAGAGTATTTTTAGCAGTTGCTAAGAGTCTAAGAGTCATTTTTTACACTTTCCAATACCAAACCATGCAAACAAAATTAAGAAATGGATTTAAATGATTTTAGACCTGCTGTCTTAATGGGTTAATGTGTATTGAATATTAGATTAATGGATAATTGGATATGGAAAATTTGTTTCTTTTAATCAAAGTTTAGTTACAGGCAGTTATTTCTCGGCCTTAGAGGCTAAAATTCCCTACAAAGTCAAAATGTTGGGACTATACATTTAAATAAAATTGATTCTGTTTTGTCATGTGAAAACAACTTTTTTGAAATTTGCAGTGGTACTGATACTGACTGCAAAGATGAACTGAAAAAAGATATAGACATACAAAGTACAGAGAATTACCCATTTATCCTCAGCCACTGTTTTATTTCTGTATTCTGCCCTATTTTCTTTATGAAAAGTGATTCATCCCTGACAAACATTAAATCTTGGGATAGGTTGGACCGGAGGATCCACCCATTGTTGAAGAAATGAAGGATACATGGATTCGAAGGAGCCTTCAAAATGGGACAGCTTTCTTGCGCCTCTGTGAGGCAGTTGGTCTTCAAATGCAGCCTTCAGCACGGCTCTTGACTAGACCTAGCTAGCTCACTTAGCTACAGCTAAAACTTCATTTACATATTGATTATTCCCTGCCTGTATATTAAACATAAATTTTAATGAACCTTCACATATTTAAAGGATCATGTAACTTCCCCCTAATAAATTATCTCAACTACTACACAGCTACTACACAAATATAACTATAACTATAACTATATAGTTAAATTGTTTACTTTAACCAAATATTATCAAGAAATGTATAATAGCAATCACAGTCACAGTCAGTTTCACTTGGTCATTTGTCTTTCATCTGTCATATTCAAATTTTTAGATCTTGGTCATTTTGAACTGCATATTTTAACCAAATTAAGCCATATATCTTGTGCTTAAGTTATCATAGAAACAGGCAGGTAAATGTTAGCAGCAGCAGCCAGACTCCCACGCCCTCCAAGAATGAGTGTGTTGGAGAAATTCTGGTTTTTAACATTAAATTGCTTTATTCAGTGTTTCTACCCCAAATTGGCATAAAAGGAAGTCAATACAATCTTTCTGCTTGATAGACAGTCTACCATCCTGAAAGCCTTAAGCTCCTTGTCGTCAACTTAACTGATTCTGTTACTGTTTTTCTGCTCAAGTAGAGCAGAATATATGGGTGTTTGATTTATAACAAAAACTTGCTTATATCACAGTAAATTTAAAATAGAAACGTATGTATCTCAGTGACCTAACTGGATATAAAATAGTTGTGACTACTTGTTTTTTGTTGACTCAAGTGCAGAAGCCTCTTCTTCGCTACCATGTTTTGGGCCTGATGCTGTTTGTTGGTAATGGGCCAGACAGATGTACTCGCTATCCATCAGCCCACAACATCTTCCATGTGTCACTAACAGTCTATTTCCCCGTGGTGCTGCCTCTCTTTAAAATGTGTCATTTTATTGTTCTGATTTCTCTCTCTTCTCTGGGGAGTGGAATATGATTTCACAGAACATTAAGTGGATGGGATCTAAGGGAATAGTGGGGGGACTGGGGACTGGGGATGGAGGTGGCTGGTGGCGCTGGTAGTGATCTGGCCTAATTAAGCCCTCTCCCATCTCCTTCCTTCTCCTCCACCTTCACCCCCTCCCCTCAACACCCACTACCCCCCATGCTCTCTGATAGGTTGGTGACTTTCACTGTGGAGTGTGAAGGGCGAAGGACTACTCTTCAAATCATAATCCTCCTGACTTTGGAAGAAAAAGGATTAGTTAAGCAGTAGCCTGAGCAGCCATGCAAAGGCACATGCATCAGCTTCCTGTATCTGTCTAACCCTATATGTCATCTATAAAGATGTAGAGAGAGTAAAGGCACACATTATGGCATCAGAGCAGTAAAGGTTGTACCTTCATGGTCATAGTGGGGTGAGATTATATTATCTGATGAAGACACAAATCAAAGCACTGTACAGCATCTATCCACTTTCACTGTAAGTGCTGTTTAATGTAATGTCCCCTTGGTTTATATGATGCCCCTTCCTCAGCTATAGAGTTGGGGTTCATATGAAGGCATACACCCTGTGTTTTCTGAATAGCTCTTACTGAAGTATCGCTGCATGGGTGAGTGGTGCCAGGTGGGTGTAAACTAACCTTGTTTTCCCCAAGGCATGCGCTATTATTTCCCCATTATATCCTGTTATTAAAAGTACTGAGTACTCTGCAGTGCATTCTGGAAGACCCACAGAGGTCATGCAGGGCTGTAGGCCCTGGATACAAAACATATGCTTTAAATGCATCATTCAAATGACGAATGACTTTGAGTGTTGGTGTCACCATCACAGAGGCACACGAGAGGCAGAGGGAGGGAGTGCATGGTTGGAAGGAGGGAGGGAGTCCCACAGCTACAACACATGCCCCCTCCTGCACATCGGGCACTGGGCTCGGGCAAGCGTAGGGTGATTGATAGCGGTGCCAAGACAACATCTCGTCAGGGGCCCAGTGCACGAGGGTGCCTAGCAGAGCAATGATGGACGAGCCCGTAGACGCTACATAAAAATCGAAGCCGGCATATATAACACATTCCCAGCTCCCTTTCTTAACCTGTAATGTATAGTGATAGAAATTTGTTTCGCAGTCCATTGCCGTGGACAGTGATGGATGCTGAAGAAAGAGTGGGAAAGTGGAAGAGGGGAGAAGGGAGGCTATGTGTGTGTGTGTGTGTGTGTGTGTGTGTGTGTGTGTGTAGACACACTATGGGAATTGGTGAGACAGTCCTTTGTTGAATGTTGTACTCTTTTTTGACACTTCTTGACACACAGGCACATGATCATTTTGGTGATCATTACCTGATCTTTGTTACATGTTGCCTTTATCGTACTTTATCGTACTTTTTATTATAGGTCTCTTAATATGAGCAAAGTGGAAAATAGTGAAATAGTGGTGTTGGTGTCATGTGTGCACCATATATGAAAACACTTGGCAATTCATTAGAAGCATACATTTGAAACACAAAGTGAACAGATCCCATGTCATACTCTTCCAAACACACACACACACACACACACACACACACACATGCCCTGAAAGAGTTGAGTGTGCCTTTACAATTTGTAAAGAGTTTTCAAATTGCGGTAAATTATTAGCAAATTATTGCATCAAGTAATTAATAAAATTAGCGATTTAAAAGCCCTATGAAAAGAGGAAATAATTTAAATTTGGTAAATAGAAATTGGGTGCTATTATTGATCTTTTAAATGTTGTATTATTATTCATATTATACTTCTCTGTAAGATATTTTTAAAAAGCTGTTAATTAACTGACCTTTTATCCTGGGATCACACACCAGCCATGCACATGCCTTCCCATGTGTGTACTGTTTATACCTTGTTAATGTGGACTTATATGTCTACATGTGCACACAACAACACCGACCACCTCAGTGCATCTTGTTGTCGCCAATCTTCCAATAGCTGATGAATATTAGATGGGAGTGGATAATACCTCAACAGAGGAGGCCTCCCCCACCAAGGCAAGAGAGGCTGCACACTCAGCAGTAGAGCGCTGCCTACTGAGACCAAACGCAGGCTGCTGAAAGATTCCCTTGCAGTTGTGAGCAGGATCCTGTATAATTGTGGGTGAATTTAATGTAACTCAGAGGAAAGGGAAGTGTGTCCATGTGTGAGTTTGTCTCCATATTTGTGTATTTGTATGGCAGAGAGAAAGAAACAGGGATGGCAGAGAGGGGTATTCATCTATGTCTATCTCCATAAAACTCCAATTGGATTTTACAGCAGTTGCTTCTTTATCATGAACTGCGATGGATTGTGTTTGGAACACAATCCATCGCCGCGGCTGTAAGAGGAGGATTTCAGGGCTTATGTTTTTTTTTTAGTTATGTGTGAGACTGACAAAGTGGGGAGAGGAGCTATGCGTCAGAGATTTTGTATATACATATGTATGCATGGTTCTATGCATGTGGTTGGCTTTATGTGCACACATTAGGATGAGTCATCATAGGACTGCTCAAGAGTTTCTTTCTTGGTTTTGCCAGTTTCTTAAAACCACAATCTGTGAAACGATTGGGAATAAATGGGTAACCCAACAACAAAATAACTGAAAGAAAAGACTGGAAGTTCCTATCAAACTCTAAAACACAAGTAAATAAAATATATCACAGTTTTCAGATTATGTAAAAGTTGTGATTACATAAGAAATGTATGTTAAAATTCTTAAACAAACCTATATTCAGATCAGCAATGAAACAGGAAGTGTTTTCATCTGTAAACCTTCAATAACGCGTATGGAAATTCCTCAGTGCATACAGTCAGAAAAATTACTGTGATTTTAATAGAAGAGTTTAAGATTGAGGTTGTTTTGACAATGTTCCCATTACATCAAGTCAGTCCTTTTTTTTAGAAACTGACTAAAGCACTTGCTGGAGATTTGAATGAGCAAAACTGAGTGGCAAAACTGTGGGAAAATATGAATTGAAACAGACTCCACATATACACATCATTATTTATTTAATATAAAATAGTTAAATTTTGATTTGTTTACAACATTGGTTTAATAGAGATGAGATGAGGAATAGTTGGACTTGAGTAACCGACACGTTACAAGAGTGTTTGTATATGACTTGTTAGTCATATACAATATATATATATATACATATCTATATACATATCTACAGAAAATCTGATGGTTCTCTGTGGATCCTGAATATGTTTGTTTCCTGTTGACTACAGGAAACAAACATGTACCTACTTCTAAACCTGCCTGGTAAAACTGGTAAAGGAAGTTCTGCCTGCTCTGTGTCCGATCCACACAGACATTACACCTGTCCCACCTTGTCTCAGTTTCTCGTTCTATGGTCACTCTCGATCAGTCTGACCATGGTGTTAATCTGCCAAGCACTAAATATCTTTTTTCACTTTCAGTTTGCTTTTAACCAGGAGCTAACAATGGTGATTTGAGTCATTAGTGTTCCTTTCTGCTCAACATCAGCCTTTTTATTTCTAGTAAGTCATTGCTATAATTATCAGTATGAGTCAATCATTGCTATGATATTAACTTTCTGTTATAGTATCTAGGGGGGTAAAAGCCCTATGCAATAGCCCTGCAATGAATCCGACCCTCCTAATGGTTAGTTTTGACAGAACTGTTTAAGAAAGGTGTTGATTTTTTCCAGACACTTGTAGGCCTGTGGTATTGTTGTACTAGAAAGTGTTGTGCAGTAAGTGTTTACATTGTACACTACCACTTAAATATTTACAACCTTTTGTATTCAATACATGCTAAGTACTTGACAGATAACTGCCCATCAGACTTGACCTGAAGACCAAAGCTTCTACACAGCATGCTGTTTGTAATAAGAACAAATAGACTAGATTAGTTACATGGACCCATTTAAAATGGACTATCAAATATGTATTTTTGTGTTTCTGAGGGTGTGTGGCATTTAAATTGCACATGCTTCAGTATAAATAGTAAGCTTTATACTCAGTACTATCATGGGTAATAAGGTTATTGACAAATATCTAATCTGTATATAATGTCTATATCTATATCCAATCACAATTTTCATTCACAAAATCAATGCTACGTGTTACCAGTGAGAGCACCTCCAATCCATATATGTATTAATTTAGCCAGTGACATTGCTGATCACCACAGATCAGTGTTCAGCCTCAGCATCCTCTGTTAAGTTTGGTTAATTTGACCATGTTCTGATCACCTCTACTTGAACATATCCATCATCACTGTAATTATAATTTCATTTAAGTTCCTGTAATCTTCAGTTATACACCTCATATTGTCATCAAAGGCATTAACACCAGAGGCCAAGGTTTATGTATATGAAAGACAAACAAATCACTGAATAATTGACAGTGAGCTCACACATCTGTAACATTTCCTTTCAAGAAAGGTGCTCACAAGAGGGTAATTTTGATACAGTATAAACTAAATTTATATTCAAACCCAACTGTGATATAGTAGATAAGTGAAAATATTCAGTTGTAAATAGAAAAGATTGCCAACCCAACCTAATTAGCATATCGACGGAACTACCCAACAGATGGTCTTGGATTATATTCAAGACTTGGCACAAGTTGGTGCGATGGAAATGTCTGACACAGGGACTGCCTCTCTGTGTGCACATGGCTACTAGATACATCTTATAATCATGAATCAACACTTACCTGATCTCCAGGAAAGGTTTTCTTTGGACAGACTCCAGTAGAGGCAAACTAATGGTTAAACTGTGCTAGGTTTATATTTCCTTAAGAATGATTTCAGCCTGAATAATTTAATAATTTTATATAATAATTTTCTGCAGTGACCCAGAGTGGGTTGTGACAGTATCAAAAAGTCTGTATACCTTTATACAGTCCAGACATTTGGAGCTACTTCATCGTGCCTATGTAATGAATCACTGATATCCTACCCTAATGTCGGCTATGGCTGAGCAGGCAGGTACATTACCAGTCTAAATCCTGTAAAGCCTTAAAGCTGGTGACAGGGCCACTAGTGGGTCAGTGGTACAGTAGCTGCTGGAAAATGCATTAGCTGATAAGATGGACAACCTTGTGTAATAGTAATAAAACAGTATAACAAGCTAGTCACCCATTGTTTCTAATGATTACATTGGCAAGACTGATCCTGAGACCAAATGCGTGAAGTCAGAGTTTAAACAGCTTCACTGTTGGGTAACGATGAGGTGAATCTGTTGTGAAATGAATTTTGACTTGCTGACCAGCCAAGCTGACATGAACCACTAATGTAGAGAGATACAACTGAGATCAACTGTTGATTAAACTCCTGGTGAACCTGCAAACAACGTAACCATGCAAAATATTGAAGAAACAAGCTGTTGCTGGATTGACACCTGTAATGTAAATACTGAATTTTATATTGTAATCCCTTACAAATCACCTGTTGTATCGAAAAACAGTAACCATTTTACTGTAATGTATTACTACCCCACACTGTCCATGACACTGTATTTGGCTGACTGAAAATGTAAAACCTCTATCTTCAGCATAATGTTTGTTAGATGAACGCAGCCAATCAAAGAATGGAAAATTTGCTTTAAAACATCCTTGGTCCACACTCACGCTGACTTTATAGAACATTTATAGATAATGTTAGAGATGTTAAGGTTTTTTGTTTCTACACTGTGTGGTATTGAGCGAGAATGTTGGAGTGAAACTGAGAAACCATGAATTTGACCCAATGCTTTACTTGCTGAATAAATGAAAAAGACATGAAAGAAAGAAGGAAGTCTGATACTTAAAACATGCACATGAACATGGCGTTGGTCAGGCCCCAAACATCACCTTGTCTAATGCTGGAAGAGAAATACACTGGCTGATGGGGCACCTACATTGTGTATTGATGAGCGTGACTGGATAGGATGACAGCGCAAAGTGAAACCAGAGACCCTTCACAGAATTAGGCAGGGAGGGAGGCGGTGACAGTGGTGGCTGTGGTGGTGTGATTTAGCATTTTTACATTATCACTTAACAAGACAGGCCTGGCACCAAGAAGAGCTGCAGGTAAGGGAAGGAAGGAAGGCAGTTTAAGAGAAGGAAAGACAGAAAAGTCCAGTGCTCCCTGGACGTCCTTACCTTTCTTATTCACAAGAGAGCATGAAAGGGAGACAAAACGACATCGAGACAAATGGAAGAAGAGAAAACCAAGAAAGAGGGAGGGTGGGAGGGTGCACTTCCACTTGAAACGTAATTATGCATGGCAGGGCAGCTGGAGCAAAAGAGAGGAGGAGAGATGGATGGAGAGGGAAAAGAGAAGAGTACCCACCTACACACAGGAATGAGGGGGCAGGTGGAGAGGAGGGGGTGTAGGAAGGCCAAAGGAGATAAAAATGAGCCAGAGGTGGTGGTGGTTGGGGGTGGGATGGTTGAGGGGATGTTTCAGTCATGCTTAAGGGTGGTTGTATTTATCATGTTTATGTCCTAGTTTAAATTGCTATTATAAAAAATTACATTTATTCTGAGGGAGACATGACCATCTCTATCAAATTTCTAAAACGTTGATCTGTTTTGGTCTGCTCTAAAGGTTTTGCACCAACAAACCAACTAACTGACACTGCCAGCACTAGAGCCAACACTTTAAAATGGAGAAAAATAAACATGGCAACAAAGGTGATCACAATCCTAAAACATAATTTTCCTAAAGCTAGTAGGTTATTAGTGGTACAGTTATTTAGTTACAGTTATTATTAGTATATTATTTTCCAAATACAAACAGTCAACGGTTTTAGTTATTGTGTGGTATTGAGTACAATTTTGTACCAGTGCAGAAATCTGCTGTAGGACTCAAATTTTTAGGACAAATGCCAAATTTGGAACCACAATTCAACTTCTGTGACACTGCTAGGGTTATTGGATGGACTTACTGAGATGAAGTAAATTTGTGCTCACTTTATTGAACTCTGACCAGCTGCAAATCATCCTCACAGTGTTGACCTTTTAGGGATCGGAGAGTCCAACATGGAGGAAGATATCATATTAGCTGTGTTGCACCATTACATTTTATATAACTTGGCTCTGCTGAGTGAGAGCCAATGCCAACAGAGCTTTCCATATCCAGCCTTTCCTTAAACTGTGTAACCACAGAAAAACAATAGTAGCCACTGCTAAAACTGCGTGTGTGCATTTTTTTTTAAAATATAAAATTAAAAGTAAATCTGAAACTAAACAATTTTGTAGTGCAAGAAAAACAAGGCAACTATCAGGTGTCCCTCACACTCTTCTTCTTTTGCACCTGCCTGTTCAGGTGAATCTTTAGTGAAGATACATTTGCCACAGATGGGGCCTGAACCATTAAGCCTCTGTATTCATTAATAGCTCCACTTACTGGAAGTGACAGGGAAGCAGCTTTTCAATTTCTTAAAAAGCTGCCTCACTGTACTAAGATACTGTTCCTGCTGTTGCTCTTCTCCTCTGGGCTTAAGTATCCCACCAAGTCTCTTTCTCTCTCACACACACAGAGAGAGAGATGGAGAGAGACAAACAAAGCCAAAAGTGTGCTGCACACAATGGATGCATGCACAGTCTCAAACACACGCACATGCACACCTCAGCTTGCCAGAAAGCCCATGCACTCTCATCCTGTCTTCATCACACACCCTGATGGAGAACTTGAAGTTACACAAGCAGCTTAGCTCTGATTAGGTGAAGTGTATTGAATGGACTGCTCATGTTTAACAGCAGCCTCCCCCCTGAGATGGACCCAGCTGATAACAGTGTAAGGAATATCGAGGGAGGCAAGCCAACAAAATGCAGTTGGTGTGTGTGTCCAGGAACAGGAATATGATTTCACTTTGCAATGTGGGGATATTTGTTTTGAGAGAGTGCACTATATAAATATTTTAATATTGCTATACATGTGCACTGAAATACATATAATAAAAACTGAGGGCTATATCCATAACGGTAATGAGTAGTGGTGCAACAATTCATTGATTACATGAATGTATCAATTTATATTCCTATGATCCAACTACATTGATATATATATAGACCAATAGGGATGTATATTGATCACAAACTGATTTGTAAGTTAATAAATCAATTGTATTGATGCTAAGAGTTTGCACATTGTATTTAAGCATGACAAACTTTATATGGATGAATTTTTACTACATTTAATGCTAAAAAAATGTTAAACATTACTCTGATTCACTCTCCCTGTGTGTAACAACATCAGCAGCACCAGCAGTGCCAAAGAGACAACAACAGAAGTAGCAGGTTAATCTATTGTTCTTCAACCTGAGGAAATTCTGGTTGCACTTTATTTTTGTTTATTATTATTATTATTACAGCACTCCTTTTAGACTGAAAATGAGAACAATTCAACCAGTGTTTATAAACCTGAAAAAATGTTGGTTGCACTTTTAATAAAAGGTTGAATGTATTTGCCATTAATCATTGTGTTTACTTGTTTATATCTCTAATTAATTTATCCAATATCCCCTTAGAAGAAAAAGGTGAGGAATCCTCACCTGCACTGTCCAGTATCCAGGTATTTATTTCACAGGCACACTAGTTGAATTTTTTGGCAAAAAAAAGTTGCTGTATCAATTTCACATCATTGAAACGTATTGTATCGTTCTAGATGAGTCAAATACCGTTCTTGAATCGTATCAGGATCATAGGAAGTGAGATTGTTGTAAAATGGATCGTTACACTCCTAGTAATGAGTTATCCACTACATTATTTAACTCTCTAGCTATGTTTTATTATCACATGAACTATAACCTTATCCTACATCTTCACAACAACATCTTTAAAGTGTACATCATATACGCGCCACAACACCTTAATACTCCCACTCAGGAGTATTTTATCAACATTACGTCAGCTACAAACAGCCCAGTCACACATGAGGGTGTGGACAGATGAGATGGAGGGAGTGATGGATGGAGAGAAAGAGGTGCAATGGAGCAATTGGGAGCAGCTGTGAAGGAGCAGCTGGAGTAATCGTTTTTCTGGGCCTGCCCACTGCTGTCTCTGCCTCTCTCGTTTTTCTCCTCTTACCCTTTTCGTACTCACTCAGTCACTCTCACACTCAGACAAACACACACATGCATTTTCCATCTTTATCAATTCCCTTTTTTTTAACTACAGTGGAAACTGATTTTCTGTTTAATGTGTTTGTGACCTGTCACATTGTCAAATTATCTTTCATCATTCCGCATCGTGAAATAATTGTGTTAATGAAAACTGTGATGAAATATATTTGCTTAAATTATTCGTTTAAAAATAAACTCTATGTTTTTGTTGACAGGGAAAAAAGTAGATGAAACACTGACTAAGATAAGTAACAAGTGACTCAGCCCGTGTTAAATGATGAGCTTCTAAATATTTTCTTTACAAATGTATTTAACTGGATTTGTATAAACCCAATATAAGACTTTACCATAGGACACAGTTTGGTGCAACACTACAAACAATAACAGTACAAAATCAACACATTTCTGGCACAGGGCAGAACATTATAAAGGTAAGATTTATTACACTGTTCTTTTTTTTTTGTTTGTGTTATCAAACAGCAAGTTAAGATCACAGCAAAGGCTGACTCATATTGTAAGTGTTGGATTGCGTCGCATTTGCTAATGTTGCTGCATCTTACCACTTCATTGTTTTATCCTCTTCAGTGCATGGAGGTACGATTTAAATTAATGTCATCAGACCAGATTTTCTTTCTGCAGTGTTGTAATCTTTATCACACAACCTGTCATTTCTAACTTAGTTTGTTTTCTTTTATTGCATTTTATTTTATTTAGCCTGAAATTTAAAAAAAATTATTATTATTATTTGAAAGACATTAAAGTTTGACTGAAATGCTTCTCTGTTTTCATTGGTTGGTCTGAGATGCTGGTGATCCTGTTCACCAGTGGCAGTTCACACAGTTCACCATCTAATGGCAGTGACAATTGCTTGCAAAACCTTAAAAAAAATGTTGTTTACTTGTTTAGTAGTAGTAGTAAGTTTTGAAGCTGGACTAAAAACTAAAATTAACCTGACACACACACAGTAAACAGATCTGAAACGGAAACAAGGTACATTTCCTGATCAAGGACACACATTGTGATGTGTTTTTCAGACTCAATTCAGTGCAAATCCATGGGAGATAAATTTTACAGAGCAGGGGTGGATTTAGTGATGTGGGGACTGCTGGTAAACTATCGCACAGTAAAAATACTGTCAAAGGAAACGTCTTATAGTAAATTATTGTGCATTACATTTGTTTTAAATTTCCATCATTCCCAATAGTGATTTGTTCGAAACAAAGCTGTTGAAGTTGTAGTTGTGGTACATATGTACATATTTCTACATATGAGAAAATAAAGCCGTATCTAATTATTTTTTTCCTCCTATAAAAAAAAAAAGGTACCAATAAGATTATAAGAATAGTAGTGATAATGAGAATAGCTCAGGGAAATGTCCACTGTCCAGGCCCTTAACTTTCAAGAAATGTAGCTCTTTGAACAACATAGTTGAATAGCCCTGGGTAGACTATTAAAACCAACGATTTGTCTGAGATAGAAGGAGACCCTCCTGTTCTCAGCCTGACTGTCATGTTGTGTTCCACTATAAAATGATATGGATATGGTCAAATGCAACAGAGACTACAGATTATCCATTATTCAACACTGCCATCAGATTTGGCTGTAAGCAGCGAAGCAGAGCATCACATTACGTGAGCTACGCTGTGGCATTCAGCTCTGCAGCTGCAGAAAACTCGCCTGCAGTTGGTTCAGTGGCTGCTGCCACACTGCCCTCTACCAGCTCAGCTCCATTAGTTCAGCTTCACCACCTCCCAGTGGCCCCAAGGTTGTGACAAACTGGTAGTTAATTTCTCTGAATGTGTGTGTGTGTGTGTGTGTGTGTGTGTGTGTGTGTGTGTGTGTGTGGTGTGGTGTTTGCTGCATGTGCTTCTATTCTTTCACTGGACAGATTAAGCGGATATAATGACATGCATATGGAAGGCCGTATAGGGCGAGAAAGTAATTAAGGGAGTTGAGGTAGTAATTGGCTTTGGTTCAGAGGCCACCGGTTATGAAAAAAATTTGGGGACATTTCAGTTTTAGAAGAATAAAGTATAAAACTGCCACTATGGCCTGGACACAATTTACAAAATATTAACAAAGTCAGGTCTTCTTTCTATTAGCCCATCAAAAAAAGAAAAGTAATATTATACTATTGTACAACAGTACTGTAAAAATAGCAGAATGTCACAACTAAGATAACTTTATAACTCTTTCTGCATAAGATAGTAAATCATCTTTAATGAACTTTTATAAATTTATTTTAATAGAACAACGTGAGAGGAGGATGAGGATGAAACCCTTGAGAAAGTGATGCCGATACCACCCAGTGATCATCTCTCTGTTTTCTGAGCCACAGCATCATTCTTCACAAAGCTAAACACTGTAAATGTGACTTTTTATTAACTCCAAAAATCACACTGCTTTTTCACACTGCTGTAATAGAGTTTTCCCTTAATGTTATAATTTATGTGTCTACATTAAAAGAAGGTGGTAGTTTGTAATTTATTAGATAATATATTTTGTGTTTATAATAATAACTATGTCTCAGAAAGTGTTTTCAATCACTGCATGAAGATTGGAATATATCAGAATATATAGACTATATTCTAAAATCAAATAGATGTTCTACGTTATTACTGTTTTCCCTTAGGGATAAAAACAGGGCTAAAGATAGTGAAGAACAAATTCCAGCCATGCAGCGACAAAGATGAGAGGAGATCAGAGCACGTGGAGAGACAACAGGAGAGCTCCTTTGGAAGTCCTGTCTTCCTCTTCCCCTGGGAGCAGTGTCTAAGCACACGACGCTACTGAAGCTGTCACTGCCGGTCAGGCCATCTAAATGTTGTAAAGCACAGTAGAAGACAGACCCATCATGTCACAGTAGGAGATGGCGGATGGTGCAGATGGAAAGATAACTAAGTTGCACAATATGTGGGATGATGTTAAGAGACATGAATTACAGACTAGGTCTTGACTGAAAAGCATACAGCAGCAGAGATGTCCTTTGTCATTTTCAGAGCTTTCAGGTTCTGGACTATGACCGTGGACATTCAATTAATGGTGTAGTCACTGGTTTATCAAGTTAAAATGACTTTAACATGAGTACAAATGTGATTAATGTGAAGCTCTGGACGTGATCTTTAGTAACACAAACAGAAAGCGGCAGCAAAACCAGGATTTGATGTAAAGACTTTGGATTACAGATAATAACATGCCTTGCCCTTATGTAAACCTGGCGCAGGATAAACATCAACTGAAGGCATTTTTCACAACCTTTTAACCAAAATATTCCTAATGACAGATTATTCCTGACCTATAAAGTATTTATATATCTTTTATTTATATATATCTTTTAGTTATCATATATAAATTAGCTGTCATATAAAACAGTGTAAATCTCATCTTCAACCTTCCAGTCAAGACTGAAACACAGCACAGAACAAAGACAGGGAACCTGTTACTGAGGATTTGTTTGACACAACATCTGACAGTTTATGTTATGTAGAAGTGAGCCTGGAGCACCGACAATAATGGACACACATAAACAGACATGTCAGTCAATGTCCTGGCTTCTGTTCCCATGTGCACATGTGCTCAATGGTGACAAAATAAATCACACAAAAGATTAATAATTTAAAAAAAGATATGGGTATTTGGGTTCATATGGGTTTCCTGGTCTTTTACACACACACACCCATGCAGAGCACATGTTCACAGTATGTGCAAACATGAAACACATGAGAACATGAACCATATACACACATACACCAGATATAGCATCCTTAGCCTTGACACTTTTACTGTTGCAAACAAGAGCACTGAGAGCCATTTAATTTACATGCAAATTGATACCGACCAATCCACACACACACACACATTCACATGTACACAAACACACATATGCCTGACAAGCTCGTGTGTTTGTTTGTGAGAGTTCATGTATGTGTGTGAGCTGCGCTGCTGGCACTCAGTGAAGGTGCTGTTCTGTCCTGCTGCTTTTCCTGCAAACTGGAACTAGACACAAAGAGACAGACAGAAAGACAGACGGAGAGAAAGAGGCTCGGATTTCATCGTCATTATTTGATTTAGCAGCTTTTCAGTTGGCGAAACATGCACGAGGAGAAGCCCATCAAAGGGGCCCCATGCAGCCGTGTTTTTGTCATCTTATCTTGGTGCTGAATAATGATGGGCTGAGGCCTGGAAGTGTCCACTGATCAGATTTCTCCTCTTATCACAAAGATCACCTCCAGTGATTGAGGTGACTGAGCATTTTACAGTAATGAGGCTGATCATCTCCCCAGGAAGGAGGAAGTGGCAGAAATGCATCTGAAAGGACTGGACTTGATACAGTAATATTAAAATTTAACAGTTACATCCTTGACTTGGTGGAATGAGGCAGCGCACCAGTGTCAGCTGTGATAGGTGAGAGCAGTGCAGAAAGTCTATCATTTAAAATCAGATATCTGTCACTCTCTGCTGGTTAACAAGAGACACTGCATAAAACAGCTTCACCTTCTACCCTCTCCTGCACTCACTCCAAATTTACATTTTGTTTATTTTTTAAGTTTATGCACATTACCTGGTTATTACAAATAAGTTTCAAGATTCAATTCAAGAAATTTCAAGTTAACATTTTATTTATTTATTATATTGTAATTTAAAAAAAAATGTTATCACATTTCCTGGAAAATATAATAACACTTTAATTTAGCACTAATAATATAGCATGTTGTTTTAAATTTCTATGCAGAAGAATCACAATGAAATAATTGCTCCAAATAAAAAAAAAAATTTTTAATAAATATTTATTCATTTTCTATTTATGTTTATTGTATGTATTGTATGCATAGTTATGTTTAGCTGACTATAGTATGTAAGTCAGAGGTTTTCAAACTGTGAGGGCACAGACTGGAGACACAAGAGGTCAAACCAATGAAAATTTTGTTAGTTGGTCTTTAGTTTGACCCAGAATACTCAAGAGCTTCCATCACAACTCAGTCTAATCTGAAAATGCATACAAGACACACATATTTACATATTTGTATTTATTTCTGAGGATTTTTTTTCCTATCCATTGCGAATAAACATCACTAAAACCCCTTAGAAATCAGAGGAAAAAAGTAGCCCTCATGGCACCTTTCAATTTTTCTTAGGTATAAAAGTGATTCACTTGTCTTTACATGGTGAAACTATGGAGTGCTGATAGTTACTTTAGCATGGTATCAATCTAATCCCAAAATTTAAACAAAAATAAACAAACAGATAAAAACCTGTTGTAGTCCACACTTTGATGACCACTTGTCTACTTATACTGGGAATTAATTCATTTTTAGCATTAGAAAACATTAGGAAATTAAACTACAGAGCTGTAGAATAAAATGTAATGTAATTTGAATTAATATTTAATGCAAATACATAATTTGATTTGTTAATGTGCTGGCAGCAGTTTGCCAGATGTGTCCAACTGTTACAAACATTATCACAATGTTGTGTTTGTAGTTAAAAACCTTCCAAACAGTATTGTCTACTTCCAATCTAAATGTAAATGTTGATCTAAATGTAATATTCATCTTTGGGCATTTTGTCAGATAACACAGCAAATAAAACCAGTTACTTCAAAAACTCAAAACAATTGTACGCACAACACAATCCATCCCTCCCCAAATAAAACCAATTAACCAATCAGTCACTGTAGACTAATTTCATTTGCTATTAGAAGTCATTTAGGATGGCTGCAGTATAGAGTGGCAGATAATCAGAAGCATATTTGATTATCCATTGAGAGAATTATACAGCCGGCAGTGTAAGGAACTGGCCGGGTTACAGAGATTATGCCTGTTGTTATGGAGCTCAATGGCTCAGCCAATGGCCTCAATCCGATTTAGCACTATCAGAGAGAGCACCAGTGTTGTAATAAACTGCACTCACACTGCCATTACTCAAGTGCGTGTTTTATAGTTTTTCAATGTGACTGCCTGATAATGTTATTTTAGTTTTATTGATTTGCTTTTAAAAGTATTAATGTTCATATTTAGAGTCACTATTGATATTGACCATATTGTTGATGGAAACCATCATAAGAAGCTGAAAATCACATCATCAATAAAACTTCATAAATAATCATCAAAAGCTTTATTACAGTCTAATTTGACTGTTTGAATACTTTTGTTCTACAATGATAAAGAGAGAGAATAAATTACTTTGGTACAAAATAAACAATTTGACAGTCTTCTGCGTATATTGTTTTATCTTTTGTCTGACAGTCAATATGATCAAGTATTTATAATTACTGATGTACAGTGTTTCTTTGCATGATACATTACTGAAAATATAGCAAAGTAATTTCATGTGATCTCTCAAGCATTAGGTAACTTGGTAACAGTTCCTTTAAAAGAACTTGCAGCACAGACAATCTAAGACCTTAAGACCATATGTTACCATATGACAATCTAGCAAAACTGTATCAGCTCTTTCATGCTGCATCCTTTCTCGCAGCAAATATCAGATATTCTCCCAACAGCTCTTCCTATCCGAGAGGACAGGGAGTACCATTGAGGAGCCAAGGAGAAGACACCCTTCCTCTCATTAGACTCAGAAGTGATTTGCACTGTTTCCGTGGACCTGGGCTCCTCTGTGGAGACATCATGGTCCCCTGTGCAGAGGAAAAGGAAAGATATGTGAAATTTAGAGTCAGTGTTCAGAAAACACAGATGCCTTTCAGTCAGAAACCTCTTGTGAAAATGCATAGGGAAAAAAAAAGCTTTTGCATTTTGGAGTAAACTCAGTGGTACATGGAAGCAGGAGAAAATAGCCAGGCAGATAGTCTGGCTCATGGATAACAGATAGTCACTCGTTAATGCCAAGAAAAGCAACCTCCAAAAAGTCTGCGGCTTTAAATGTTTAAAATGTTAAATATCACTTACATCTGTGATGACTCTGCACGAAGAGGCTCTCAACCAATGTACATGATGTTTAAAAATGCAGCATAAAGTACTTACCATGAGGAGCGAATTGATGTGGGCCCAGTTCCGTGTGCGGGATGCTTCTCCTCAGCCTTGAGTTCCCACAGGATGAGACGGCTAGACGTATCAGCTCTCTCCCACACATCTTAATCCTCTCCTGCGTATGAACCATACTTGCTGCAGCCACAAGCACCACCATCACACACACCAAACACTTAGCGGCATGCATTGTATGATGTGCTTCTGCTCCTCGGTCGGTCAGTGGAGGCAAGAACTGAATGATGAGAGGAGAGCTTGGGTCTGTAGAGAGCAGTGACTTATGAGGTTAACTTGAGGGGGTTTATATATTCATTGTGCGTTACCCATGCTGAGGCCACAGGTTGCTGAAAACATGTATTCAGCCTTGGTGAGGGAAAGGCATGTCCTGATCTGGAGCTCAGCATGATAGTGAGGCAAAGTCTCCTCAAGGCTGAAACTTTAATTGCGATTTTTTTTTTTTAAAAAGGTCACATCATGAGCTACAACTCAATTTAAAACCATTATAGGCAATAAATACAATTAATTATTTTGAAGCTTTCAACGAGAAAAGCAGTAAAATCAAGACGGATATCAAGCAGCTCTGCTAACAATCCCTGTGTACAAATCATGTGTACAATCATGTAATATGGTTTAAGTTTTTATTTTGTTTATTTCCTTCATAGGCATCTTGCTAACAGCTTTACATATGTTTGTTTGTTTGCCAAAACATCAGAATTTATGTTATTATGGTGAACAATTCTCCTTGAATGCGAGTTGCTTTTACACCTTATCTTGACACATCTTGAGGGATGGGAGCTAATTGGAACAGAGAGCGACTGGCAAAAAGATGTCAAGGATATTGACGCAACCGTTCACACAGATGGTCACCCCAGGCCATACTGTTGTTGCATAAACATGCCAGAAATGACTGTCTCACATTTCCAGTGCTGATGAAACACATGAGAGATGGCACTTTAATGTCTTAACTGTACTTCTGGCTATGCTTGGCATTTTAACATCTAATGACGATATCACTGGTAAGTAATGACTGTCAGCTGCTGTGTTGAGTGGAATATACAGGTGAAAGAGAGAGAGAGAGAGTAAAAGAGAGGTCAGTCTAACTCGTCTAATGTCTTTCACCTCATTGTACTGTCTCCCTAGTAGAAGGCAGTCGACGTTGTTCATTAAAGGCATCAAGTTAGTTCACCCATATATTTTCTACAGATATTGGACTAACTACACTTCATTTGGCTCGTCACATTACTCGCCACTGTATTACTGAGTCCACAATAGACACCAGGAAAACTGTGAACTGTCCTTGAAAGCTCAGTGTTTTCTGTTTCGCTGATTTGTTTTCTGAAATTTCCTTGATAACTATAAATGCAAAATCATCCACTCTGTTCCTGAGCATATGGAAATGTCTGTGTTTACAGTTTCTCTGTCTGATGTGTGTTTTTAAAGATGTAAAATTAAAAGCTGCACTAATCAATATTTGTATGGATCAAATGTCTGTAACGTGGACAGGGTTTGTGTCTTTCAGCTCATTATTTTTGGTTTAATGCCCTGCAACCTTAATGTCTTAGTTCAGTCTCACTGCTCTCATCAACCTTATTTGCAGGAGCAGACAGATGTTTTCTGCTCTGATGAAATTACTTTACGCTTCCTATCCAGTCATGAACAGCAGACGGACACAGATAGCAACCTGCTGCTACAGCCAGTAGTTAGCAGCATTTAGCAGCTTAAGTGCTGACCAGAGCTGCCAGGAGTTGGTGGAGATAAAAACAGAGCTGGCTGTTTCATTTGCTAAAACTTGCTGTATTACTTAAAATCATTGACTTTGCTGCTTTAAGGTCAATGAAGGTTTTATGTCTGTGTCTCAATCTGCCAGCTACATTACATATCAACCCTATGTCTGGTGGATGATGTGTATATGTTACAGTATACCTGTGGATACCTCAGTGTCTTGCTCTTTATATAGTATACACGTACCATACACTATGGGCCTGTCTCCACTAAGTGAAAATCATACTATATTAGCTTTTTATAAGCAATCATATTAGTAAAATTGTTGTCCATCTGTTCCCGAAGAAGTGTATCTATCTTCCTGTCTGTGTCTGTCTGTCCCCCTGACCTTTCCCTCATGTCCCTTTTGACTGCATCTATTCCTGTCCACTCAGTCCAGCCCGAGTCACATGAGACAGCCAAAGTCCCTCAGTACTCAGAGTTTTAATTGATGCTGATGACACTATTAAACCACTGGCATTTCTCCCATTGCCTTATCCTGTAATACTATTAGACAAAAGCATCATCCCCAAGACAAATGAGACAAGTATCTGTTAATAGACACAAACTTCAAGTCTCTCGTATTTAAGGAGAATAATAATACAAGTGAACTATAGGAAGAGATTTTTTTTAATTCAACAAGAAATCTCTTTTTTCCACTTCTGATATATTGAGAAGTACATATTTTAATACATAAGAAAACCTGTGCTTGACACAGTTTCCAGACTGAATAGCAAATGTTTTTATGCACAATAAAGGAAAAAAAGGACATATTTTACAGTCAGAGTAAATATACTGTAACACTGAAAAAAGGATTTGGAATTAATTAAATATCTAGAAATGCCTGTAAGACTTCATAAAACGTGCTTTTGTCACCTAGTTTAGTTCAGTTCGTTTTTATCACATCCATACATATAATTGTTTGTGCGCAGGAGGTAAAAGAGTTCAACAAGTGACTCCCCAAATAATTATAAATAATAATAATTTCAAATCTACTGTTGTGTTTGGAAAAAGGAACACATCATAAGTATGTTTGTATTTGCAGAAAACTCAAATGAAAACATTTTAAACTGATAATTCTTTCAATAATTCACTTAACCTACAAAACTGTTTCTAATTGTGTTTCGTATGAGTGGGACAGAGCCTAATACTTTACTTTTAGATATTTGTTTTGTATATCAGAAGTGATCAGTGCAGGTGTGAGGAGTTTTGTCATGACCAGAGGTGCAACACATCTTTCCAATCATAGTTGGACTTAAAATGTGAATCAGTGGGTGTGGTACAGGCTGGTATTCTTATTTTAATTCCCAGAAATCTCTCCTCCTCTTGTAAAAACAGAGTAGTGTTGAGCAGATCTGCTACAAAATATGTTTCCAAAGGAAAACTGCTGTCTTTGTCCTTAGCAGTGAGTAATCAGTACACAGTATATGAAATATGTTTGGAATGAGATAACACATTTGCTTATTGTACCTCTGGTCCTCTGTTGTGCAGGACAGGAGCCGGTTTAATGATCTTAGCTAAAGAGAGCTAAACACAGCCAGCAGCCATGTGCAGATACAGCTCTTACCACAGGACTGGACCATGCCTGATCCTGACATCTACAGTCCAAGAACATTTGAGCTCAGTTGTCACTCCCTGCAGGGATTGTGCCAAACACTGATCTGCTGAATAACAATTATACGCAATTATATGTTATCTCTTATCTCAATTTTCCCAACTTGAGAGACCAATATCAGAAACTAATTGATATGCTATCACTCATGAATTTTCCTTGTAAGCAGTGAATAGGACTTGACTGTGCACACCTGGTCAGATTTTCTGCTCAACCAAAATAGCCCTGGACATGATTGACTTTCGCCCTTGTCTGACCAGGCAGGAGGTGCAAGCGGAAATCCTGGTAATCCTTGAGAACAAATTTACACTCATGCTCTTGATAGTCAGTGACACACCCCCTTGCTGCACCTTTCCTCCTACTTGGGTACAGTCAAGATCATGCAGTGACTGGACAGAAAAAAAAGTGTGCTTTTCTTAAGAATGCCACTTTGCTGACACATGAAGCATGGCACATGATGGGAGAGCTTTGTGAGGGCGAATTATTCCCAGGTGCACATAGTGGAAATCTGAGAGGTTTTCATTGCTTGCACGCTGAAATCAAAGTTATACTGTCTGTTGGGTGGAGAATCAGGAATCAGGAACATATAAGAGACCATGCAACTGTCCAAAATAGTTCATTAATAGCACTTCCAATGAAAGTTCTTCACAAGCATCCTGCTCCCTTTAAAGTGATCAGTGTAACATTGCATCAATGTTACAACTTGACCTCCTTGTGTCAAACATCTATAGCTGGGTGCTATTCTTGGAGACAGATAACAAGTTGTCCAGTGGGAGCATCTTGTCTATTTGACAGAGGAGTCATCACCCATTGCGTGCAAACAGCAGCTACTATAAAGCTGAGGCTTAAAGCTTATCTCAACTTGCTGCTGCCTCATTTGCCCCCCATAGATGGTTTATCTTAAATTACATTGGCTCAGAGTTCAGAGGCAGATGGGGTCTTACACTTTCTACACCCATGGGTGATAAGGCCATTTAGGGTTAGTGCCTGCACAGCTAGGCAGCTTCTCTCAATCCTCGCTCTCGTGGATAGTCTGCCTTCCACTGGGCCGATAGTGTATCTCATCATCGGAGTCGTCCGGCTGGGGTTCGAAGCAGCTGTCAAACTTACGCCTCAGACGTTTCCTGAGCTGGAAACTGCGCTCTGTGTTTGAAAATGTGTATTCCTGTTCCTTTAGCTTGGCATAGTAGTCGGAAAACTTGTTGAACAGAATGGAGATGGGCATGCCATTGAGGATGATGCCAAACGAGATGCAGCCAAATGCCACACAGCGACCAAGGTAGGAGATAGGGACGACATCTCCATAGCCCACAGTAGAGATGCTCACCTGTAGGAAGAAGAGAACATGAGCCGTTTAACATGCATCATGTGACCTGTGCTCTACTATTTGAATTTAAAAAATGGCTTTTTTTTAAGATGTTTTTACATTTAACATCAAAAACATTAGATCATGGTAAAAAAAAAGAGAAGTGTGATTTTCCTTCTTTTGCTCCAGGGAGAGAGGACATCCTCATTCCTCATGATGCTTTTCATCCTGCCCCAAAATGCCCTTTGGCCTTGACTTTATGAAAATCAAATAATTAAAATTACTAATGATTTGATGTGTCAAGATCAAATAAACCTTCAAGAATGTACTGCAACGCTTTCCATCTCTTGAAAGCAATCACTGTGTCTGGCCACAAACAAGACGCATTACAGCGCATTATAGAGGATTAAACACATTTAAATTAACAGCTGCTAGCAGATAAATAAAAACCAAATGCCTGTAAACGAGAGTGGAAAAGCACAGAGAAACAGGTTGGTGAAGTACAATGACACTGAGGCCTGTTAGTACATTTAAAAAAAGTTAGTAAAATGTTATTAGAACATTATATAGAAAATTGATCTCCTCTCTTTCCTTTGTTTAGTGACATTTAATTATTAGCAGCCGCAGATAAGGGTGTGAGCATATAGTGTAAAACCCCTAAAATAATAAATTTGGTTACCATGTGAGCTGTTTTTGTTAGACATCTGCAACCAAATGAAATAAACATAATTCTCGCCTGGTGTGTCATGGTCCATATTCACACATCCACCATTAGTTGGCCAATAATCAAGTGTCCATCGTTAGAATGAAAAATGTTGGATATTTTATTTTCCTGCTAGAGAGAGAGACCTATGTAAAAGTCGGTTTAACCAACTATTCATTCACAAAAAGAGATTATTCATCTACTTCAAATGCAATCTTATATTGAATCCATTGCTTGGTAGAGCTACAGAAATAGCACCTCCCTGCTCTGTGCACTTCTGTCTTGGTCGGACTAGACAGGCAGCACAAATCCCAGTAGGCCTAATCCTTGACACCTGAAATGCACTGCACTGCTTGATCATACTGACACACCCCCTACTGAGCTTCTCTTCAGTCTCTTCAGTACAGTCAAGAGGAACAGCTTAGTGAGGTTCACAACCAAGATAACTGATCCGGAAGAATCTAAGTAGCAGCTATACGATCTTGTCCAATCCTCTAAATGATAAAGACACATTTCCTGCCCCAGCAATAATAAATAGATGAGGCACAATTCAGGTTTCACCTGGCATCAAATGACTATTTAGTCAACTGTAACTTAAGATGGATTTTGCATCCATCATGGCTTGATCTCATTTATCCCTTATTCATTTAGCGCTCAAAGAACATTCAAAGAAAATTGTCAAAAAGGGGAAAACTAATATAGATTATTATAACATTTTGATCCAGCCAGGTTTAAGGTAAAGTCACTAAAATAAAGCCATAGTTGTAATGCATTCCTGCTGTTCATCCTACTCACCGCAGCCCACCACCAGGCATCCGGTATGCTGCTGAATGGTGTTCCAGGCTGATCCACCTCCACAGAGTGCATCAAAGCAGAGAAGGTGAAGATGCCCATTGCGATGAATAGAAACAGACAGCAGACCTATTTAATGACAGAAGAGTACATGTCAACAGTAGTGACCATTAATATTTGGCAATCAATATATTTATAAATCTTGGACCACCAATCGGGTCACATGTTAAAGTTGTTCATTAATTGTTCCAAATACAGTAGCTACCAAAAAGACTACTCTCATTTGGATGAGGTTGAGGATTTTCTTTATATAGCAGAAACTTTTGTCTATATGTGTCTGTGAAGGCAACATCACTGAGGGCAGTACCACCATAGGTTGGACAAAAGAAAAGAAAAAAGAGTATCTTGAATTCCTACGCTAGCTCTCTTAAATTTATGGTTACTTGAAATAACTGTGAATTATTTTTCTTCCCACTAAGTTTCCATAAATTTTTCCAGGTTCCTAAAGAAACCATATGTCTGAACGTGCATTAACTGATTTCTGAAACCTGCATCTTGAGCTGTTGAATGGACTAATCCACTTTATCAGCTCCCTACTAACTTGTTAGCTTTTTAACTTTTTTGGCTGGAAACAACACTGATGAATGGTGAGACTGCATAAAAAATATAGGTTGAACAATGGAAGTTGCAAGCCAGAAGTCATGTTTCAGAGGTTAATATAAAAATAATAAAATTATAGCCACCTTCCTCAGCTCATTTGAGAGTTGCATGTGTGTCCCATTGTTATTTTCCCCAATATGTACTTTCTGTGTTCCTGTTAGACTTTTCTCATTTGAAATTCCTTCATACCTGCTCAGAGCACTGACGGATGGTGAAACCAAATGCTCTCATGCCCGTGGAATGACGGGCAAGCTTCAAGATACGGAAGATGCGCATAAGCTTGACGACCTTGAGCACCTTGCTGACTTTGCTGACCCTTGCCATGGCCTTCAAATCTTCCTGTGCACTGGCATCTTCTGTATCTATAACAAATGCCTCAAAAATGATCTGGATGAAGTAGGGCATGACGGCCACCACGTCAACAAAGTTGAGGGCACTCTTCACAAAATGTTTGATGTTGGATGTGGTGACTAACCGCAGAAAGTATTCTGAGGTGAAGAAAAGGATGGAGCCGATCTCGATCCACTCCATGTAGGTTTTACCAGCGAGTTTGTACTCCCTGAGTTCTTTCACTGTATTCATTGTCATGGCAACAATAGAAATAAGAACAAAGAGACTGGAAAACACAGCAAAGGCTTTTGCTGAAAGTGAGGAGTAGGGGTTCTCCATCAGGTCCCACAGAGCCTTTCGAAAGTCTCCAAGAAACATGGTCTTGTATCCCTCATCATCCTGGTGAGGTTTAATCTCATCAATCAGCTCCTGGTTGACCTTGAGCTGGTCTCTGATGTCATCCAGTTTCTCCTCAAACAGAATACGACAGCACCTGAGTAGAAGAAGAGGACATTTACTTAATTTTTCCAAGAACTACTGATCAAAATCATACTGGTAATACAGAAACAGTAACATGCCAAGCAACATAATACACATAGTGAGTAGGTATCAAGTAGCTGCAGCACACCTTGGAGTGTCCTTCAGTTTCAGCCCCCAGAATGACATCTCCTCCTCAAAGTTGACAGGGCAAAGGCTGTCCATAACCCACAAGACATTACTGCAATAAAAGTGGAATATGTAGTGGAAAAACATGGGGTCCCTATCAAAAAAGAACTCGTTGCTCTGAACATTGTAATCGTCGCAGAGTGTCAAACGCTTCACTGGATCTTCACAGAGGGCAAGGACACCAATTCTGGTTTTTGGGTGTCGGAGGACCAAATGTTTCGGGATGTGAAACACCTTTCCACCCACGTTGAGGTTGACTATGTTTGATTGCCTTCGTTTTGGTGGGTCTTTGGTCGGATCTTTTGTTGAACTTTTTTCCTCATCAGGAGCATCAAGGTTGTCCATCGATGTCCATGGTTTCACCGAGCTGTCTTGTGAAAAGGGGAATTCGCGCTCCTGTTCTTCAATACTTTGTGAAAAACTAACTTCCCGTTTTATGGTTGCAAAAAGACTAGAGCGGCGCTTTTTAAGCACTTTTAACTTTGGCTTCATAGTCTCCATTGTGACAGCAACTTCGAAGACCAACCAACAGAAAGACTGTACACCAAATTCAGATCAAGTCAGAGAAATAACATCAATATTCCACAAGTCCATTTAAGCAAGATGTTGTCCTTTGAAATTCTGTTTACAGGTTGAAATAAAGATAAAGTAAGAGCTCCCATGCGTGTCTCTCAGCGTGCAAGAAGATCAACTGCATGAGTTAGGGATTCAGCCTCCTTACTGATTCTCTAATCCTATTGCTGTTCTTTCTGTCAAACACAAGTTAAAAATACTGTTCACAAGGATTAGTGTTGTGATTTAAGGCTTTGAGTTCTGAGAGAGAAGGAAAGGCAGAGAGAGTGGTGTGATGGCAGTATTGCATTGCTAACAAGGCTACAGAGAGCTTTTTTACAGGAAGTTCATAGAAATGGTAGAAAGCCAACTTCCTAGTTCCTCTGTACTTGTGCTGAACAGTAAAAATATGCCTTGATTTATATTGTCAATCAACAGAATGTACCATTTGGTAAACAATTGTTTCTATTTTTCTCAATATTCTTTATAGAAAGCCTTAAGAGTATCTTTCCTTTCTATTCTTCAGAATCAAATACCTATTTACAATTACTTTCTGCAAAAACTTGATCATGTAAATCATTTGTTTGTTTCAAAATAAAAGTTAGCCAAAATAATGTCCACTTTTAATAAAATAATACAGAATAAGGAAACAGAAATACATTTAAGTGTATAGTTCAACATATGAGTAAGTTCACTGATGCGTTAAATAAAAATGAAAAAAAAAACTGTAAAAATGTGGTTATACTGCAAAAACAAATACACACAAGGGAGAATATGTGTGTGTGTGTGTGTGTGTGTGTGTGTGTGTATATATATATATATATAT
>CM076662.1:7916493-8042096 GCA_038496675.1 Rachycentron canadum
TATATATATATATATATATATATATATATACACACACACAATTTGACAGTTGACTGGGAACCATGAGGAAACATCCTCGGACTTCTATGCAATACAGCCTAATGATTGTGCATGTAGCCTTTTTTATTTTTTTGTAGTATGTAGTATGTACAGATGGTTGACAAATTGAAAGGAAAACCAACAATCCCAAATGTCTTGGTTCTGCAAGTGCATTGATTATACAAATCTCTGGATTCTAGTGATAGGATGAACACCATTCTTCCAAAAGATATTCCTATATTGGGTGATTTGATGATCTCCCATAGGTGTCCAAATGGGTTTAGACTGTAAAGGACATTTTCATACTCATCAAACCATTCAGTGACCCCCTCTCGTGCTCTATGGATAAGGGTATTGTCATCCTGTTTCTCTAATATAACTAATTATTTCAGATTTATTCCTTTAAATTGTCAATTGTCTGTATTTTGTACAGGTGAATAGACTCTGCATGTGGTTTGTTGTATATATCCTAATCAAACTGCACAATAAAAGAACTTATAGATACTGCAAGAATTCAAAATATGATACTAAACATTAAGAAACTTCATGGAAATATGTACAAAGGTGGGCAAAACCACGCAGAGACAAGTGACTTCAAATAATAAGGTTATATTTTGAACACACGTACAGAGAATGATGGTATGCTCCACGTTGCCACCCATGGCTTTTCTGAATGGTATTTCTCAATCTACCGGAAAAGGAAGTAAGAATAGAAATAGAAATAGAAATAGAAAATTTAGATTTTCTTATGTAACGCGTTTTCTGCATTTATATATTTATTTATGTGCTTAAAATAACTTTTATTTAACCATAATTTCATTAAAATTGATAAACTTGAGTAAACTAAAAGATTACACTTTGGATATAGTCTGTCCACGCACTACGTAACTTCCTTTTCGGTCTAACCTGACAACATGGATGCCAGCCGCGTGCAGCCGATCAAGCTCGCAAGAGTAAGAAAACATTTAATATGGTGAAAATAAACGTAACCCAGCGCACAGACAGACACAGAAACAACTAATTTATCTCACGATGCCAAAACATTGAAGTAAAACGGACATTTTGGCAGCGATTATCGTACGGCAGGTTTGCGCTCGTGCCTCCATCATGGAGGCCTGGTCATGCTGCAGTCTGTCGTCAGCCCCGGGCTTTCTGCTCTGGACCGTGGGCTTCAGAAACACTATCAAAGGCTCTAATGTTCGTTTGCCTTTTGTTTTTTTTTTTTGTTTAGGTCACCAAGGTCCTCGGAAGAACTGGTTCCCAGGGACAGTGTACACAGGTAAACTAACGGTGTTAGCTCCCTCCTTTAAAGGGGATTGAACAGTGTTAGTGTCGCTTGTTGAAAATATTTTCTAATGTGACTCTTTCCTTTGCAATGTTTTTTCTCCTGTGGGCAGCATTGATTATTGTAGCTGAAAACTAACTTAAATAACTAACTAAAATCGCATATACAATAACTCCATATTTAGCTGTTAAATATGAAAATCACATTTAGACCCTCTTATACTCTAATGCCTTGAACCAGATCATGTAATGGTAAAGTATTAGGGATTACCAGTATACACAACAGGGAAGGAGTAGCAACATGAATTAAATGTCAGTAAATTCATGTACTTGCCAAAAGTTTAGAGGTATTCCTGGCATTTGAAGTGATTTTCAGTGAAGCAGTCATTCTTGTAGAAACCCACATAATTGGGCTGTAATTTACAATTATCAACTAATCTGTTCAAGCACTTCTGCCATGCACAGTTGTCCACTGCAGATTCCAGGAGATTAGGTTAATGTCAAGATACTTTTTTGAGTCCAAATCAGTTTGCATTTATATAAGCACATTTTTACAATGAAGAAATTAATTGGAGAACTTCTAAGATTTTTTCTTTGAAAAATTGACTAATAGTTAACAATTTAAAAATGTAGCCAACTAAACCATTTTGGCTCAACACATTTCTAAATATGCTGTAATTTCACATGAAGTCAGTACTTGTATAAACAACAACTGACATCACGTGTCAGATGTTGCAAAACCTGCAAAACTCCTCACTTGTTTTGTAATTTAATTGTAATCTGTGTGTACCTGCAGGTCCGTGTTGAGTTCATGGACGACAGCAACCGCTCCATCATCAGGAACGTGAAGGGCCCAGTCAGAGAGGGAGATGTCCTGACACTTCTTGAGTCTGAAAGAGAAGCCAGGAGGCTGCGATAGGTGAGAGGACACTTAATGTCAGTTGACACTATCAAACCATCAACATTGCAGTTCTTCTAGCAATTTGAAGGTGTAGCATTACTTCACCATTTTTTAATATATATAAAAACTAGCAGCTGAAATAAACATGTAGTTAATTGCTAATGTTATCACAATGCACTCCCAGTGACCCTGAGGCACATTATGAACTACAGTGCACAAAGATCCAATTATTGCCGAGCCTTTGAATTGCACGTGTTGTACAGGCGTTCACGTTTGACTTGGTGCAGTTTTGACCAACTTCACCTCTCAGCCCTGATGACATAAGGTCGTCCAACACTTTCAGTGACGGGTGAAATGGGACAGACTTTACCTTGTATTTCATCCATATTGGTATGTGGGGTTAGTTCTGCACTCAGGACTCAAGCCCTCAGTTCTCTCCTGATGGCGCACCAGGCAACTGGGCGAGAACGGCGTCTAAAGTTAAAGTTAAAGAACAGAGATGAAAATTGTTCTTTGTTAGTAACCTGTTCACACTAACGCATTGAGTGACATGGTTTTGTTATTTTGGCTGAGTTGAATGTGACTATGTTTTCAATGGTATGTGACTGTTATGTTGTCTTTGCAGTAAAACCTGTGAGGTGCCAATCCAGTGCTGGGGAACAGACTACGGCATCAGTTTCACTCGCAATGGCCTACATCTCATTTGTTCAGATGTTTTGAAATAAATTTGGTTATTAAGATGGAAGTGTGGAAGTCTTGTGTTTAGTAGTTTGTTTTTTTTCTCACTGGAATTAACAAAGCTATTTCCTGAGGCTTTGGCAATTTGTATACTGAACAGCAGGCAACTAGTGACTGGGGTTTATTACAGTTGTGTGTAGTTTATTGTAAAAGACTATCACAATGCATGGTCAACTTTTGTCTGATGTGAGAGGCCAGAGTTTTATTTGTCAGTGGTGATGGAGGTTAAAGGCAATGTGCTTGCACAAACCTGTGTAAATAAACTCTGGCTCTTAAGGGAGAGTGCCAAGGACATGGAAGTGTCATCAGTCTATTCAATTAAAAAGGTGAACTTTTATGGTTAAAATCAATGAGCCAGAGGCTTTAATTATAAAATAAGCCTCTAATCTAAACTAACCAATGTCGGTTTAATCTTGCTTGTAAGAAAGCTACATAAAAACATGTCTACTAAACAACATTGTAACTTATCTTCCCA
The DNA here is from genome assembly GCA_038496675.1 of Rachycentron canadum. Taxonomy (NCBI): domain Eukaryota; kingdom Metazoa; phylum Chordata; class Actinopteri; order Carangiformes; family Rachycentridae; genus Rachycentron; species Rachycentron canadum. Next base: position 7,919,931 of record CM076662.1, read on the forward strand.
CTGAAACTGGAGCAGGTTATTTTTAGATATCCAAATGTCATATGAGCATGGTGATAGTAGCCAACTCTGCTGTACTGTTGTATGTGTTAGGTTGTCTGATGTCAGTCTTGCAGATTTATTTCCATAAATACTGTTGACGTTTAAATGTGGTTTTATATATTGACTTCAACAGAAATGGAACATTTTCCCTCCCAGGTTCAGGTTGTACAGTTTACATTCTGTCCAGCAGAGGGCAGCATCGCTCTGAGTTGAGTTAAAAATGTTGCTTCAGTGACTTCTGCCAGCAGTCTTACCATGAAATAATACTGATGAGTAATCCAAGACCACGTTTGTTTCAGAATAACTAAAACTAACCCATTTGCTATGACTTATTAAACTCTTAACTTTTTTTGATTAATTTGAAAATTGTACCACAGCATGAGACACTTCCTTCCTCCCAACAGTCGACTACAGTCTTCAGACCTGTCCATGGGTCTGTGATCCTGGTTTGGCACAGTTTAAATGCTGGGGCTCAAATAACCTCAGAGCATTTTATTTTTTGCACCAATGACTGAATATGAAATGTCATATTTCCACAGGGATAGAGAGTTTGTAAATCAATGCACTATAAGAAACAAATCACCATAATGTTGTTTTCAGACATCTATATTAGGAATTTTTATGTGATCAGCATTAAGGTGTTTGGTTGAATGAGGCTCATGAAGGTCCAATGTTTTAAAGCAGGTCAGTTTGTGTTTTGTATTGTGAAGAGGCTTTTTACCTGCTGTATGTATGTAATCTGTAGGTTTAATGATTTTCCATTTTCCATCTTACCTTCACTTTCTTTACACATTTCAGATTCACTTAAGCAGTAAAAATAACATATGACCAGTGCCAGAAACAGCTGTGCTTCAGCTTAGTGTACTTAGTTACAGCTTTGATATTTGTATAGCTACAGCTTTAAAGGGGAGCTAATGTACTTGTTAAGTTGTATTTTGTAGACATAACTTTATCAGTTAAAAATACTATAAAAGTATGTTATAGAGGGAGTAACTGCAATTCCTTCAAACAAAAAATACAATTTGGTTTGACATTTAGGTTTCATTCCAGTTGCTGAAAACAAATTTGAATATTATAGTAATTGTTATGATGTGAGAACAGTGCATCTGAGTTTTTATGAAAAATCTGCTTTAGTGTCACCTGTAAGTCCAAAGACACAGTTAATCACAATGACATGGCATATACAACTCCTATACAACACTATCATGAAAATCAGCTTCTACCATATTAGACCAAAACCCAACAATACACCATTATTTGAAAGTGTTTAATGTAGGGAAAAAGATAGAGAATGTTTAACTTTTGGTTGTTACACTAGCTTTGCATATCTGTGCCAAAAATCTATGTTCCTATGACAGTGCTGATTGTTTACCATTAGGTGTTTTGTTTGTTTATTTGCTTCATTTTTTTTTGCATTTCCCGAGGCTTATAACATTGAGCCAAAGAGGAAAACTGACAAAGCCACAAATTAAATTCTGGCAGCTATTCATTAAGTTAAACAAAGACATTCAAGACTAAGTAGAGCATGCTGGCACTTGACAACAGGACTAAGTGAACCAGAAAAAAAGATATTGACGGAAGCAAGAGTGCAAGATAAACAGTTTTCCTATCTTAATTCTACAAATCCAGTCAGAAATCAGGGTATAAATCCGGTTTAACAGTATTTAAAACAGTATGTATCTTTCTAAATGCCAAAGCCTACGTCCACAGTAGGTGTGTACAGTGCACCACCAGAGTCCCATGAGAGCTTAAACAAATGAACAAGTTGTTCAGTAGTCTGTGAATCATGCTGCACCCCCAGGCAAATCAGACAACTGTTTTTACAAATCCAACAGTCTGGATCTAATTCTTAATCACAAAGACCTGCTCTGGCGTCACTCTCAGTTGACCTGAAAGGTGGAAAATTAAAGAAAAGGATATGGAAACAGTGTAAAAGAAGGGGAGGGATACCATGTATGTTATTCAGCAGGCTACACAGCCAACAACAGCTCTGTGCTTGAAAACAGCTTGGTGTCAGCTTACCCCCACCCAAACATGTCATCATCATTCTACACCTCTCCATCTCCCTACTTCACCCACCCAACTAGAGCTACGGGATGGCATGTGTTTACCATCTCTCCATCTCCACAGTCTCCCTCTCCCCCTCTCTCTCATTATCCCAAGGTCACTCCCTGTTTGTCTGCATGCCACCAAGGTCTAAGTCAGCCTGGGGGAAAACACCAGTATTGGACGTGTCTATCTGTCTGTCTGTCTGCAGCATCTGAGATCTGCAACATCAAACCAGACACGCAAATATCAAGGACGCTCGGCCTCGAGGTGGAATGTAGCTGCTATTTTAACACTGTTGGTATGAATTGTTTGCTGTTTTCCGAAAGTAGACAAAAACAGGTGCCTCGTTTATCTGAATGAGTTGTCTCTGATTTCCTTTTATCATATCATACATGAGAAATTATTTACCTATGAAACCCCAGTGTTTATTTGGGAATATGGCACTTGATCTTACACAAAGCAGCTAATCACGGCCTGTATTTAAATCCTGAAAACGTTTGTAAATTTCTTTTTGTGACATCTTTTCTCATTGGATTTTGTGTTTGTCAATTTACTTACAGCTAATATTTCAAATAACCACACAAAGGCTGAAATAATATGTAAGGGGCAATGATAACTATTCTGCAGTTATTTTCAGCTATTTTTAGCATCTTTCTTTCCTCTTGTTTTCAGTTGTTTTGGTTGTCTGATCCAAAAAAATACACATTGATTCACACTCACCATCTTTCCTGTTTAGGCCACAGCAAGAGGCTGTTTTCAACAAAACAGTGAAAAAATCCACTGTTCACTCCCTGTTCAGGACCAAAGAGCAGGCAGACCCAGGTAGCAACTAACTAATGAACATAGTGGAACATTTAACAGCTTAAGAGTCAGATAGTCCCCTCAGGAGCTGTTGTAAAACAAAGCTAAAGCTAAAGTCAGATTGAATAGCCAGAAACATGACTCCAAATGAATGATAATTCTCCCCATATAAAAATAATATTGGCTAAAAAGTTAATCATATCAGCTTCAAGGTTGATGATATGTCAGTGGTGTGATTATGACATGTTTCAAAAATAATATGTTTTTGCAGGTTTAAGCAAGAGTAATAAAAACACCCAAAATCAAAGTATTCATCAATTTTAAAGTGCATCAAAGTGCCTGTTTTGCCTGCCTCATGTATTATATGGTTGAGTTGTTCATACTGATCCATGATGGAATTGATGAAGGTGGAGCCACTTGTAATGAATTTAATATTTATATCACTGTCAAATATAAAGGATTTATTTAAAAATGTACTAACATATGTAGAGTACTTGAGTAAATATCCTCTAACAAAATAAGAATTTACCTTTAGTCATGGCTACCAACTAAGATTCTGCACATATTAATGATTTATGATTCCTCTAACAAATGTACTGGTAATTGACACAAGTGCAGATCATCTTATGGAGCTGATGTAAAGGGGCTCACTGGAATTGAAGGAACTTGGCAGGAGGCTTTGGGGCTTTGTTTCTCCCATGCTGGTTAACAGGATGTGCAGCAGGGAGGTCGTGGAGGCTCCAGGGGGAGAGATGACTCTGATTTACACACTCTGAACCTGGGTCACGGCCCTCAAATTTACAAATGGGGCCCATAGGACACAAGAAGGGGATGTCAAGAAGACAATAACCCCAGAGGTAACTAGAGGACATTCCCTGCCCCTCTTCATCTGCTAGTTTTTCTCCTCTTTCTTACAATCTCATTCTTAGTGAACTTTAGTACACCCTGCCTTGCTACAGACATTCCTTGTATCCTGCCTTTAATTACAGAAGGTGAGGCTTGTCTAATTAGGCTCCAGGGGGTCAGGCCAGTGGAAAGCTTTAGAAAATAAATAAATAAATAAAGGTTATGCATAGCACATCTCTCAAAAAACATGCTAATCATGTTTACCTGTTTGCAAAAGTGCAGGGCTTTGATTCTTCTAATCTGCTGTTCAGGAAATAAAAGTACATTAAATCTAGGATGCTCTAACAAGAGACAATTTGAAACTAATATCGAGGTCTATATTGAGAATAGGCCTGAAACCCTTGTATATTTGTGAGACTATGAACAGTGTAAAAATAAATACAAGACCAGAAAGGGTAAAAGAGGGACAACTTGAAGGATGACAACAAAAATCCAAGCACAGCTTGGACATTCTTGATTTACTTTTATGTAAGCGAGAGTGCATAAGGGGGAGACTTCATTGTGTGAAGGTCAGAAAAACAAGCCAGCCATTTATTTTTTGAAGGCTCTGTCCCCCACAATGCATACGACTTGTAAAATATCTTTTCCCACAGTTCCCTGCACAACAGTTTCACAGCACAAACAGCAGGTGCACAGACAGACAGGCAAAGTGGCAGGCTCAAATACAGGGTTAGATGCTGGCTGTTGATTATAATGAAGCCTGTTGTGGAGGGATGGTGATGTAGGGGTGAGGGCTGTTTTGAAGCTGTTTGGCACATGTTCTTTAGTAAACATCGCAAAAAGCTTTGTGGACTCCCTCCTCTGACCTGACATGAAAGCTGGCACAGCATACTGGCCATGCACAGTCAGGTATTGTTCCAGAGGGAGTGTTTGCGTTGCACTGGGGGAAAAGCTGATATGATCAGGCTTGCTTTACAACTATGACACATGACGCCTATAATTTTGAACTGACAGGTTCAATTTCAACTAAGGTTCAACTTCACCTTAGAGAACCTACTACACTTGTTTACACTTGTTACCCACCACTACTGAGTAAGAAAACATGAATGTGAGTGTGAATGTTTGTCTCTATATATATTGACCCTGTGATAGACTGGCAACCTGTCGGCCTGCGGCCCTTTTACAGGTCGCTTTTACAGGCACTCGGTAGTAAAAACCCAGCACTGCTGAGCGATCTGGATATATTCAGGAAACACAGCTGGGTCAATATTTAGCAGGAACAAACAAAAATGGAATTTGACAAGTTTAAATCCAAGTTTCAGGGGCAAAAATATTTACCAAATCCTTTAGGCACGTTATTCTAAACTTCTAGTATTTCAGGTTTGCTTTGACCTTTCATTTATGTGGGTGGAGTAAGACAAATGGGGGAAATTATGTTGGTCATGATAGTTCAGAAGTGATAGTGACACCTCCTCCTTAGCAATTATCACCTCTGCATTTTCAACCCAGGCAACATTTTAACACGTTAAAACAATAACTGCACTCGTAACAAACTGTTGCGTGCCCAACTTAGTTGTGAAAATATAGAAAGATACAAAGCTGAAAGCACTTTCCTGGAGCACTCAATTTCAATTAGATTTCAGGATTTGAGAGTAATCTGGATCAAGGAGCAATCATTAGAGATTATACAGGGGTTTTAATGGAGTGACTCAACAGATGGTTAGAAGTCACAGACTCAGCAGCTGATAATTCTTTAAGTGCACAGGTTTCTTTTCCATTAAATGTCTGGGGTTAAAGATTCTTGTTTCTATTTGGTCTTGGTTCACATAAAACATTCAAATCCAAGACAGGCTACAACACTCTGCGTAGTATACTTATTTACCTTCTGGCAGAGAGTTAAACTGATACAATTACTGTGTGTGTCCAGTAAACATGAAGCTACTGCCAGCAGTGGGTTAGTTTAGCTTAGCACAAAATCAGGTGGAGACTGATGAGAAACAGCTAACCTGGCCCTGTCAAATAGAACATACCAGCATCTTTAGATCTCACCTAGCAGCACATTATATTGTCTTTGTTTAATTCATACAGAAGTCCCAAAACAACATGTTGTGGGTTTGTGGTTGGTTCAAAAGGAACTGAAAATATCACCATGAGCTTGACAGGTAAAAAGGTAAAACTGCAAAGCGTTTAACAAACATGAGACAGACATGAGAGTGGTACCGATCTAAAAACTGCTCTGACAGACAAAAACCTTTTTGATACTTAATGTCGCACAAGTAGGTAAGTGGTTTCCAAAGAATTGTGCAGTATATTGTTTTTTCTATATAAAACACATAAGTGCAATGTCAGTGCTGCTATTGAGCACACAGCTGCTGTGGTGCAGTTACAGGTCAGAACCCCTTCTGTTCTGGAAGAACACTTTGTAATTCAAGTCCTCTTTCCTTTTCCTTCTCCAAACCACCAGCTGCTTTGCACTTGACAGTAAGAGGCTGTCTGCCAATACCCACATCTTTCCCAGAACAGGCCTCATTCCCAGTTAGATCCCTCTTCAGTTCAAGTGTCTTCTCCATCTGACCTGCTTCCACCTCCACTTCTGCTGATTGAAATTAATGGGGCGATGAATTAGTATCATTGTGATCAGTAACCTACACCCAGCAACCTCAAGTGCATAGAACATAGTATGCGTGCTGGAATGTTTTGAATGTTTTACAAGGGGCCAATTAGTTCATGGGAATCAGGCTTGATAACTGGGGAGCACACTGCCAAGGGGCTGGTTTTTGGAGACAAAGCTGCATCCTCTGAAACTCTGGGGAGATTAAACAGCCACTGCTTTCCACTTTATGCATTAAATGTAAACCATGAGTTCTGGAGAGCTCATTTTGAACCCATAGAAGCCCCATTTGAGCAGAATTCCCAGACAATTTCAATGTGCATTTGAGTTATTTACAGCAACTGCACTTAGCATGGAATGCAACCTCGACCTTGGTAACTTGTTGTGCTCTCCAGTGGGATTTTTTTTCTGGATTAACACTGTATATTAGCCCACAGCAGGGCATGGGGTTCACGCCATATACATAAACACTTGCTTTTAGTTAAGTCACAAATAATTGAATAGATGATGAATAGTATGTATTCATTAAAACACTATGAAAGGAATATATAATATACATAATATATTTTTATTCACTTTGCTAAAGTTTAGACTATTTGATACCACTCTCACACGTGTGTGTTAATTATGAAGCTTCAGCCAGAAGACAGTTATCTCACCTTTGTGACTGGAAAAAAGCAAAACAGCAAATCTGCTGTTTTTACATATTAGGTTATGAAGTGTTGGTGAGCCTCAGAGAGAGGTGACAGATGTTTAACTGCTTCTATTGTTTATAGCTGTAGCTTCAAATTTAATGGATGGATGGAGCATTATTGCTCTTTCAATAAAATCTCACCAAGAAGAAACTGTCTGACATTTTGGGAAATAAAGTTATTCATTTAACAGGAAAGTGGGAGAAACAGCTGATCTGACTCTTCACAAAGTTAGGTTAACATATCTTCTTCGTTTAATCTGTGCAGAACTAAAAAAACAGATGGCTTGTTTCCTTGTTTCCAGTGTTAATGCTCAGCTAAGCTAATCATTTCTTGTGAGTATGTAAGTGCTTATTCAACAGACAGATGTAAGAGTGGTATCAATCCTCTCCTGTAATTCTTTGCAAGACAGCAAATTCCCTCTGAGTGGAAAGCATCCCAAAACTTCCCAAGATGTGGCACAATGACTTCAAGCATCAGCTGTAGTTCTTCAGTACAGCCTGCACCATCAGCCCGCATGGTGTCATGCGTGAGAAACAGACTCAGCAAGTCAAGCTGGGGCTTTGTTTTACACAAGTTGTGTAACTCTGGGCGTCCTGTCTGGAAGTAAAGACAAATCAAGGCTACAAGGCAGAGGTGACTTAAATTCTCTGTCCTACTTTCCACCCAACTGCCCTGACACAGTTTTTTTCTTAATTAGCCCAAGGATCAAGTCAATACTGTTTGCAATTTACAAGGACAACACTTGTTTTTTCATTGACACTGATTTACAGTGTTTTTCGGTTAGGCTACCCAAAAACTGTGTAAAATCAGTGTACAGAAAAAGAACTGATAGCGCATGCAGCTTCAGTGGTCAACTACAGTCTATACGTATTCACGTTATCCAAATTGGGATGTGTGTACATTCTGTACTTTTCTGTTTCCTGCCAGCTGGGACACTCATTTAGTCCACGAGCAGCAAGAAACGGAGGGAAAAGCATGAAGTGCTTGTGGAAGTAAGGGAGTTTATTCCTCAGAAAAAATCTGAGAAGTTAAAGTATCTCATGGCAAACAAATGCCGACCCAGTCAAGCAGGAGCAGTGACCAAAACACATTCATTTGTATCACATAGCACATGTCTGTGCAAGTGTAAGCTGAGATGTAGCCTCAGGAATGTAAAAAGAGACAAATGTGTGTGTGTATGTGTGTGCATCCAAGTATGCAAGAAAGATACACATATGAATGAAATGTGTGTATATGTTCATTCAAGTCTTTGGTCAGCTGCACAAACATGGAGCACATGGACTGCAGTTATGTATTCCGGTTTCTTACATAACTTGTGTTATGTCGCACAGTTTTTGACCTTAAAGAGAAGAAACTGCTATATGCTTCTAATATGAATTATTCAAATCCTTTGAAGTTATTAGGATGTCACAAAAGCAAACAAAATGCAGATATTTAAAGCCTCAAAAAAGGCAGAAGTCAAACTTTTGTGTGGGAACTAACAGAGTCTCTTGATACATGCTGATGCAAAATGGGGACCATCCATGTCCAAGGAGAGCATGAGTCCACACAGGAAATCTCTCACATCCTCTCAGCCTGCTCCACCCTGCCTGGGCCTGTTTATGATGAACCAAACCAGAGGAGAAAACAAGCCATACCTTCATTTGTGCCATATGCAGCTCCCGGGGCAAAAATAGTTCAACAGCCACCTAAGGGTAGTGAATAAATAGATGAGCATGGGTCAATTTTGAACAAATAGGAAAGTTACATTCTCACTTTCCACCACTGGGGGGCAGTAGTATGTTTTACCTGGCTATTCAACAGTGGGAATTGGAAAAATTATCCAAAGGAAACGTTTTCCTCTGTACGTCTAGTGGTGTATGATACACAGATACGTGTGTATCTGTCAGCAGGTTTATCTGTCCTTACTGATTTGCTTGCTCGATGGCTGTTTGCTGTCGTCATGTCACTAAAATGTCCCTGCGAAGCGCTGAGATGAAATTTAGTTTTGTCCCCAAATATTTAAAATCTATCTGCAATTTATTAATGGTGGGCTTTTCTATATCAAAGTACAGGTGTAAATAAGAAACAATGAATGGCTATAAATTCATTATTGTTTTAACTGTTATCATTATGACATGCCTACAGAGCCTATGCCTACATCCATCCTCTTCTTCCAGTCCAATCTGACTGACCTTTTTTATTCAAGCATCATTCATTAACCCCTGCACCTCAGTGGCCTTGCAGTCAGCTAAAAAGATCAGCTCTGCTACTCATGAATACCAAATAAATAAGGAAAATAACACGGGTGATATTTGGTGACTCAAAGAGATGTGGTTTCAGTAGATACACGTCAAGGCATGCTTTCGTGCATCAAATTTAGTTCCCTCTTCTGATGACAGATCTGTTTTAATGTATAAAGTCTTTCTTGGATAGTCATATCATCAGCGATCTCAGGAGCAAGTTGAAAATCTAAATTGTTTTGTTTCCTCAGTTTCCTTCTATTCCATTTTCCTTTTAAAAACTACTCTATTCTAGATTATTTACTTCAATAAAATATCTTCAGAGATGTATTTCTAGCAAACAGAGGTGGGAAAGTAAATAAATATAAAACTTCTAATAAAATACTCCCTAATGGAAAAAGATCATAGATTAGTGTCTATCAATGGGAACCACAAGTTTACTGCTAACAGGCTCCGGCACCTGTTTTTTTTTTTTCTTTCTCCCACTTTCCATCCTCTTCAACATGACTACGTCTAGAGGCTGCACTGGGATTTACAGATGTTCTGTGTTTGGAATCTGGGTAAAAGGTCAGCATGCCGGCTAGAGATGGGAGCGGCCATTTTGGGAAATTGAATAAGCAGCTGTGGTGAATCGTGGATCCGGTGATATTCAGTAACACAGGATGGTATGGCTTTGTTAGTTCAACTGAGAGGATAGAGAGGAGACAAATTCCTTTCAAGCCTCGCACATTACTCAACAATTACACTAATGTTTATTAAATTCATTTGTTTAGTGTGTTCTAAAGTAAATATATTTCCTACTTAAAACCTGATGATTCGTCCGTTGATTCTTGTTTCAACTGGTTTCAGTGCGCTCTGGATGAGATCCAGAAGTGTAAAGTTACTGAATGCATTTACAATACAATTTTCAGGTACTTGTACATTACTGCAGTATTTTCATGCTCCATTATACTTTTACTTAACTACATTTTGATAGAAAATATTCTAAGGTTTTTGTTACAGATTAAGCTTCCAAACGGTATGACTTTGATCTGAATTTGATCTGAATACAATACAATGATACTTGTATTGTATACTTGTATACAATAGTATTTTTAAACTAATACTACTACTTTTCCATGAGAAAAGGTTATAACACTTCTTCAACCACCAATAAAATCATAAGGATTTGAAATGCTGAGGATATTGCTTAATTATCATATCACAGTTCTGTCTGGTAGGTCATGACTGAACCAAGCATGAGTCATCTAACTATTGCAGTTATCAAGAAAAACTGTATTTCTCCTGTTTGAACCAGCACATTCAACCATTATTATCTACATTTCAAAATCATATAGAGAAAATTAATTCTCCATATGCCGGAGATAACACACAAAGCCAAAAATATGTAGGTCTGGAGTTCATCTTTCACACCCTGCCAAGTTCTGTAATGTCCCAGAAGAATGCAGCAAATGCAATAAGGCACGTACGTTCTTTACGTGTACAGTCATGATGCTCATGTACCAGACTGTCAACAAGTTCAGCTATTACCATGTTCCTCCTTGTACCTGCTCAACCCACCTGCTTTCCGACCACTTGGCATTTATTTACCCATGTAAGATATTTTTTAAAGAATAACTCAAATCACTTAATGACAGTGAACTGTAGCTGAAAAGATATGAGTCATCACCACAGTTGCTACAGTCAGTTTGAACAAAAAAAAGCAAAACCTGTCATGACCAAAGGGGTACTAGGAAATGGAAATGATTACATAAAATTGAATGAGAATAGCCTATTTTAACCAGAACACAGCCGTCTTTGCTGATTCTAGTGGAAACCCCTCTCTGCCAAGGCTTTGGGAAAATAATGCTCATGTTTGTTACATTCTGCACTGTGTTTCCCCTCTCAGCACCGTCAGCAGTCTCCCAGTTACCTTTCACCTACTTAGTCTGGGCTGCAGACAGGAGAGGGTTAAACCAGCTCCTTCTTTGTGGTCTGGCCCTGGATCACGTATGGCCTGTGATCTCTGTTTAAAAAAAAAAAACTCTACTGCCTGTAATGTGGGCATTCTCTGTGCTGTGAACTTTCCCCTAATTCTCACAGTCCTCACACATCAAATCTTTGCTGAGGAGCACTTAAGGCCACATCATTTGCACGTTCCTCTTCTGTCTGTGACTGACTTGATTCATTGTCTAAGAGGAGATAGCTAGGAAACCTCGATGTGCTTGTTCTATAATATCTGTTTCTATGGGCTTTTAAAAATGTTATTCTAATATTGATCTCATCTGTCAGTTGAATAGAATAACAAGAGTTTACAAACAAACAACAATTTACACTTTTAAGGTTACAAGAATTGCTGTGAAAGCTAATGATCAGTAAGTCTAAGTATCTGTTTTTAAATATGTGTAATTATAATTATCTACTGTACACAAATCACCTTGAATCTTCTTTGTGTGCAAAACAATTCAGAGAATACAAGACAAGACTTGATACTAATGAAAACATGATGTATTAACAGAGATAGAAGATACAGTAAGACTAAAAATCAATAAACTGAATGACTAGGAGCAAAAATGTCATCTGTTTGGAACAATGGCATGAGGAATACATCAAAAACAATACAAGTGGCATGAAGAAGAGGCTCAGTCTCCCCTCAGATGGGGAAGAATCCACACTATAAAGGTCTGGGCTTCATCTTTCACTGGCATCAGTGTGGGTGGTCTGCTCACAGTCCATAGTGGCATTTGCTACTTTCACTTTCACAACCATTGCTTAAGTTAGAGGTCAGTTTACAGTAAATGATCTTTCCTGATATTTTCACATGGCCTTTTAAAGAAGATTGCAAGAGTTCTGCAGATCTACAGTGGTATGTTTTGAACTCACTATAAATATCATAGAATGAACTGTCTGGACAAGCACACTTGTATTTTATGAGCATAATCAGGGTTCTGATATCTTTATCAACTAACTTCAGGATGTTTGTTAAGGAATTATGATGAAGGGATTACCTCACTTACTCACTCCTCACAGAAATACTGCTACCTATTACACTTTATACACTTTGATACACAGTATTAATTCAACAATACTTCACAGAAAAGGATTTGTTTCACTGCTGGTTGATTGTTTAGTTTCCTTCAGCAGATAATGTAGTCCCTGTCTCCCAATGTGCAAGGATGAAAGCCAATATTTTTGTTATATCATGTCTTTCCTCTGTCTCTGACATGAATAGTTAACAGAGAGGTGGAGGAGGGACAGAAACCTGAGAGTAGCTCTACCCCTCCCTCTTCTTGGCTGGCCAATGGCAGACAGCTACCAGCTTAGAGTTGAAGGCTGAAACTATATAACAGTGGTGCGGTGACTGTTCAGCCAGGAGCCCAAGCTCTCTAACTCACAAAGAAAAGGGCAGGAGACTGCATACTTTTGCATCAAGACAATAACAATTTTCAAAGATTTTAACACTTTAGGAAAACAGGAAAAATGAAGACAACACTGGCAACTCTGACTCTCTGCCTGGTAGTGCTCCTGGCCACAGGTTTCCCACTCGAGCGGAAAGGGGGATCACCCGCCGGTGCTGCTGCCAAGGAAAAGCGTGTACAGTACGCAGCATGGGATGACGTGAATGTCATTGCCCACGGCCTGCTGCAGCTGGGCCAGGGGCTGAAGGAGCATGTTGACAAAACCAAAGTCCAGATGAGGGACATTTCCACCAAGATGAAGGTCTTCAATCGCACAGTGACCGAGCTGGGAAAGGAAAGCCAGAGGCTGCGTCTCGAGGGGGAGGCCCTGAAGGTTCAAGCCCAGGGACTGGAAGACAGAGAGGGGCAGCTGCTGAATGTCACAGCCGAGCTGAAGGAGAAGGCAGAGGAAATGCAGCAGGAGAGGAGAACCATGAGTGAGAGGCTGAGCCGGCTGGAGAGCAGGGTGGACAGCATGCTGCAGGGAGACTCTGTGGTGTCTGACACAAACACTGGTACCAAGAACAAGAGCGATGCTCCCAACATCCAGGTGAGAATTGAAGTATTTTTGTCTTTGGGCTCTGATGATGATGATTTGTTCAGGAAGGTAGACATATGTTACAAAAAAGGGTGCGACCTTGATTAGTTTCAGGGGAAAATAAGGCTCTCTACTGTAAACAAAGTAGGATTTCTGCACTACATTTTGCAAAATATTACCATAAAGCCCCAAAAAGTAGAAACTATTGTTTGACTGCAACAGATGGTTAAAGGGAAGTAAGTGGGTGTACAGTATGTATGGATAGTTGGCTTTTATGGTGGGCCTTTTCTCTCACACAGAACAAGCAGTGGGTGGTGGGTGTAGTGGAGTGGAGAGGGGTTGGTTCACAAGCCCACAGAGCATGAAGGACTTAACGTGCAGTACGTGCAGGGAAACACTAAAGGCTGCCAGACAAAGGGATCTGCAGTCATCAGCTAAAAGAATGTGTGAATAATTTTTCACAGCTGCCACATTTTACAACCTGGAGAGATTCAACCATTTGACACCCAGTTGAAGAGGCTTATGCGAGCTGCGATTTCTTTGTAGTTCTGTTTTTACAAAGCAGTGTGAGAGCCTGAGAGGCTTTAAAGTAGGATGGAAAAGTGGTGAGGGAGTTACATAACCACACCACTGACGGTTGGAAAGGACAAATGCTTGTCATTGTATGTTGAAAATGTCCTGAAAACCTCTCCAGCTTTTCAATGATGTCCTGCAAGTGGCCCCGTTACGTTGTAGTTAGTGTTTCTATTGGTGTTCTCAGAAAAAATGACTGTGCCATAAGCACAAATTATGCACAGGCAGTGCAGAATAAAGTTAATAAAATACTTTAAAAATGGCAATTGTGTTGTTTTTCTGTCAGCTGATGCTGGAGGCTCAGAACAGACGCATTGATGATCTGATGGAGAGGATCAGACTCCAACAGGAGAAGCTTGACAAGCAGAATGTGCGCATCAGGACCCTGCAAAGTCAGGTGAGCAAGCATTACAACCAGAAAACCAACATCTCTGCATCCCCTATCATAGCACTTGTTGAGCGTTTGAGATTTTATTATTTTGCCATGGTCAATTTTCTAACTGATTCATCCCTTTTTCAGATCCAGCAGTCACGACAGAGGCCATCCCCACGGAGAAGCGACACCGACGGCACAGAGCAACGCGACTCACCAGCCGGTAAGTAAAACCCCCTACTTACACTATCTTAAGTCGACTGCACGAAATCTGACGCCAAATGTGGCAGGCCATCTGTTTAGTAAGGCCACAAAGAAGCTTAAATCATTGGCAATTAAAATCAAGGAATGGAATCAATTTGCGACACGCTTCTCTGCTCAGCTTGACGCCTGTGGTGGACTTCTTGCCACTTCTTTAAATCCTCATGACATTGTCCAGTTAATACAGTTAATACAGGATTACATTAACACAACGTCAGGAATAAAGTTAGTGAAGATAACTTAAAAGCATTATCTTAGGTTAACAAAACAAAATATATTTAGTTTCATTTTTGCTCAGAGCTTTATTTCTACTACCCCTGATAAAAGACTATCTATTTGGATAAATAGGAGTGGAGAACAGTCTTTTATCACCCTCATACTGGTGCATACAGTCATTTAACAGCCAGTAAATGATGCCCTCTGTGTGCAGCAACGCCAAGCAGCTGCTGCTCCCAACTGTGCTTAACTGTGACTGGACCAGCAGCTATAATGACTGCTTTCATCCAGACTGGACCAGACTGGATGTACTCCAACTGAGGAAGAGCTGAGACACCCAGCTTCTTTCCCCGCCACATTTTTGTTTCATTTGTGATAGTAGAAAGAGGGAAATAAAAATAGATATCTATACATATTGATTAAGTAGATTATAATAACAAATTGGAGTGGATTTGAACTCGTATCTCTGATTCTAATGGCAACAGATGAGAACTGGGTGAAAGGTGAACATGGCTGAGGTAACAGTTGAGTTCACCCAGCCAGTACAAATCACAATAACACCTCCAAGCTCTGACATCAGCAGGATTTGAGGAATGAGGAAAAGGGAACGAGTTTCTCTGGCAAGGTTTCAACTGGGGGAAAGGTCGCTGGTCTTTGAGAGCGTTCAGTCAGGGTCACACAGCTCAATGGGATTTCTCACACTGATCATTTCTGCAATGTCGAGCAGGGAACAGGGGAGGGAAGCCCTGAAAAAGCAAGGGGAGGCTTTGTATAAATCTATCATGCTGTCTTGCTCAGATTACTGTCCTTGTGTCTGAGCTAAGAAAAAATCAGGGGGAAAGTGGGAAAAGGCGGTCTAAATTTATCTGTGAACTTTGTACAGATATCTCCCTCTGTTTTGAAGACCCCCACCCTTTTTCTAAGACATCTAGCCTCTGTGTGTAAAACAAACATTTGTACATCCCTCAAGAATGAGCAACCTTTCCCCTAGATCTGTCAGGGAGTCAGACACCCCCCCATCCTCCTCCTCCTCCACTTCAGTCATCCTCTCCTCTCCTCCCCCATCCTTACACACAAACACAACCTCCCCCCCTCCACCTCCGTCTTCTCTCCCATTGTAATGAATAAGAAGTGTGCCAAAGTTCAGGAGAACCCCTGACCTCAGGGCAGACAACAGCCACAACTGTCCACAACTAAGAGTTTGTGCCTCTAGAGGAAAGGTCATTTTACAAAAATGAGGTTGTGTGTCTCTGAGATGAGCTGATGTGATTACATTGAAACAATAACCAGGCGAATATTCAGCCAAATAGGCAATTAAATCAAAATGGAAAACTACAATTTAGAGTCGATTAAATATTTTTTTGTTCCGTTATTCTATTAAATAGTATCATGTGATGATATCATCCATGTTAAAAAAGGATTACTAGGGGGTTACTATTAGTCTCGTGCCTCATTAGCCACATGACAGCCTTAACTGGCTCTAGAGTCCCCTGCATTGTGTTCCAGCCGTCTCAGATGTCCTTTTACAGCAATAGCCCCCACTCCTCCTCCCCTCACCACCCTCTGATCACTCCCTATGCATGCACCAGCCATGCACTCCTGCGTCATCGAGTGGCTGCTTTGCACACGTGAGCGAGGTGTGACAAGCCAAGGAAGAGAGGGGGAGCTGAGATGGGGCTGGGGGCAAAGGGTGGGGGTGGTGTGTGTGTGTGTGTGGGGGGGGGCTTAGGAATGTTAGTGTGTAACTCAGTAGACTGGAGGGCCAAGCAGCCAGAAAAGGGGAAGTCTGCTTGGGAACTGGGAGAAAGGTCATATTTATAACTGAGAAAAAAGTTCTCACTCACTCTCTCCCTTGTTAAGGCTAGGTCAAAGGCTCTATCAGGTACACATGCATATCTCCAGACTTACTGATAAGTTCACTTGGAGCGATAGTCTTATTTGCAAACATACTGCTCTTACAGCGCAGAGAAACCTGTCACTGAGACGTTCCTTAACTTTGAATGACCTACTTATGAAATCTGGGTAGAGTAAACAAGCTCAGATTCCCAAATACCCCTTGAGCACAGTTGACAGAATGGAATCTGAAATCTAAAATAGCCTAAAATTAGGAAACATGTACAAGAAAAAAGGTAATTCCATGACCTGATACAACGTTGGCCAATGTCCGCCTCAGTTTCACAAACAAGTTGTTTTTACTGTCCGACACAGTAACGGTGCAAAGTTCAGGGCTGTACAGCTGAAGGAAAACATCTGTTCAATGTGTCACTTACAAATAGCATGGCTAGCAGTGTAGGGTTGTAAACATTGCGTTGACTGTTGGGTCTTGCAGTGAAACTATACAGACATATTGTTCTTAACATTATGTTTTTTTCCTCCTTGTTCCTATTGTAGAGATAGCATCAGACTGTCACGAGCTGTTCCTAAGAGGAGAGACTACCAGTGGGGTCTACACCATCCAGCCAATAAACGCTGAGCCTTTTAAAGTCTTCTGTGAGATGACAGCTGGTAAGTGGAGTGGAAACATCTTCCCATATTGTGTTCAGTACAGCTTGGTCAACAATTGCCAAGAACCCAGAGAATAAGTTACTAATTTCAAAAAGAATAATAGTTGTCTGTACTAAAAGCAGTTGTTTTAGTCAGTAACACATTTTCTGATCAACCTCTTTCTTTCTATCCAGATGGTGGTTGGACAGTGATCCAAAGGCGCCAAGATGGCTCAGTGGACTTTGACCAGCTATGGCAAGCCTATGTGAAAGGCTTTGGCAGCCTGAATGGTAAATTCCCATTTGGATTTGTTCTCATCTTACTAACTCCAGGTGCGAGCTGGCCTGGCCAGGACCAGATTAGTTCAGACAACATTACAGTGTTTACAACCACCATATCAGGAAGCAGGAGATGGCATCGAAAAGCATTTTATCACACATAAGCTTGAAAACAGTGGCAGAACCCAGTGTTTCAGCAGCAAGAAGTTTTCTCACCCTTTCTCTCCTCCTCTTTGTCTTTGTCTTCTTCTCCAGGAGAGTTCTGGTTGGGCCTAGAAAAAATCCACTCCATTGCTAAAGATGGTGGCTACATCCTCAACATCAAGCTCTCTGACTGGGGGGATGACTTAGCATCCATTCGCTTCCCATTCCAACTGGGTGGAGAGGAAACCAAGTACTCACTCCACATTCAGGAAGCTGGCACTTTCAGCATCTTGGAGAGTTCCCTGGGGACTGACGCCACCTCTGGCCTGCCTTTCTCCACCCGTGACCAAGACAATGACCAGAAAAACGACACCAACTGCGCCAAACATCTTTCTGGTGGGTTGTACATGACAATCACAATGACAAGTGCTTCTTATTTCAGGTTTTAACTTGAGCTTAAATGGAGCATCTTACCTGATATTGGTCTGTTTTTTACAGGTGGTTGGTGGTTCAGTAACTGTGGTCGCTCCAACCTAAATGGAAGATACTTCCAGAGTCCTCCTCCCAAGCAGCGACACCAGAGGAAGCAAGGCATTTTCTGGAAAACCTGGAGAGGCCGCTATTACCCTCTGAAGTCCAGCATGGTGATGATTGCCCCGGCTGCAATCGAGAACAAGTCCTAAAGAATAGAGAGACACAAAGAGAAAAGAGAAAGGGGGAGTAGATTTTGGATTATTCTTTCTTATCCTGGCGCTTGGTTGATAAGGTAGAGGTTTCCATTTTCCTGGTTGTCTTCCTGCAAGGAAGACTTCATACCAGAACAAAAGAACTCTCACTAAATGAGTTCTACATTTCCACTGCTCTGCTCTTTGAGAGACAAGCAGATTCCTTTCCTGCACCTCAAGCCACAGATGGAAAGAGACAAAAAACATGCAGTGGAACTTTTTTTTATTAGTTTTGTTTCACCATTGCAGTCGATTACTTTTGATGGCTTGAGGCAGGGGCCCCTGTAGTCACAAGAACATGCGAGCGAGTGCAGGCCTGTCTACTGTGGTGTAGGCCGCAAAACACTTCCAACAAGTCAAGACTCCTCACCAGACCTGTAGTATCAGCCGTGCATGTGGGCTGTGGGTTTGTAGCACTGTCAGCTCAAAAATAACCTAAGAACTGCTCTTTGTCGGGGATTCGTGTAGGAGTGAAATGCAGACTGATCAAGTGAGCCTTCAAAAACCCAATGGTGCAGACCAAATGGTGACTTAATTAAAACAAAGAGCTATTTTCCCCATGAACATGAGAGCAGTGTTCAAAAGCATTATGTAAAGTTATAAATCTCCGTAAACTAGGATTACATTGCAGAAACTGTGTTAAGACTGATGTTAGAAAGCAGTTCATGGGGTACTGAAGATCATTCCAGCCTTTTGTACATTATATAGCATGTTCTGAATCAAATTAATTTTGAATCAAATTAAGCATATACTTCACTGACCTAGAATTTTCTGTGGAGATTTTGATGATGCTAAGTCATATTGACTAGTTTAAAGATGAGAGACACGGTTTTGTACATAGTGTATGAAGGAATGTGGTCTGTCTTTTCAGAAATGTAACTGTTAATGATTTGTCTTGTCTGTTTTGTCGTGACTTGAGAGTTTGTTATTGTAGATGTTCCTTTTTCTTATTTAAATGATGTAAAGAATCAATATATATATATTTCTGGTGCCGACTGTTTGTAATTTATATTGTCTTTGTCATGTTTAACAGGTGTAAGATTGTTTTTTAAGAAGAAATACCTTTTGGCCAAAACAAGCCAATAAAATTGATTTAAACTGAAGTTGCTTTTTGTCTGTGTATTATGTGATGCTTTTAATGCACCTTCACATAATAAAGTCAATTGAAAACATAACTAAATAACACATTAAAAAAAAAACTACAATATAAACTTATATAAAAATGACAATGACATTTTGTTATATATTTTCTTAAAAAATGCAAACTGATTCTAATTTTTTCCATCAATTTAAAACTAAAAGCACAATTCTTTGACAAACAGTTGAATTTTGATATTTGTGAAATCCTCCAAATTCAAATGAGCAAATTAACTTAACCAAACTTGTCTGAATGCAGAGATCTTCTTTGGAAACTGACTGCAGAGAGTTGAGAGAAACCCTTTCTCTGAGCAACACGTGGCTCATTTGTTTCTTAAAGACTTTACCAGCTTAGTAATATTAACTGGAAGCAAACTTCAGCAGCTTCAAGATGTCAGTTTGAATTTTCATTGCACCACTTTCTACCTCCTTGCTGGGCTTACTGTTAATGTGCTTCATCCACAGTGATCCTCCGAGCAATGACAGCTGGTTAAGGATCAACCTCTGTAACAGCTGATCTGATGGAGTTTGCTCTCAAGTGACCTTCAAGGCCGTTAATTGTGAGTGGAAGTAAATGCCTGACAAACAAGAGAGAACTTGGAAACTGCAGCAAAAAATGAAAAGCAGAGCAGGTGACCACCCCCCTGATAAATTTGCTCTGTGACTAATGGTATGGTGATCATTACCAATAGGTCATTTAAGATAGTAAGTTAACAAGCACTGACAATAGAAGTACTTCTATCCTTTACTGAAGAAAAAGCACATATACCAAGACTGTATAAACAACCCACAAGTAAAGGTATGTAAGCATAACCAGGGAAATGTACTAACAATAAAAGTACTTAAGGCTATAAAATCGCTATTTGTACTATTATACATTTTAATCAATGGGTTATTTTTCAAAATAAGGCTGAAACTATTGATTATTTTTTCAATTAGCAGAGTGAATGTCTAGTTTGTAAAACTTAAAAATAGTGACTATTGGCATCACACACTCTTTCTATATATCTATATATATCTATATATATATATATATATATATATATATATACACACACACACATATATAAGTAAAATGAGTCTGTTAATTTGTAACTTACGTTATTAAATAAATGAAGGAAAGCAAAAGGAACTACTCCTCTCTCTGAAATGTGAAATAAAAAGCGTTGCTTGAAGAATTTTTAGTCAAGTGTTGAACTTTGCAGTACTTGACTCGACTCTACTTATTTACACTCCAATCCTCTCACCTGGTTTTGGTACATTTAAGGAAAAACACTTATTTCTTTTCTTGCCCAGGGTTAGTTACCTGTCAACCAACTCCTGAAAATCACTGGCACTGCTCTCACCTGAGAAACAGTCCAGGACCAAACCCACCCTAAAGCCAAGACTGTTGTTATAACATCTGGTAACAGTGGGTTTTGTACTGATGAAACAAATGGGCTAAACTATGTTCATTTGTGAGCTTTAGTAGAGCTGGTAGGCGGACTTTGATACCTTTGGACAGGGCAGACCGGTTAGCATGTTTGCTATATAAGGCAACGATCGTCTCATCGAATCGGTGTATTATAACCATTGTAACTATTCAATAACAGTCATCCTATGTAAACATTATGTTGCGGTTGTGAGCAGCAGATTCCCTGTTATATAACCTCAGATCAAGGTGGGACTCACCTCTAGAGTGTCCTCCATTATCAATAGGTTACTATGGAAACTGCGCCGTCTACAAACGCAGGCGCCACGAAGACCAGGAGGCCTCAGCTGCTCCACGTGAAAGAGCTTGTGTTTGAAAGTCCACGCTGAGGTGAAGGTGCAGCTCAGGTGCAGCTCAGAGTGGATGGGAGGCCATGAAGTGGCTACAATTGAGGCTTGGAGTGTAGAATATTAATAGAGGGAAATACACGAGTAAGAAACACCCTGCAAAACAGCACCAGAAAGACACATGCTGCAGCTAAGACCTGTGACATGTTGCATGAAAAGACTGCAGTAAAAGAGAGCATGTGATTGATTGATTCATACATTTATTCATTATCATGTACAAATTGTATTCCGGTGGTACAAAGCTGTTGTAAGACTCCAGTGCTCACCCTCCTGTTGTCTTTATTGCAGTAAAAAAAGGAAATACCAGCATGATCAAGAGTCAAGAGGTACTTTGGCAAATATAAATTATGTGTTAAGAAGGCAAGCAGACATCTCGAGCAATGAAATGTGAGGAGAGAAAACGGCACAAAAATTTCAATGAGTGCTTCTGTCAGCACTCATTAGAAAAAAAAGAATAAAAATCCATAAAAATATTTTATTTTAAACAACACACTTAAAACATGTGGACAGAGGAAGTGACTTGGTTGTCTTCCTTTCTTCATTATTACACAAACTGCCAGGTACAGACTCACAGTATATATGGATATTGCAAGTCTGTGTGAGTGTGCTTGTGAGTGTGTATTCATGAATTAAATTGTATTTTACACATAATGTGTGTGCTGATGTCTGCAAATATGTTTATAGATTCCATTTCATATCTGTGAACTGTAACCCCATTTCTACCACTGAACCACTGACTCAAGTGAATAAAACAGGTGGGGCAAAGGGGAAACAACACAGTAACATTTGGCAAAAATCATGGTTGCAGATGAGGATGTGGCTGAGCGATGAGTCAATGTGACACAGCCTGCAAATAATTCTCCATATGTCTTTGTCTTTGTTCAGCTTTCAGGGTGAGACACCAAATCTCTGTGCTCGTAAACCATACCCCAGACTGTACACAGGAGGGAGGGCATGGAGGAGACAGGGCGAGCAAGTGAGTAACAGAACAAGAGACAAAGAGAGCAAAATAGGGAGGTATGTTGGAGAAGTGAGAGGACTAGATCTAGATTTGGAGAGAGTGACTTGTGGCTGCAGAGTGTCTGACAATCTCTCCATGACAGGGTGAACAGTTGGAGACATGGGGTTGGGATCAGGAGGTCAGGGTGAGTAAAGATGGAGGGAGTAAAGGAGGACAGAGGGGAAAGTAGACTTCACTTCTTCCTGTTGTCTCATTTCAGAGGTATTGTTGTAGAAAGTGCAGCAGCATGATCTCGTAGTGCTCTCCAGACTCAGGGCAGCGAATACTGTGTCGCTCGTTAGGGTAGACCTGGATTCAAACAGAGCCACAAATGTGTGTGTTAAATATATACGCGTCCAAAATCTTTACAAAAACACAAAAAGCACTACTAAAATTGTTACTCTTAATAATAATTATACACAATCTTGAATCATTTATTGTATTTGATCACCATTATACATTGCAGTGGTTTCAACAAATATACTAAACTCATTTACTGTTATTTTTTGTGTGCAGCATCCAAGAGCAGTGCTCCGACTCATGTACAGACATCAGTAGACATTTACTTTGAAACATTATGTAAATTGTGTCAACAATGATGGAGTGATTTCATACAGCAGCATCAGGCATATGTGTTAGTGGGTAGTATGAGGTTTGTGGTGCTAACCTGAAGCTGGTAGGGCTTCCCAGCACGGATTATCTGTGACACTAGGAAATTGGTGTGGAAAAAGTGCACATTCTCATCTAGAAAACCGTGAAGAATCAGCAAACGATTGGGCCTGGAATGACAGGGATTACAGTTAAGAGGTTTTCACATGACAAGACATACAGAGTAATTCTTGAAATGACAGACTGACCAACTGTAAATGGTAAAAGACTCCCATTCCTTCATGATTAAAAAAAGGGAGAGATATAAACTTATAGAATGGTGAAACACTGCAGCTGCAGGGCTTCAGCGTCCCTCAAGTATAAATTCAGCGTTCTAGAGCAGTGCTCCAACATGCTGTCTGTCAGGCCCTCAGGGTTACTAAACGCTAAGGCTTGATTTAGCCTGTCAGCTCAAACATTAATAATTTCACCCATGTAAATTTTAATAAATGCTACAAGGAATCAGGGCCTATTGCTCTAAGTTCATGAGTCACATATGAGGTCAAGAGTGAGAACAACCTCAATGGCCACTATTTGGTTTAGGAACAGTATCACTGCGTGTGAAACAGAATGCCCAAACTTTAGTGCATGATGAACATTTTCAAATATATTAATCGTATTCACATCACACATAAAGGCATGGCCTCTTGCCAGCTTATTAAAATGTGTGTGTACTGACTCGCTAGGCAGCTTGTCCACATGCAAGGCCACAGATCCTTCCTCGTAGCCCTGCTGGTTGTTCTCAGGCACATCCATGTAGCGCTCTGTGTAGCCAGTGTCGTAGGCCATCCACACAGTCACTGGGGCACCTGCGATAGCCAGCTGGTAGGGAAGCACAATGTGGAAAGAAGGCAGTGGTTTATAATTGCTGTATGGGTTGCTGGAAAATGTTCAGTTACAGTAAACTCTGATGCTGATTTTATGGCCTCATTGGATAAATATTTTGTCATAAAAATATTGGAACATAAATTTAACTTTCAATCACTCTTGCACAGGGCTACATCCACAAATCCTTATTCAATTAAGGTTGTTTGTATCACACTGTAATACTGTCCAACACAGACACCATGTGGATGCAAGTGGCAACTACACCTCCACTTCAATTTCAAATTTCAGGCGGCAGAATTCAGGCATGTAATTCTCAGTTCAAAGTTCATTACATAGTGACACAAAAAGTAATGTGTGTTTTTATTTCTGGCTAAAGGAGACACCAAAGAATGCTCACTGATAGAAAATGAGTGTGCAGTTCAGAGATAAAAAAGATGAAGGGCGAAAAGGCTTCCTAACCTTGAAGACATTGGGTCGCTGGATGAGGCCCATGAGTGAGAGGAAGCCGCCATAGGACCAGCCATGGATAGCAACACGGCTCAGGTCCACAAAGTTAAATTTCTCTGCCACATACTGCAGCCCCTCCACCTGGTCTTCAATCTCCACCTGACCCTGGAGAGACAAATGTGAAATTATTTTATTTAAAGATGTGTTCATCTTTTTGTGAGATTCAGTCCCGTTTTCCTGTAAATCTGCATTTATTCAAGTATCTGACTCATACTTTACCATTTTGTTTTTTAGTGCTCCTTCAAATTCAAGGCCCCTCTGACAGGAACCCCTTCCATCAATGACAACGACAGCATAGCCCAGAGAGGCCAGTGTATTCAGACGGAGATACTTCATCCCCTTGAAGGAGTTGTTCACCAGTTGCACCTGAAAATACATATAACCACAAAATGTGGTGTTAAGTGTTTAGAGTCTTTGCACAGTAACATGGGTTTCAAAGCTCAATTTCATGTAGTATTTGGTGTACAAAATGGCACACAACATACACAACAGAAAAATCACAGACTCAGGGAAGAAAAAAGTCAATATAGCCACAAACCTGCGGGCCTCCATACACAAAGAGAACAGTTGGATGTTTCCTGCCAGGCTGCAGGTTGTGAGGTTTGTATACCATTCCATAAAGCTGGAAGCCCGACTTCCCTGGAAAGTCAAAAATCTCAGGTGGATTGTAATCTCCTGGGCAACCTGGAAAACATGAATACATGTGAATATTGGGTTAGGAAAAATTCCAGGGTTTGTGGGTCAACTTTGTGTGAAACTTCAATTTAATTAAAGTGTGTTTTTAAACATTTGTATTTTACACAGCAGCTATTCTTGAAAAACTATTGATACTCTGGAACTAACACTGCAAAATATCACCTTGTGATTCTGGGGTACAAGTTTATTTTTCCTTTACAGTTTTAATTCTGTATCTGCTCTACTTCTGGATACTTCAGTCAGACTCTACTGCCAGACCAATCGCCTACTTCCAAAATAAGGTGTGTAACGCATGCTTGTTGACAATATCATGGCGTGTGATTGGAGTGGAAAAAATATACAGACATGCACATCAAGACAGATTGCCTTCTCATTCCTGGTATTTTTAATCAATTATAAACAACAATCTGCTTTGACACAAAGTGCTCATGATGACATACGTGTTTGAGCACGACATTATCTAATTGCTGCCAGGATTTTCTGGAGGACGGCATTCTCCATCAAACTCACTGTCCTTGATCTAATCAAAGCCAGACTTGTCTCTATTGATTGTTCCAAAAATAAAACCACAGATAGGTGGCCAACCTTCACATTTAGCCAGACTGCTCTCTATGACAAGCTAAATGAGATCAATTATGTAAATGCCATCTCTGTATAGTGAATCAGAACCAAATCAGTGTGCCAGTTTACTAACTCTACTTATTTCCTTTTTAAACATTAGGTGTGTAATTTATCAGCAATTTGAACAGCAAAGTTTTTAACTATATCAAAGAAACATTTTGATGTTGTAACAAGCCACTTCTTGTTTGCACATGGGAATACAGCTAGTTACTACTGTACTATCTGTGCATACACACTACAGATTTGGTATTTTGGTGAGAAATCTACAATATGATGGTGGTTCACACCAGGTTCTGTCTACCTGGTGATTCCATCATGCTGGCCCAGAACTCAGGTACCACGTGCAGAGGGTCACCTTCTGACCTGGTCAGTCTGTAGACGTGAACACACGGAGGTGTACTCACGTTACTGTAGTGGCTGACAAAAAAGTCAAAGTTCTGCAGAGAGAGTGGGGAAGGTGGTCAGGGGGGCAGAGTTGGAGAGAAATCATAAGTATAAATAATTTACTGACCAAATAGATTTGCTATTTACAAGGACAATGAAGCAACTGGAATGCAATGTGAAGACAGGTTGCAATTTCAATGCTACACCACATACTACAAGGATGTATGCTACAAGACCCAACGTAAGCTACCATCACTCCAGACAACAGCAGAAGACCCTGTACACTGCCAACTACCCAACCAATTCTGGGCTTTGACAGCTTTGCTCAAGGTGCTTTAACTTTTATTGTTCTCAAAGAATAAAAGTTGTTTCTGATCTGCTTGAATTTATTCCAAGTATTCTATCTCCCCAAACCTGCACTGTTTGTTTAACCCCAGTAATCTGTCATCTGTAAGACATTGATTTGGTTCTATTTTAGGTCATAACATGAATCTGAAAAAAAATTTCAAAAACATATTTTTACCCACAGGCAGCTAAAAAAAGAGGTCAACTAAGGACTATTTGTAAGCAGTTAGAACTGCAGGCTAAGATACTGAATTAATGAATTTAGGATGGTGCACAAATGAATGAATGAACAAATGAATGGTTTTACCTGACTAACAGAGCAGCTGTGAGAGAAGCCAGGCTTGGTTAGTCTGACCACATCTCCCGGTGAGTCATAGCTGACCACATAGAGGTGGTGCTCCAGAGGAGTGTCTCTGGTGCCCTGGAAGTATACCAACTTTGTTGCCTCGTTCACCCAGATCTGGTATGAGAGTGAAAAAAGAAATGAGATGAAGAGGAGAAACATCTTCATATCATCTGACTTCTTAAATTCATTCATATTATTTAAAAAAAAAAAAAAAAAAAAGCTGAGTCTCAGTATGCAGCAATTTCATGCAGAACCTGAGAATTTGTGAAAAGAAATTCTGCAGTTCAAATAAGAGGTTTAGTCAGAAAGTACATTTTCATTGTTTTTGGCTTGCACCTTGGTTTTAAATCAGTTTTTAGAAGTTATAACTGCTTTCAGCATTGAAGGTGTTTCGACTTCATAGCCATTTTGGCTGAACAATGTCTGATTTCCTTTTTGCCGTAGTTCGAATTTGTGGGAAAAGCAGCAGCACAATATTCCTGAGAACCAGACTGAAGGCAAAAAAGGAAAGGTGGCAGAGCATCATCAGGAAAGGTCCAATGCGATCGTAGACATCATTTATCAACTTCAGACACTGAAGTTGATGTCTTCATCTGATCTGGATGTAAACATCCTCAAATTGAAGTTGAGGGTCAGGATTTTAACCTCATAAGTGCTGTTCCAATTAAAAACCAATGTGCTGAACTATAGAGTAACTGTCCAAATCCTTTCTGAGCCTGATTGGATTCTGTGCACACTTTATAGGCATGAATTTTATATATCCAACACTGAGGGACTTCTAACCTTGGAACCATGTCTTGCTAACACTTCCCATTCTCCACTGGTCAATGTAATCTCCTCCTTGATTGCACATTTGAAGTCTCCTGGAGTAAACAGATAAGAGAGTCAACATGCTCCTTGACATACCGAAAACTCTGACGTTAACCACGGTAGCATAGTTCAGATGAGATAAAATAGTTCTAGCTTTACCAATGTACAACTATGTGATTATTTGACAGATATGAACACAAATAAAAAGGCAGGAGCATCTCCTCTTACCCTCTATGTGTTGGTAGTCCTCTGTCCAATGGTAACAGCCTGGTTGTAACAGGGATGTGATTTTATACAGGTGGCTGAAACCCGTTTTAGACTCATTTACCCAAATGAAAGTAAACTCATCGTCTGTTGTTTGAATAAAGGGATAGAATATATCATGAACCTGCAGGAAAAGAATAACAGTTAGCCAGTGTACTAAACGTTTACAGAAGAAAAACCTTGCACCAGTCACATATATAGAGTAGCATGTGAAAACACCTACATTAATCCAGACATCAGTGGTCTCTTCATAGATTATGTATGGCTGTGTGTTACTGGGCACAGCCTCCAGACTCTCCTGCCTCTGAGCTGGATCATCTGTAACAGGAATGAAGAGGGCTGGGGGCAGGAGGACCAGCTGTAGTTTCCTCTGACTGCGGTCCAGAAGCACTGCCCAGCCACTTGGGAAACACAAAACAAGCAAAATTTTAAAGATTGTTTTCTACTATAAGACAAATCGATCATGGAAACAACCACTCAAACCATTCCCTTTTAACATAAACATTTTTTAAACACTTAAAGGAATATTATCCATGCGTCACTATTCTTGTCCTAGTACCAGGCTGTACAGTTGCTGGTGGTTTATTTTGAGAATGAATAAAGTTTTAACTGTAACACTCACTATTTGCCATCACTTGTCCATCCTACTCTGGCGATGTATTCTGTCCCAGGAAACAAGGAGGTAAAGGGGACGACCAATTCTTTATCTTGTGTGCTCACAATCTGTAAGTACAACAACCACACACGCACATTAGGAACATCTAATTATGATGTTACAGAAGAAAGAAAGATCATGAAAAACTCACTCTTCCTTGAGGGTCTGTCTTTATTTCCGCCAGCTTAAGGGTAGCCTGGGGATTTTTGCTACCTGTAAATAAATACATTAGAAAAATATAAATTATAGAAATTGTCAATAGAACTAATTCAGTGGTTTACGTCTGTATGAGGATAGTGTGCATGGCTACACTGACCTGTACGAGGATATCTGTATGCATCTGCTTTCCGCTCCTCCAGTGCTGGAGATGGAACATGAATAATCTCTACCTCTGTCTCATCTACCTCCTCATACAGAAGGTACACTGTTTTACCCCCATCGGGATCTATCAGGGGGAGAAACATAATTAATTTAAGGAGACTGTGCAGAGAAAATAGTGTATACACACAAACTACAAACAACCGGGAGCATTAGTCTAAGTTAGTCTCATTCCTTGAGACTTGGGTATCTCAGACACTAATTCCTGACCTTCCTCTGCTGAGGGACTCCACCAGTAGCCGGTGAAACGGTCAAACTCTTCCTGGATGACAAATGTTGCTACACCTGCAGACTTGGGGTCTTCCTTGACATTATCCACACCTGGAAGATATTACATAATTTAGGAAAAAACATGCATGTAATGTTACTACAAAAATATAAATTACGTAATTCAGTACATCTGGAACATAAAAAAATTTAACATATCAATAATATTTTCTCGCATGTAATTTAAAATTAGGTTGAATTTTATGGACTACGTTATGTTAAAGAGGATATTAAATACAGAGCAAGCAAAGCTACTTGACACACAGCATTTTATTGCCTATTCAAAAAATCCAAATGAAGGTGTCAGACCTTTGTGGCAGTATGTGAGTCTCCTTTCTTCACCAGTCTTAATGTTGGCTATCCACAGGTCGTTATTGTTGATGAAGGCTATGAAGTCAGGGTCCCCAGGGCAGACCTTGGGGTCCATACGGGTCCCTGAGCACTGGGTCTTGATCTCCACAGGCTTTACAGGAGCAGACTGCTAAAACCAAAAGACACAATCTTAGTCATGGGGAACCGTGACTATTTGTGTTCATTCACAAATACTTCTTAATGCCACATTAATACAATCTACTGCCATGATGTCAACTAACACTACAGAGCTAGATTTGATCTGATGGCTGCGTCATATCCTCAACCTGGTGAAACTGTTCAATTTTGCAATTAAAAATACATTTGACACCGAAACATTTGGATTTGAATCTATGGTAACATATTTTATGACCACAATAATAGGTTCATTATGCCCCATTAAAGGATGATACACTACGGATCGAATCAACAATTTGCAGCATGGAACTACATTGCACATACTCAGTTTTGTCAATAGATTTACAGCAAAAGATCAACAAATCTGCTAAGTAGCAGATGCTTCGATATAATTAACTGGCTTCTTAAATGGGTGCAAACTATTCAAGTTAAGTCAGGTGTATTCAGTGTACCTGTGACACCACACAGCTACACTGTGAATTTACCATGCCCTGGATTTAGTCTATCCTGAGTATCTAGGGATTCTAAATCAATAGAGGAAATAAGGCAGCAGTGTACTCACAATGAAGCCATTGCTGCCACCATCCTGACAGTAGAAGAGGCTATTGCTGGCCTGGAAGAGGAACAGGCCTGTCTGAGCATGATAATCATAGGAAGTGATACCAAATGCTCCCAAACGTTTACGCTCTCTCAGCAACTCTTCCTCACGAGAATAAGCCCCCTGGTGTGGTGTAGCCTTTGAGAACCAAATACAGGAAATACAGAAGATAAATTACATTTCTAATAGACTGGAGAGATTTTTTTCTATACAAGTTTGCTAAGTAAACAAGTTCTAGTTCTAGTGAGCTAGTTATAATGGTTGCACAGTAAAAGCATTCCTCTCATAGTTTCTACCATGATTGTTTAATTTTTTTTTTTTTTTAAACATATTGATGCTTAAAAAGCGATACTGCCACACCTTTCTTATTTCACCCATTTGTGAGATACATCACTGTAAGCTGTTTAGTATTGGTCTGAACAGGGAGAGGGCGGTGATTCACCTGGAAATGATCCAGCATCTGTTTCCATGATAACACTAAGAGGGCCTCCTCACGGATCTTCTTGGGGATTTCTGAGTAGAGTAACGAGTTCTCTCTGCTCCCATAAGGCATTCCTTGTAAGTATATGAGAAAGAGTCATAATGGAAACATCTACAAAGGTTGTGCTAATTAGAAAAGGAGAAATTCCTCAAAGTTTTAATGTCATGAGGCAATCATGTTCTGTTGCCTAGAGCAGAAAAACATGAACAAAGTCAAGTGAAAGGAGTGCAAAGAAACTGCAGTCTATAGAAAATAATAATCATTAACTGACGCAAGGTATTTTTTGCACCACCATCAATCGTCTTACCAAGATAGTACAACCGGTGGGAATGGGGTCCATTCTCATCCTTCTTCTGCACAAATTGGAAGTCATGGGGGGCCTTGTTAGCGATCATGCCCGAGTACTTCCTGCTACAGTGGATAATGTCACGAAGGCCCTCCCAAGAGTGTTTCTCCACAAAGTACTGAGATGGGACATCCTCCATCTCCACCACCTCTGTACTGTGCGAAAGGCCGTCCACAGCCGTCATGCTCACAGTCACACAGCTGGATGTCGACATAAGAAGGAACTGATAAGAAATGCTGACACCAGTTGTGTATTCATTTAATTCAGAGCAGTTAAATGACATAACATGAACCCAGCATGCCATACTGTACCTTTTCCAAATACCCTCTTTATTGTCACGAAGTTTGACCCTCTTGACTCTATGCATTCACTGGTCAACACACCTCACTGCGATTCTGTTGCCTATGAACAAAGTGCAGTGCTAATATCAGAATTCCTAAATAGAAAATAATAAATACAGTTTATCATGGTGACATGGTGGAGGACAGTAATCATTATAACAGCTAGTTATTAACATACTTTGATGACTGGGGGACTTTTTTACCTTCATCAGACAACAGAGTGATCAAAATGTTCCCTGAGGTGAAGGGGGAAAACATTCATAAAGCTCCACTCTGAAGAAATGTAGAAACTTTACAGAGGCCAGGTATCCATTAATATGATTATAATTCCAGTTAAATCTCCCAAGTAAAACTGCTTATATATCTCCAACTGTGCTGCAGGTCAAATCAAGGTTTTGGGAATACCCCACATTCCTTCCTTTATAATCTGTACTGGGTGGATGACCAGTACGATGTAAACAGCAGTGAAAAAGATCATGTCCTTAGAGCAACTGTGCCTTTCTTTGGTTGGTTTGGTGTTAGGAAGATGTCTGACACTGTGGTAAAGCACCTTTAGTCTATGTACAACAAACTCTAAGCTCACAACAAATACACACAGCACCATATAGTTCAGCTGCTATACGAGGCGTGGGCTGAGGGAACAGTATTTATGAATGGAGCTCACCCAAATGTAAATCTGACTGTTTTATCTGCCTGTAGAAGAGGAAGTGAATCCATACCACTAACTGTCTTCTATTAAAACCTCCCATGAACATTTAACTTTTAACTGAATGTGATCTCTGTGTTTTTGTATCAAAATGTGTTTTAAAAAAAAAGGAAAGAATTACTCTGCAACTTAGAGTTAGACATGGAAAGGCCCCTTTTGGCCGAGCTGGTTATTTGAGACCCTTTCGTAAGCTAAATGTTAGGGTGGGGAACAAGTCGGGTGAAATATAACACACCGGTACCGTTAATGTTAACAGTTAGCTAGCCTACAATAGATCTTTGTTCTCGGATTTCAACTCCCCAGTCACACTGGGAAAAAACACCGGCAAATACACTTGTGTTAACACTTTTAGCGACACTATCGTTACATTTGGCAATGAATGACAAAACCCCACGTTGTTATAAAATGATCGGTATGAAGCAGTGTCTCTGTTTAAAAAATGTTGCTTGATTACATTATGACATGACAGCTCTCTTCTGTCATTTTCGCCGTGAAGCTAACTAGCTACCTACCGCTAACCTAGCTAAAACTAGCTAGTCGCTAGCAAGCGGTTTCTGGTTTTGTTAAAAAAAAATGAATAATAAGAAAATCACCGAAGCTCAGTCGACCGTCCCTTTGCAACAACCAAAATTAAGGAGGATACTCACCAATCTGGTCACCGTATCTTTGACCAAGTTCTTGACTGTATTAGCTTGGTGTCAAAAAACAGATTTTGCAACTGCTAAAGGTTGTATCCATGGCCCAAAGTGGCCACACAAAAAATGTAGCTGGCTTTCGGATCGGAAAGAGGAGGAACCTTGAATCCAGTCGGCGTACACACCGGAGCGCTTTCAGGGCCGCACCGCAGTTCTGAGGGGGTGTGGGCGCAGCGAGGACCGTGGTGGGATGGTTCATGACCCGGAGACTCACTAACCCGTCACACATTTGTTTAGACAACGCTACATGCAATAGTTTCGGCTTCGGGAAAAGCGGTGCCGCCCTCAGGCAAGTGTTGGGCTCTAAACAATTAAAGCAACAGCAGCGTACGATGTCTTTCCTTCACCCAGAAAGCCAGTGGTTTCATCATTTTCAATTCAAATCAGTGGCTAAAATCCACAGGCATACATGTTCTTGAAAGGGGAACATTATGTTCCTAGTCTTTGTTGTTGGCGGGGATCAAACCCCTTTGCTGAACACCCTGGTTTCCCAGTGATCACAATTCTACCAAGGAACAATCACTGTTCTTCAGTTATTTTGAAGAACCTGGCGCTACTTATTGAGGGAGATAAACAGGTTGAAAACTCAAACCTGAAGGTAATCCCCTGTACGCAAGCAATTCATCTTCATTTTGAATCAATATCCAAAAGAAAAACAAAGCAGACAAGTTGTGGAGAACCCAGTTTTTTTATTTATACAAAGAATATAGCCCTTCTACTTCAGAGGGATGAAACGAGAAGAGTGTGTGGCTCCAATACCAGGGCGACCGTGCTTGACTGGTTTGTAGGTGATGGAGAACTCGCCCAAGTAGTGACCGCACATCTCAGGCTGTGGAGAGGAAGAACAGCATGTCGACAACACAGAAGCTTTAGTGGAAGATAGTAAAGGTGGGGAATTTTATTTACTTCTTGAACTGACATTCAAAAGATCTGATAAACTTAAGACAAAAGATTTAAAAATGACCCAAGATGATAGGTGGCTCTGCATATACAAATTTCTAGGCATAAAACAGGATGTAGTGATTTAGTTGCAGCTAATATATTATGCTCTATGACAAGATTGACCATAGTCCTGTATCATTTAAGTTGGGTTAATATACTATACATCTAAAACTAAAAGGGCATACAGAGTTTAGGTCCATGCACTTTGGAAATTGCCATAACTATGTTAGTAACTATGTTAGTCTGCATGTTCCTGTAGGTAATGTTTCTAATAGCACAAAAATATTCTGCAGCCTCCTGCATTCATAACAAATGACAAAGCCGTGGTGTTGTTACTTGATCACTTGTCCATTTCATGACCTTGAATGTTCTGCATCAGAGTTTGTGTTTTTTTTTTTTTTTACAAGGAAATTTAGGAGGATTAATTCACATATTTCAACATTTGTATCAATTTGAGGGATTGCATAATTTTCCCCAAGCTTTTCGGTTGTGAATTTGTGGAGCATGATAATAACAGTATATTGTACAATTGTATTGAAATATCTTGTCAGTATTCACTCAATCATGACTAAATGTAACTGTCACTGTTAACAGTATGACTTGGTGTCGATTTGGCCTTAATAAAGAAACTGAATTGAAAACTGGTCAGGAATCACAATTTAACTCAAACGTATTGTACCTTAGACTTCTTGGGTTGCAGCTGATAGAATGAGAAGCCACATTATTTGGACTAATGAAAGTGACCAATTTGTTTAAAACAAATTAAACCTGACCTCTAATTGAATGTTCACTACATTTTAACTCAAATGTCTATTTGTAAGACACCTTCAAAATAGGACAAAAGTTGTGGATGTGGCAGTCCACAGAAGCTTAGCTTTCAGAATTTACACATACACGCTGACATCTAACCAACAGCATCTCACCTTGATTTCAACCTGGTTGAAAGTCTTGCCGTTGTACACGCCAACCATGGACCCGACCATCTCAGGCAGGATGACCATGTCCCTCAGATGGGTCTTCACCACCTCTGGTTTCTCCATGGGGGGAGCCTCCTTCTTTGCCTTGCGCAGGCGCTTCAGGAGGGACTGCTGCTTGCGACGCAGGCCACGGTTCAGCCTCCTCCTCTGGCGGGCGCAGTAGAGCTGCATCAGCTGCTCACTATAGTGGGAGAAAGGACAGATGCCAATTAAACACCTGACCAGATTTGGAAACAAAATTTGGTTCCCTTTCAAATGTAGACAGACATAAGCTCAGGAAAGATGTTGAATGACAAATGCTATGTCAGCAAACAGCCTTTCATCTGTGAGCTACACTGGAATGGAAAAGAACAGGAAAGGGAAAAAAAGATGGACAAATATGGCAGACGAGTAGATCAGAGTTTTGTTCAACTTTAAAATTCACAAGATAAATTATGATTTAAGGTGGACAGGTTCACAATAGTGTTGATATTCCCTTCTGATAAAAGTCTGTGCTGACATAGGAAGAGATAATCACTGATCATCACTCAACACAGAATTGAAAAACACTTAAATTTAAGGAACAAGGACATGCAAAGACCCTCAAATTAATACTACAGTTACACGGAGGCTGTGAAAGGAAAGGTCTTCAGTGAGTGAGAGTCTACAACATGATAACGCCTCACACCACTTTTATGAAGCAAAACCCTCCAACCTGTGCGACTGTACCACTGGAGCCACAGCTTAACACAACGCAGCAACAGCCGTGTGTCACTTACTAGGACATATCCAGAAGCTGGTCCAGGTCCACACCTCTGTAGGTGAACTTCCTGAAGGTACGCTTCTTCTTGATCTCGGTATCCGCCTGGAGGAGAGACGTGGTTCCCGGTTAGTGCTTTTGCGTACAGTTAGCATTCACACTGTAGTGCAGGCCCTTAACCCACGACTGTGCTCAGTGTCCCCGATTCAGCTGTACAGGTCACTCTCACTGCTCACTCTTACATGAATAATACAGGGACATTATAACGGCAGGTCTTGTTTAACTAGTAGTTCAGGGTGAGTAGAAACACTGGGTTAGCTTAGCCACAGATGGCCTTAGCTCGGGCTAACACAGAGCCTACAAACATACATTTATCTGACATTATGGGCAACGATTTCCTGCTGAATAGTCAGTGAACCTGTGCAACTGTGGGACGACACAGCCAGACACCCTGATAGTTCACTCTACAGCTCGGATGCACTTAGATTATGTTTAGACGAGCTTCGGGATCGGATGAGCACCTACCATCTTGCCTGATGTTCCGGGGGGAAAAGAACGGCCAGAAGTCTCACTAGGCCTGATATCGCGCGATTTGGAGCAAACATCCGGTGGTGTCTTCCGGCGTCAGTGACCTCACGTCAACAGGAGGTGGCGTAGTTGTACCATTACTGCGGTTTGTGACCAGGGCCGAGCTTCTACCAACGTGTCAGGTCTTAATATCGTGTCTGTGCATCAGTGTTCAGCCCAGACTCTGTTACTGTCAGTCACAGAGGGAAAACTAAACTGGAAAAGCTGTATATCATTATGTTGTATGTTGGGCCTTTAATGGACACGTAGTTTTATGTAGGTGGGAAGTAACAACATTTACTCAAGTAGGTTAATACATGAGTACATGAATTGAGTTACCTGCACTCCAATATTTTCATTTGATCCTACTTTATACTTATAATCTAATGCGTTTCAGGGGGACATATTTTAGTTTTGACACATCTCTAGCTATAATATATGTCTGTGAGTTGTTACCTGCTCCATCAAAGCGACTCTCACCTCTAAACGTCTCACACAATTTCATTTAAAGAGGTAAAACTTGCTATACAACTTTGTTCTCTCTTGGGACCATTGATGTGAACTGCCTAACTTCATATAAACGACCTGAATGACCAGCTACAGTAAAATGCTGCCCAGGCCTGCAAAAATTTCTATGAACAATCAAAGAATACCATACATAACAATTTATCAGTCACAGAGGCAACCTTTGTGGAAAATTAGTACTTTTGATACTTAAAGATACATTTTGCTAGTAATTATTTTTTTTACATTTGCTCAAGTAAAATTTTGAATTTGTCTCAGTTTACATTTACTAAAATAGTTTAGTATTTTTTGACACCATCTTAATTCAGATAAACATTGTACTTTTAACACATTTAGTCGATGTCTGTATCAGCGAATGGAAATGACATTTTGACTTTTAAAAGAACTGAAAAGTCCTTACAACTGGTATAGGAATTACAGGGATAATACATGTACCACCTCTATTATTAGTGTAAAGTGATTAAAGGTCAAAGGCCCCAGATTCTTTTGAAATCTTCCAGGACCAATGATGACAAGGTCCCTTGTTTTATTCTTATTTAAGTTAATATATCAATACCCAAACATGCCCAACTAGCATTTACTATGTACTTCTGTTGCACTTGTACCTGATCTCCTTGTACTTATTGAATAGATATAGTAATTTTCACTCATCTTTTCAATTGCTACACCTAAAGGCTTTCAATATCATGTGCTTCAAAGGGTTTATACCATGCAACAACCATCACTTTCCAATTCCACTATTGGTGTCTAACCATTCACCCTAATACAAGGGTGGAAGGCAACATGGATATATATTAAGTATATATTATTTCTCCAGTGTTAAAATTACATACATTTTTGTTTTTGACTGTAATGTACCAATTCTGCTGTAGACACAAACATCTGAAAATAGTGGAGATTAATTTAATTTGACTTTCTTCTTTTGTTTTAAAAATGTTTACTTTGCAGTCAGGATGTGGCTTTAATAAATTTGTTCATGTGGGCTGGGTACAGTTGCATAACACAATAATGAAGACTTAATTCACTTACTCTTGGATTTTGAAGATTTAAAACTGTACATTTTCAGTGCTCTAGGCACCACAAATCAAATGCCATTCACCATCAGTGTTTTGGAGTCTAGGGAGAAATCTCAAATCTAGAACAGAACCACTACAGGCTGGTGAGAAAATGTTGTATATAGTCTATTAAATTTTGTTATGTTGGTTATGCTAAAATTGTTAAACTAGATTTTTCCCTCATGAATCTACACTCAATACCTCATAATGACAAAGCAAAAAGCAGCATTTTAGAAAAATTTCAAGGTTTTTCCAAATGCCACTGTCGCCAAGTGCTTGCTATCAGTTTGCGTTGTTGGAATTGTTGGGTCTCTGTAAATAATTTCATTGAGCAGGTCTAGACCTGTTCTATTTGGAAAATGCTTTGGGATAAATTCTGTTGTGAACTGGCATTA
Source organism: Rachycentron canadum (assembly GCA_038496675.1). NCBI lineage: Eukaryota > Metazoa > Chordata > Actinopteri > Carangiformes > Rachycentridae > Rachycentron > Rachycentron canadum. The sequence continues at coordinate 7,957,783 of CM076662.1, forward strand.
CATAAATAAAATTGACTCAACTAAGAGAATATAAAAAGTCTAACATTTTCTCATATGAATTAAGGACAAAGTATATACACGCATTGTGGACTGTAGCAGGTAGGTCACATTCTTTTACATGTCAAGGGAGAAGCTTCTGTTTCCCAGTCCACTGACCTTAACCCTTGTATTGTCTTCACTTTTGTGACCCTCTGGTATCCCTCAGGTCAAATTGACCCAAATACCATACAAGGGTTAAGTATTAAAATTTTTGAGTAGGAAACAGCACTGTTTTAAACAAATTATTAAAGACTGATTTCATAATGATGGAAATGTAAAACAAATGTAATACAGAACGATTTACTTAAGGACTTTGACAGGTTCCATAACCTTCAAAAAACATTCAGAGAATATTGTTGACACAACCTACTGCAAATGTGTCCTGAAGGTTCCACAAAAATAACCTTTAGCTTGAGGTTACCTGTTTGCTTGGGACAGACTTGGAGTAAATTGGTACCTACTCAGTCGAAAACTGCACATTTCTACAATTTCTCCATCTATATGTGACCGACTTTGGCTTATTGGAGAAATTGCGTATGTGTCCGCTCTTAAATGCAGTTGTCTCTACCACAGTCCTTAAGAGCAGGGTCTCAAATGAGTTGCCACCGGCCCTCTCTCACACAGGGTCTGAGACAGGAGGGTCTCCTCACATCTATTTTCTTAACTTCTCTAATACCAAAATTGTAACAATAACGCCACTTTCTGGATTAGAGGATGTATTGTGACCAAAATATAACTATTCCTTTAGGTTTTATTACTATTATTGTTATCATTATTTATTATCGTATTTTATTTAAAGGTACTTGTAATCATGCACTTGGTTTTCTGACTGGCCCAAGTAAATGGTCAGTTGAATAGGCCTGTCCTACACCTTGATTGGAGTCCACCTGTGGTCAGTTCAGCTGATAGGACACAACAGGATTGTGTTAAGACACAAATCTGGGGGAAGGCTACATTGCAGGTTCTCGAGAATGTGGCGTCCTCAGTCTATAACAGAAGCTCCTTCATGCAAGAAAGGTGACCACAAACATGTTGCTCACTCTGGCTGAACTCCAGCGATCCTGTGTGGAGATGTGTGAGCATCTGTGCATGCATGTGCACATCACATGCTATGGTGCCACAAATTAGTCTTTACAAACCAAATCAACAACAGATAATGAATACACATCTTTATTACATAAAGATCACAAAAAACAAGTCTAAATTAAAACATTCATCTTCCATTGGCATAAAAATTATTCCAGAAGAAAAACGATACAAATTGTTATTCAGAGTCAAGGTACGAAACAGCCCCCCATTCAAATCACAAATATGCATAAATAATAATCTTAATGATCAAATATAATCATATGATTGGTCCACATATCAACCAATATTAATATTGATTAACTTAAACATTAGACACTGACCAGTAGAGAATCCAGTATTCTTGCTTGGAATGTTCAAAACTTCACTTGAGTCTTATTTTGTCCACTCCCACTCCACCGTCTCTAATCCAAACAAAACAAGCTCAACTCCAGTTGGACTGGTTATGCAAACAAAGAAAATATTTCCTCCGTTAAAAGAAAAAAAAACTGAAATGAGTGAGTGAGCAGATGAATTAATGATAGGATTAGTTTGTTCTGAAAAAAAATAAAAAATTGTTCCCTCATCTGTTTGTTTACAAATACATATGTCAATGACCAATACTGAAGAGATGGAGATACTGAGAAGCAACAGACAAACAAATGTACATTCTCATTCACAGGAATTACAGAAATAAATTGATGCTGTTTACACAGATGTTATAGCTATAATAGATGGCATGAGTATGGGTGTTTTGATCAAAATAGCATGCATTTCCTACAAACTGTTAAAGTCCCTAAAGTTCCGCTTTTAGTTTCATATTGCCCTGACAAAAACCAAGGGATCTCCCTTAATGTAACTAATGACTCAGCAAAAAACACAGGGGGGAAAAAAAGGGGGCTTTGGCACATTAAAAAATAGAAAACTAGTACAGCCAAAAGTATTGACTTTTGTGGTCACTTCAAAACACAAGAAAATTAAAAAAAAAAAATATACAGTTCATCATGATATGTGTAACAATGGTTTTGCACAAACAGGGCTAAAAAAAAACTAAACAAAACAAACAATTTCATACAATACTAAAAGGATATGACCCAAAAAAGGTGCAACATCCTATGAATATAAAAATAAGCCGCCTGCCTCAAGGTCTTCTTGAACAACAAGCCCCTCTTTCCCTTCCTCAGCTTTCTTTCCTTCCTTCTAGTAATCTGTCCCATCGTCTTGGTACACCTGCTCTTCTTCCTGGTAACCTTGGTAACCCTCATCTTGGTAATCTGGGATGTAGTCGCGGGCACCCCCTGCCCCATTTTGATCACCTGCTACCTCTCCTGCTTTAGGACAGTACTTGGCGTCATAGATCTGCCTTCCCAGGCCGAAGTTCTGGCCGCTCTGATTGGCTCCCTGGCTGTAGCCCATCTGCAGGGACATGGTGCTGTTGTCACACTTGTCCGTGCCCAGCTTCTGGTCGTAAATGGCACGCCTTGTACCCGGAGCCGTCATCCCAGCCTGTAATAGAGCGGAACAGGGAAATTCTGTTACAACATTTACATAAACAATGATCTTTCCTGTATTAGAAAGTTCTCAAAGTCCTGATTTCACTGAGCCTAGTTTAGACTTGCAGACAGCTGTAAACTCCTGGATTGTCTACAGGTCAAAACATGACACAAGTTTACAGCAGTGAGAAGACAGGAAATGAGAGATGCCCTGAGGCTTATTTCCACTGCAGTCCCATAATGCTGAAGTTATGAGACGTTGGGAATATGCTGCAGTACCTGGCTCGCCCCCTTGTTGGTTCCCATTTGCAGACTGATGGTTGTGTTGTCCATGGGGGGCTGGATTTGAGCTTTGGGGTTATACAAGTGCCTCCTGGTGCCATATGCGTTCATACCTGCCTGACTGGCACATTTGTTGGTCCCCATCTAAAGAAAGAAAAAAAGAAAAAGAAAAAAAAACAACCTTTTTTTTAATAATCATACATGACTTGCAAAAAAAGAGCTTTAAACCAACTTGTTGCACAACAATGGCGATAAGATGTTGCATAATGTCCCTGTATTTCAGCAAAGAAATGCTTTTAAAGTTTCAGTCAGCTGTCATAGACAGCAAGTTGTATTGTCACCTTTCCCCACTATGTAGGAAGCACTCATATCTATTTGACATCTTTGTTGGCAACAGAAACAACAAACAGAGTTAAGAGGCCCTGACAACAATGAGCAGCTCTTATTCAGAAGTATGCTATGCTTGACATGAGATCATGATCAAGTCAGGTTTCACAACAGTTTCACCACATGCAGTCGTGAGTTCTAAATAGCAATCAAATACAGAGTAACACTGTTTCACAGTCCAATGCTCTTTTCCTTCAGTAACAAATCCGGGAAATTTTGCTCTGTCCCACTGGGTTGTCTTGTTTTCACTAGCCTTAAGTATCACTGACAACCAACATAAACTTCAGTCATGGTTACACACCAGAGTTTCACATCTAAAACTGGACTCTCTGCTAATCCAGGAGTCTCCAAAAAAACTATACCTGTAGGCCAATGACGCACTGTCCAGCCTTCATCTTCTCATCATCAAACAGCCTCTCCTGCTTGTCAGCGTACTTCACCCCGATGTCCACCCGTGACTGGCAGCCCTTGGTCTTGGCCTTAAAGTTAAGTACAGAAGGTTGTCATGGAGGATTTCCACATATCCAGTCGTACATTTAAGAGGTGAGGGGACGACATTACTCCCAGTGCCTGCATCTCATTTCTTTGAACACTCACCATACTAGCCAGAGCGAGCAGAGTTGTCTGGACCTGTGTCATGTTGCCGCTCTCAAACAGGTCATTGGCTTCAAAGATATCGTGAGGCTTCAGGCCATACACTGTGATGGCTTTGATGAAGTTTGTCAGGTTCTCCAGCTAAAACCGCACCAAATTAAAACAACAATGATGTTAACAGAGGATTTGTATTAACAGATGTGCAATTATGTCCATTCGCACACCATATGTTCATTAATAATATGTTTGCATGTAACAGTTTGTAATCTCAAATATGATAAGGCATTTACAGTGACTGGTTACATCTCAGTAAAGAATCCTGTTTGAAAAGATGCTGACGACACAGCAAACATGCAAGTACAACCATGGCCAAAATATTTAAAGCACAATACAACAGCATGGGGAGTTATTGCTGATTATATATTTGTATGTAAAGGTGTCATTAAGAAGCAATTAGTGTGATTTCACCACACTGTCAACTTGTTTAAAAAAAAAAAAAAAGAAAAAGCAGCATTAGCTAACTCACCTGATGCCAGTTGAGTGCTGACTGGTTGATTTTTTTCACTGAGCCTGGTTGAAGTTTGTTGATGAGGCTGTGACAGAAGAGCGGAGAGAAACACATTTAGGTTGGAGACAAATGAAGAAAGCCCTCATGTTGCAGTGCGATGGACGGTCTGTGATTTCTTCTTACTCGCATAGAATGACTCCGTTCTTCAGGCCTTTCTGGAAGTCGGGGCCAATGGAAGAGCCGGTGATCTCTTCAATCCAGATCCTCAGCTCCTCTTCTTTCTGAGGGTCATACTTCTGTGCAATCTAGTTGGACAGAGAGCTAGAAGGTCACATCTGTCTCACGAGTAACTACGATAGCCAGTAGCTCATTTGTTAAACAATAAATTCATAAATAATGATTTCATGATCTTTTTTTAACTTTCTGCTCACATAGGATACTTAAGATGTATCACCGTTACACAAAGACATATAACTAAGCTATATCTTTAATATTGAAATAACTGAATAATAAGATCACAAAAACATGTCAACATTTATCCTCAAGGGTGTTATGACTGCATGAAATCATGTTTCATGGTCACCCCAGAACTTCACTGTGCTTCAGTGTAGTATGCTGTGTCTACAGAGCAGTTTTTGTCTCATTTTGCCCTCATAAATAAAGGTGACGCTGACACACACACACACACACACACACACACACACACACACACACACACATATCCTGTTTGGTAAACTGCAAAATTTTGCACAGGAAGGCAGTTGCTGAAAAAGGGAGGGTAGGTGAGTTTTAAAGGGGCTTAATATTGCACAGAGATTGACTCTCTGGTGCCACTGTTGAGGTGTTAGTTTCATTTATAAGCTTGTTTTGATTGGTGACATAAGTGTAAGAAATGTGCTACGCCGGCTCTGAAAAAGACCATTCAAGAGCAATGCATTATGGCCACAGTAACAACAGTTCAGTCTGTTGTATGGCACACCAGAGAGCAGAAACGACAAGAACAGATGTAAACATTTCTTCTCCTCCAGTAGACGGGAAGGTGTTGAACGGGTTGCGTGCAAACTATCAACCATCTAACAATCTCCCTCTGTTCCCAGAGGCCAATGAGAAACTGAACCGCAGAGCTTCAGCTACCATATACATAGAAGTTGGCCACACTCGGCTCACAGCTGGTTGCACTCTTCAGGAATTTCTGTCTTCTAATTACATTTCCTTCATTTTGTTATCCCCACATTAAAAAACAATACTGGCTATTTTAATTGCCCACAAAGTATTGCACAGATGTAATTTGTAGAGACAAGCTGAGCATGAGGAATTTAGTCCACAGTGCTCAGATGAGGAAGCTGAATGAACCAGTGAGGGTGCAGGATTGATGTGTATTGAGCCAATGAATGAATACAGATTTTGGGGACGGTCAAAAAAAAGAGTTGTATACTGCAGCCGCTCAGCTTTAACTGGAGCGTGATCTTGTTGGTAGATGTTTTGCTATGAGTTTTAAGCAAAAGGTCGAAAAAAAGGGGAGGGGGAGCTAAGGGGAGAGTAAATCCTTAAATGCCTCACATTTCACAGAGGGGGCTACGTCAGCAATGGCAGGAAATACCACTCAAGTCAGCATCACTTCAGCCCACCCCCCACCTTCAAGGACGCCACTAGTAATAGACAGAGGAAAGCTACATGTTTTCTTTACATCCGGCACATGTTGTTCTGTGCAAATTTGGGGAGGGGACATGACCCTTTCTCTCCCATACAAGGGCACGGCCAAGGAATGCAAGGGGAAAAAAAAGAAAGAAAGAAAAAAAAAAAATCAGCTGAAGGTGAGTTAAGTTGAAGAGAGAGAGGGGGCTGAACCAAACCAAAGATCTTTAAAGCAGCTCAACTACAACTTAAACTTTAGTGCTAGTGAAGCAGTATTAAAACAGTAACACCACATTTATTCCCTACACGTTAAAAGGGAAAGTTGTCAAGGTTGTGCAGCTCAGGGTGATTCACAGTAATCTCCAGCATCAGCCCTGGTATTTTAAGTGGATCCGGGTGTGCACAGATCTGTGCAGACAGGCCCAAATAAACAAGGTGCTTTCCTCACCAGGCCCCATTCAGACTTACACATGACCAGCCTCCCTTTGAACACTGCCTTGGTTTCAGTCATTTCAGTCTGGGACTTATTATACAGGGTGAAATAGAAAGAGAAATCTTTCTTCTTGTCCTGTTTTAAGCGGAGAAAAGTTGAACTGAGAGGCAGCACAACACCATACCACAAGGGGGGAAGTTGGAAACTATTTTTATTTCAGAGAGGCAATTTAAAAAAAAAATTTAAAAAAAAAAAAAAAAAGGAGAAGGACAATAACAAGGATGGACGGCATCCAACGCAGGGACTAATAGGTGAATTACATTATCTGCTCATGCGGCTCACAACTCCGGGCAACAAGCTGCACACAACACAAAACGGTGGAAACGGGGATAACAACTTTGCCACAACGACATACTTCTTTGCCAAGAGGGACAACGCCCATAGTCCGGGTTTAAGTTAGTCTCCTGCATGGGAAAACCAGCATCTGCTTCTTCAGATGGAAAACCCCAACATGTCTATACTTTGCAAACTTATCGCAGTCGGGGGACAGTTCGTGCGAGTCAAAAAGTTAGTTTAGTCCTGAAAAAACATTTAAATCCCTCTTCACACGTTGTCTTTCTATCCACCTCTGTCTACCCTTTCACCTGGGCGCGTGTCAAAATGGAGGCCAGGTGACTTTGATAGTGGCGCTAAATCAGAAGCACAATGAGTGGATGATAGGAGGAAAAGTTCAATACAACTTACTTTACATGATTTTTACCAGTATGAACACCTACCTTGTTCTTAACTTCCGCTGATAATCCGTAGGCAGGACCTTTGTTGAAGGAAGCCATTGCCAAAGAGTTGTGATTTTTCTATTAGGGTTTAAAAAAAAATACGAGACACCGTCTTCAGAATAAAAACTGCGCTGGATTATCTTCGACTTTCTCTTCCAATGAAACCTCGACGAGAACTAAATACTTCCTTTCTCTTTTACGGCCGCCAATTAGAGCGCTCCCACGGCCTCGACCAAAGATGATACGACCAGGAGTCAAGATAGTTCACTGCCGACAGTTCACCTGAGCGTCACACGGCCGGGGCTCCTACACGGAGGGATCCAGAAAAAATACCAGTTCTTCAAGAACATTCAACACAAGATGTAGTGTTAGACTTTTTTTAAAAAGGGAGGGAGAGGGAGATTAACAGGACCGAGGACCCACAAGAAGTCATGGCTTCCTTTTCTATTTTCCCCCCAAAACAATTACTCAAATAATAGATATTTTGTCAAACCCTTTAAAATGACATCATGACTTCAGTACCCCCACCCCAATAATCGTGGTAGTGTAGTTAGGACTTGAAACAGCATCTACACCTTCATGTTGGAAAATTAAAATGTAAACTGAAGCTTTTAGTGAGCAGGTAACTCGAGGAATGAAATATGACAAATTATTACAGTTTCACTCATAGACCATATGACAGAACTGCTTTTTGCTTTGTGCTTTTAGTAGCGCACGTCAGACACATTATACAGACAAGTAGTAGCTGGGATGTGCCAAGTGTATATTAATAATAACAATAATATTGTTACTACTACTAGTAATAATAATAATATTACATCTCTTTTATTTATTCGAGCCTGTGACACCCAAGGACACTTGATAAAGCAAATAAAACATTTAGAAGTAAACAACAATAAAAAGGAAATAGACAAGATAAAGCCATATATGAACTGAAAAAAAGAAAAAAAGATACGTACATACACATATGTATACATACACACATACATGTTGACATTCTTATACACATACACAGATACATACACACATGATAAAGCAATAAATACATACAAGAAAGACCACACTAAACAAATTAGTTTTTAAGGTGTGACTTAAAACAAGCAACAGCTGTTGCCCTTTACACACATATTTGTGCCTGGGGGGAGGGGCTCAGTGTTGCCAACAACTTGTTTATTGAAACTTGTGTCTGGCTCTTCATCATATTATGGATTAACACACTGAACATCCCGATGATCCCTGTCATCCCTCGAGCTCCAGCGACCGTGGAAGTACACTCTGGTTTCTCCTGAATACTCTTTGGTTCTTCATTTCGTTAATCGATCCTAGGCTCCACCTTTCCCCTGCTCTTCCTTAGGTCGCGATTGATATCAAAAACTCCTTATATGGAAGGAAACTTCCCAAATTCCTGAATGGTGGGAGTGATCAGCGGGTCCCGCCCTGCATACCAGACATGCAGTGGACGAGACGAGTCGTCCCTTTTTTTGAGTCACTGTCGATTTAAAAAAAAAAAAAAGTTTTCAGGAACTAAACTAAGCACAATGAGCTACTGAGGTGACGTAATGTCGATGGCGCTGTGGGGTTTTAGATATCAGACACAACTTCTCCTCCGGGGCCAGGATCTGTAGAGTCAATGCAGATTAATGTTGCAGAGTAAAATGGGACCGGACTATGAGATGGTAAAGTCCGGGGAATTTGCTCTCGGGGCCTTTTTCTTTCTCTTCTTTTTGTCCAGTCAGCTCCTCAAAGAAACAGCAGGATAGGGCCGAGGAGCCAGGAGCTTCAAATGAAAAACAATGCGGAAATGCAATTAAACCCTAATTTCACTTTAATCTGATGTTTAAAGTGTTGAAATGTTGCAAGTTACAACCCAAACATATATTTCCTAATAGGAGGCCTAGTCATGGTGACACATGCCCAGCTGCTTTTCCAGGGAAGCTGTTTATGTACAACAGCAGAAAAAGGAGCTATTGATGTGCAGAGTCTCAGGGATGAAACTGGTCAGATACTGTTAGTTACACCCAAACCTCCTGCAGATCATTTCAGCGTTTCTTCATCAAAAAAGTCTTGATTTCTGGAGGAAATGATTGAGGTGTTATTTTTAGCCAAAGCATGTTTGAGGTTGGGGGATTTCTGACTGGGAGGTTTTATGCTGAAAATCAAACAGTTGAGGTCCGTGGTATCAAATACTGGGAGGATGTCCTCCAACAGCAAAGATCACATGGATGTATTATAACTTCTGCAACGTGAAGAGCAATTTTGTGCTTAATTGTCTTCACACAGAAAACTCTTCAGTCAACCCCTTTAATCTTTTCAGCCCTTTGTCAAGCAAAAGAGCAGGAGCTAGTTGTAGCTTCTCAAATCTGAGGTTTTTCTGCATTTTAATCACATTGTGAATATGACTGAGCTTTGTATTAATGGTTGGATTAAAAAAAAAAAAAAGTCTAAGAAAAGGGCTTTGGGAGATCATATAGACAAACCAGTCAAGTTATGAAGGCACCAGTCACCACATTAATGAAAGAAATCAGATGTCAACATCAGCAGATTTTGATGAAATGCACAGCTCCAACCTGATATAGTGTTTGAACCCGTCATGATATATTGTCAGTCTTCAACAGATTCCAACCAGACAAGAAGAGAAGTACTGACATAAACCCAGGTGTTTCTCCTCTGACAATATATATGCTCACAAGCACACCTGTATTCCTCTTGTTTTATATCTCTGGTACTGACATCACACAGGTGAGCAGACGGCTGGTTCAGAGTCTGAGTAAATAGTAGCGGAGGTCCGTTGCTCATCCTAATGCGTATGCTGAAATGACATCAGCCCACTGAGTCATGGCAGAAATTAAGGCTACGTGATATGCAAAAAATTTTTATATTGCTACTATGATGTCAGATACTGCCACGTGATTTCAGTTGGAATGATGGTTTATACATTTTATTTTCACTGAAAAGAACATTACAATAATTTTATTGAGTCTTGTACTAAACAAACTTGTTCCTTTACATCTGGGGAGTATGCCAGGATGTCTCTGTAGCACCACAACACTTCTAGTGCTAACAATGCACTTTTTTTTTTTTTTGATAAAAGATAACTTTGTCAAAAAAAAAAAAAATGCAGCTCCTGTAATTGCACTTTGCCATAGTACAATTTTGATTAATTGTGCAGCTCTAGCAGGACATGATGCAGCTATGATGCCCTGAGTCTATCAAAATGTCAAACATGTAGGGACACATGCATTTTCAGTTAAGGCCAATAAAGCTAAAAATGTTACTTTTGCACACAAGGCAATTTCTCAACTAAGGTGGTAACAACTCCAGGCCTCCACAGATGTAATATGATCCAAATCTTAGGTATGATTGTTTTGCTTTAATTAAAATGGGCTTGTGTGTTTATAAAAATTTTAACCCTGGTCCAGTAATTCCCATTGAACTGAAATTACTCATTTCATCCCACCCTTACATCACATATTGATGCCGACTTGAAACAAATGGATAATGTGCACCCCCACATGGATGAACTGAGTAAACACAACAAATCACACCAACTTGTAAGGTGCAGCTCAAAAAAAAAAAAGTAGTATACAGAGCTCAGACTGACCATGAAGGGAAAATATTCAAGGTTGATGACAATTGTTGAGCACAATTGCAACGTAAAAGACCCACCAGTCAGTCGTCTGAGCTGGAGATTTAGATCATTTTATTTTTCAAACAATTGAGAGATGTTAAACACTGAACAAATAAAGATGCCCCAGTCAAAAGTCCAGAAAACAGGTTATCAACCAGTTGTAGCACTTTTCCTTTATTGCCAGCTGTGTTGTGCAGTTTTTTCATTGTCTGCAGCTTCACCCTTGCTCGATCAATGTGTACAAAAAGTTAACAGAAACGGTGCATATACTAGCTTCATATTGATCATGGGATTTGGAATTCTCGCACATAAACCCAGCTCCACAGACAGGCGTGTTTTATGCGGAAGCAAATCCAGATTAACCATTTACCAAGGCACATTGGTAGGGATGAATGACTGAAAGAAGGAACAAATGAACAAGAGATGGCTGCATGTAAGCCTATCTGAATTCAAATTGTGAAGAAAAGGTGGTAGTGACTGATGAGTATAAAGGGAAAACAAAAGTATTAGTTGTCATATGAACAATTCCAAGAATATCTGATGCACACAGCTTTCTCTCTCTCCCTTTTTTGTTTACTGTATTTAAAATTTGAAGCAAAAGAAATTCTACCTCAAACAACATCCTAATTTATTTTCTTAACTCTTGAAAGCAGCTGAAATAACTTTAAATGTGTCTGAATAAACTATGGGCACATAACTGTAACTTGTGGGAGCATCACTCACTATTCACACTTGAGTCGAGTCAGCAATTAAATGACCATCAAGTTGTCAACTTATGTACAAGTGCATAAGAGGTCTCAATCCTGTACAATCACTAAGGCTGTTTAACTGACAAAATATATTGTGAAGGAACTTCAGAAGGCAAACAACATCTAAGGGAATGGAAACAAAGTGAGTTCCAGTAGTCAAACATTTCCTTTTTTGTCTCAAATGCAAGTATTGATCAGCACCATCCGATTTTACATTCTTTAACATTTTGGGCTCGGGAGAGAGTTAGCGGGTGGCGATAGTTTTCACTGTAGTGAAGTTTGAAGGTAGCACCACACTATTTCAATGGAACTATTTGAAACCAAATCATTATCCAGAATTAACTTCCTTCTCGACAGTTAAGATAATGGACTTATAAGAGCTGTGTGAGGAGACAGAGTGAAACTGGGCGATAGGTAGAGTATGGAATGTTAATAACCAAATGCATGGGTCAATCTTAAAGAAAGACCATGCAAAAACATTTGTATGCCCCCTTTAACATTGAAGATTAGGCTGACAATAATGTGATGCAAACAGGAAAAAAAAAAAAAAAAAAAAAATCTATAGGTTTTTGAACATCTGTTCTGATGAACTGGTCAAAAATAAATAGATGTATACATGATACGAAATTTATAATTTACTCTTTATATCTCACATAAAGCTTCTTGTAATTGCCAAATATGCTCCAGAATTTCATACTCTGGACATGTTCAGCTCTACCTGTGCTAGATGAGCTCTACTAACACCTTTTCTGGGCACCAACATAGCGGTCGTGACAGGACAGCTAAACCCCAGCCTTCCCTCAAACACTAGATTGTGATTCCTCATTAGAAACTAGAAGGTAAAACAAGAGGCCATTATCATCACCAATGATCCTGAAACAGGGGTACAATTCCGAACATTAAAAATTCACCATTTCTGGTTGTCTGGGATAATTCTGTCCTCCTTTTTAGGCCTTCTGTGTTAGTACCAGCACTCTGCAGCTAGGGCCTCATATTCCTGTGGCTTTCAGTTTGAAAAATAAAACAGAAACAGCCCTTGGTATTACAAACTCAACTATTCTTTTAATCTTTACTCTTTTTATACCAAAATCTCAATAGATTATCACAGAAAGAGGAAGAGGAATGGGGGGAGTTTAGCAGGCCTGGCTTTTGCCAAACTCACAGTGGACAAACAAAATCACAAAGTATCCTGTCTCTGTAGAGAGTCAAACAAAGGAGTGGAAAAGGACAGCAACCTTCCCAAATCCCTCAGTCTAGGCAAACATATGGCAGGATGTTCAATTTGCTTTCATCCCCATGAGGGTCCAATGATATGCACTCTGTCCAATCATACCAGGTGCCCTTGGTATCATAACAACCATTCACCCCTGGCCAGTGCTGTGTGTGTATTCTGTCCAGGTCCTCATCTGTCACCTCCCGACTCACTCCTGGTAAATCCCCTACTGAGCTGTCCGTCTGCAGAACATGTGTCTTCCTTGACTCCTTTATCTCCTGTTCTTCCCTTTTCAGATACTCTGACATGAAAAAGTGTGCACTAGGGGCCTGGACCCCTGAGGAGGTGAGCACATTGCTCTGAAGGTTCAAGTAGGACTGGATGATTTCATTTCTGGACAGCTCTTTCCAGTTTGTCTGGTGAAAAGGGTTATGGCTGGGCCCTGGGCCTGGGGCTAGGGTTGGAGCAGGGGCAGGGGCAGGGGCTGGGGCTGGGATTGGAGCAGGAGCTGGGGCTGGGGCCGGGGCCGGGGCTGGGGCCGGAACCAGGGCAGCAGGCTGTTGTACAGTGCTTTCAGTTCTCTGCCTAGACCCAGAAGGCTCAGGAATAGGGGCTTCCTCTGACTGAGAAGGTTCTTTATGTGCCAAAGGTTTGATCTGACCTGTGACGGGGTCAAATGTTAGCCTGCGTTCTTTTAACCGTACAGGTTTAGTCATGTCCTCTATTTTCTGGCCATCCAAGTTAACAGAGTAGTCTCTAGACCTGTACTTCCTCCTTTTATGCTCCGAGTTAGAGGCTGTTGACCCATCTATGTCATCAGATGCAGCCATGGCTCCCTCAGATGTCGGTCTGTGTAGTTCTGAGTTCTGTTGGGAGAGAGAAGTTGAGGGGGAAACTGACGGGGATTCCAGTGTTGGAGATATGACTTGTGGTGGGCAATGAGAAGGGACTTCTGATGAACTGACCCAGTGCATTGAGGACCTATGAGAAGAATGTGGGAGCTTGTCAGCATAGGATGCTTGGGCTGGTGAAGACACAGGCTGGGACAGGGACAAGGGAGAGTCCCTAGAGGAAGGACTTGGGATTGGAGTTCCTTTCGGTGCATATAGTGATGAGCGCTTGGTCACTGTGTCTTGCTTCATGCTCCTTGGACTGGTGGTGAGGCCACGAGGACTTTTGGCTTGATAATAGCCCCCTCCTCCTCCTTCATCCAATCTGGCCTGTTGCTGCATCACAGCAACCTTGATCAAAGAGGAAGTGCTAGGTAGTTTGGCCACTCCAGGGGAACTGGGGCGAGGCTTGACAGCATTAACTGGAATTCTGTTGGTTTTGTCATTCTCAAGGTGCTCTATTCGAGATCTGTCAGGAGACGGGACAACCTCCTGGTCAGGCAGGGCATCTGGACTCCCTGCAATCCCATTAGTGGGCGGTGGTGAAACATTGTTATCAAATGGGGACATCTTGGAGATTTTTTCTGGTAAGTGCACTCCACTATCTCTGTGCTCTGCCCGGCGCTTGCGGCTTGATTTTTCAGCTTTTGGCGAGTACGTGTTGTGAACATCATTTCTGACTTTGATTTCAGTGACACCCTTCCCTGAAACAGAAATGTCAGGGGGTGAGGCATCTGTTCTGCAAGGATGAGAACTGCCATTGGTAGACCCAGTGGCACTCACAGCCACAGCTGGCCCAGGTTCAATCAGCTTTTGCCAGTTCCTTAACAGTTTCTTAGCACGCTTTGCAAGGTCTTCATCCTTGGTCTTCTTCCTGACGTCATTGATCAACTTTCCTAGTCGGGTTTCCTACACAAATAATGTGTGCGAGAGTTAGAAACAATTTAAGCAATACAATTAGTACAAGTACTACAAGTAGTAGTTTGTCTAAAATTACTCTTCTTACCTCAAGTGCTTCTTTGGTGATAGGATATTTTTCAAGACAAGCAATTACCTCCAATACAACCACCATATTGCATATCTGCAGGAGATAATACAAACATTTTTTATTACTTCACTTCTACTCAATGCAATTATTTGGTATTTAGCCTGAACTCAAACATTAACTGAAAAAATAAAGGTGGGAGTAATTGCGGAATGGGATTTCAGGTCAATCTCTTAAGTCATTCAGAAAACCAAAGCTTACGACTTCGACTCGCATGATTAATAAAGTCTCTCAAATCAATGTGAAAGCTATTGAATCGTGTCTTCAACGTGTTAATGGGGGGTGGGGGGGGGTCGAGTTAACGTTAGCTATCACGTTAGCCATCACGTTAGCCAAGGAAACACTAGCTTGTCTGTGTGTACGACGCTGAAAAGTAAAGATGGAGAAGTGTCAACTCAAAAAACCTTTTCCATTGCATGCGTTGTTACAAAAGTGTAGCATGTAAGGAAAATAGAACTGAAAAAATGCATAAACTTTAATCTAAGCAAGTTACTTGCCCTGTCGACAAAGTCAATCAGCGTTTGAGTTTCGGCAGACTTACCTGTTAGCTGAATTGGCTACCACTAGCACTTGACTAACTTGAGAAGGAAGGACCCGACTATTTCCTACAACGTAGCTTTAGCTATTGAAGCTAATAGTAAGCTAGCTACCTTTCACTCTTCGTTAACATGGGCTTCTGACATGAGCCAATCTACAACGAACCCCTGGTCAACCTTGAACACACGACTAATTAAATAATAAAATAAGCATCGCCAGAAAACATGTATGTGTGACGTCCACACAGTTAAATACTGAAAAAGCGCTTCGCTGTGGAGGCTAGGCTAGCCGCTAGCATGCTATATAAACGAGCTAACGCCAGACGTCTGTCTAACCATGGCAACACAGCTGCTAGGTTAGCTTACAAGCTGTCAACTCGAGTTCAGGGTCTCTTCGCATTTCGGACACGCGTTGTTGCTCACCAGAACATAAAATACGTGTAATTAAAATAAACAATAAAACAGTTATTTGACAGTTATTGGGTGAACTGCATTGTCGAGTGTGTTGGAGTGCAGGTAAACAAGCTAACGGTCGCCAGCTAGCCTGCTAGCTTTAGCGTTACTCACATTGCTCTGACTGTCGATGGCCTGCAGCAGCCGGTCCCTCATCTGCTGCGGGGTTGCTGAGACCGTTGTCATTGCCTGTTCGGTGCGATCCGGAGGATGGAGGGAGGAATCCTCCAAAATGAAAACCGGGTGACAATGGTGACTCAAAAGCCGCTGCGGTGACACGTCAGGCGCCCGAACAGCATATTTATCTGTCGCCCGTAAAGTAGACGGCTCGGTTTGTCTCACATGGAAGTGGGAAATGTGTGCGCTGTGTTGGCCGCTAGCTGCTGCCTGCTCGGCGCTCTAGCAACTCACTACCAGCTGCTGGATCCCTCAACGGCCTCCTGCTGCATGCTGGGATACGGTGATTGCGTCTTGACGTCTGCACGTAGTCAAGTAAACATCCCCGCCGCACATTTACCCCCCTGGGTTTACATTTACCCCACTTTAATTCTTGTTTCAGCTTACGATTGACTCGATGTTAAAAGAAATATAAATAGCCTAAGACAAAGGCCAGTCATTCTTCTGTCAGTCAGATCTCTCCTCTTTCATTCTTTCCATCAGCTGAGGGAGTTTTTACTATTTTAAATGAACTCAGGAAAATCCCTTAGATTGGTTTCCCCCATAATTCTATCAATCACCGTCTTTCATTGTCACTCACACATACACTTTTGAGGGGGTAGATGATCAAATTATATTACAACACGTACATTTTGAATGATGAATCTTGCTGACTTCATATTACAACTGTCCTCCAGCAGATGGAGTCCTGCAGTCTCTAAAACAGGGCAAGTGATCAGGGGCCCAAGCACTGAGGTCAGGATGATTGGAGAAAGTGGTTGTAAAACACTATTGAGTCGTTTGGGGGCATCAGTTTTGGTGCCAACTAAGTGAGTAAATATCGACAAACATCATAATAAATTTGTCACTTTTTTTTTGCTAATTGAAGAAGTCATTGTTCATATTAAAGCAAGCAAAAGAGATACATTTTGGGATTTTTCCAGCTCTAATAAAAAAGGCTCAAACTAGCTTCTCCACACTTACAATATACGTAAGTAAATGAAAACCTTCCCAACATCATTATAACCCTTACCAAGTGTAAAATAAAAAGATCTTTACTTTTATCATACCCATCCCACATGAAAAATGCCTACTGTCAGCTCACATTAGTGTGGACAGAGTGGGAGAGGTGGGCCAAATGCTGGGCATGAAGCTGTGCAGTGGGTGAGAAAGTCTAAGTTATGCCAGTTATGGGGGCTGAAATCATCATGCAACTACCTCTTTACTTCTTTGTTTTCAAATAGCTTTTTGTAGTCCACATAAGGACAAAATACAATCGAATGTCTTTGCTTATTCAGATATATTTATTCTCATTTAATTTACAAATAATAATGCAAAGATACAAAGACATAAGCCTTCACACAAGAAAAATACATCAGGTACAGTTCAAACAGAAGCATATTTCATTTTGAATATAGCACAAATTTACAGCCAACTTGGATTCTTTTGGTCCGATTTGACAGTTAAATTAGAAAACACACAATTTGAAGAACAAGGTTTGAACCAGTCATTTTTTAAAGGGTTAGCTCAAAAAAGTACCAACGTGCCAAGCTGTGCTGCAGAATGCTAAATTTTGCATATTCTATGAGCATAATGTTTCCTGTTGCTGTGAGTGCACTATAGGAGCATAGTGCAACCCTCCACGGCAGTAAAATGCATGTGCAGTGTTTGGAATAGTATTACTGTACTCAGAAACAAAATACATTATGTAACAATTTAGCTGCCATTGTATGAGGCTTGAACCAGCACTGGGCAGTCCTCAAAATGCACACAAAGGATTCATATATGTGGGTAACCCACTGAGTGACCATACAGGTTTACGACTCCATTTCATCTTCCTGATTCAGGTTGTGTTTTAACATATTACGTCACAAAGGCAATCTACATATATCTATATCTATAGATATCTATATCTATAGATATAGATATCTATATCTATTTAGCCTGACTATACAGTGTTTTTATCAGCTATTTCTCATGTTATCTTAATATATGACTATGTGATTTCTCAGACAAGATGTATATTGTTATATTCACTAAAAATAGTGTTTGTAAAACAAAGGTAAAACTAAATGCTTAATTTAAAGTAAAATACAACAAGTTATACCCCCTATTTTTCTGACATTTTGAAAATTCAATATCATGCAGAAAAGAGATTTCTCAAGTAGTGGACAGGACATGTCAGTCACATCTCTTTAAGTTATGCTGCAAGACTTTCAGTAATCATGTTCAATGTAAACAAAGCACTGACAAGGTTATGTAGGAAATATTTTGTATCCCAGGAAAGTATTTTGAAAAACAAAGCAATAAAAATGTGTTTCATCAGTTAGGAGGATAAAACATCACAATCTACCTCATTTATGGCTGTTTAGAGCTTTGGCTTTTTGGCTTCAATGTTGATTTAACAAAGGAAAAAGAGGAGAAAATAATATACAGGGCTGATGGCAGATTTACTGTAAAGCTAAATCCAATAAAAGCTAAATAGTATCAATTCTCTTAAAATGTCTGATGGCATGTTGCTGACAATGGGACATAAATGTGGGAGGGGAATTTCTGCAGAATAAAAATCTGAATACAATAAAAAGTGCTCTCAGGGCCTTGAAATGCAGACAGATGAAATAAATCTTTTTTTTCATAGAACCTCAAAACCTTGTGAAATTGAATATTGTGGTCATGCAATTTAAATTACATTAATAATCTACACTGTAAGTGGTTCATACTTTGTCTGTTAATCTGGATACAGTATTTAACTAAGTCAAAGAGAAAAACAAACATTGCTCTGTTGTAAACTCTTGTCTCTGTAAACACTGGTGTAACACCAATGGATACCTGAACGTTGATGCATAAAAAGGTGGCAGTAACAGGCGACACATCAGTCAGAGCTATCTACAGGACCACAAGAAAGTTGAAAGAAATATCAAAACAGAAAGTGGACCTACAAAGATGTCAGGCTCATTATACAGTCTGAGGTCCAGCAGAGAATATAGAGCCACAATGACATATTGCAGCACAGTATTTCTCAGTGCATTTTCTCACTTTGACATCATATCACATAAAGCACGAAAAACATTGTTCCTATAATAGCGATATACAAAGCTAGTCTATACCATGACATAATAAAATTGTTGTGTAGCACAGAAAATAAGCACATACACAATATTGCAGAGTAAAACATAGTACCAAACAACAGCTCCTACATGTGCATAAAAGGCTGATTATCATATTTCTGATGCTTTTAGGCTTCACGTAGCTACTTAGCATACCCATAACTCTGAATAAAAAGAGACAAGACAATTGTACCACACAAGAAAAACAAAACACTTAGACAAACAAAGCTGAACCCACCCTTTAACGGAAATAATACCCAAGTCAGTGAGAGGAAAACATGTCCAGCAATTCATGCAGTCACAAAATTATTAAAATAAATCAAAACAGGCAAAACACACTGCATTAGAAGTCAGAAATATGATGCATCTAGAACATTAGAACTTTTTTTTTTTAAAAGGAAAAAAAAAGATCAAGGTTAACAACTTAATTTCAGCTGATTCAATCATATTTCCCAGAACATTTTTGATTCACACTGTGTGAGAATAATGGTGAAATAGGCTGGCACAAGACAACCTTGACACACAGCAACAGACATGATGTAGCAGCTACAGATTAGCCTTTTTCATAGTGTGGAATATTGATGGTAAGTGGCTATATAGTGTCCTAGAAAATAAAATATATACTCATTTTATGGTCATTTTAAGAACAATTATTATACCTAGACTGAATTACAATATGGATTCCATAAAATACATTTCAGGGATTGATTGATCCCATCTGGCACAACATTGTGATAATATGCCCTGCAATTTTCAAATGTACTCATTTGAGAAATCACACTATACCTGTATCTTAAACTATCTTAATAATAAACCTTTTATTTGCTACTCAGTGATTAAATATACACATAGTTCATTTAGTTTGATATACTCCGACCTGCCGTCAGTAGCAGAGAGAGCTGCAACACAGGAACACGACCAACACATTCTGATCACCACTGTCCCAAAATACAAATGTTTTCGAAAATTTAGGAAAAACTGAGTAACAGTAGAGAGCTAACAAAATACTCACTGATTAAGTAAAAACAGCTCTTTTAAATAGACTACCTATATAAGACTTTTCAAAAAATAACTATAATTTAGCTTTTTTTCATATTTCTGTTTTGTTTTTTACAAGAAGGCAGTTTAATCAAAGACAGGGCTAACAGGTCCAGTGCACATAACAGTCACAGGGGATGTTTGGTATAAACTCGCAGAAATCAGTCAGTTTAAATAAATGCATAAAGTGCAATAATGACATAGGGGACACATCCAGTGAACCCAAAGGATCCATTCACTGAAAAACATGTGGAGAATTTTTTTAAAAAGCAAATGCTTGAAGCCATATTAATGCAGAACCAAAAACCAGGGAGACATGGAACAAATTGATAATGGGCACACACAACACAAGCATGACAAAGAAACCAATATTCAATGCCAAGAAAAGTCATATATAAAACTTAGAACAGTCTCCTTTGTCGAGAGAAAGTGAACAGGTGAAAGGTTTTTGGTCCTACAATACACCTGACATGAGAGGCAATGGGGACACATGATGGCAACAACACAGCAGTACAGATGTGACCTTAATACATTCTCATTGCATCAACAATGCTGTTCTAGTATAGAGGCAGTTCAATTGTCTGGAAAAATATATATATCTCAACTACACTGAGGTCACATCTTTGGGACTAATCAAGGAGAGTTTCTACTGTATGCCACACTCACCCGAGCCTTTGTTTTCCTACACACCATCTGTCTGAAATGAAATGTATAGCGTTTCAAAGGAAATATCATGGCACCATCACTGTGCATTCTTTAACAATCCTGCACATTGGCTTCCTCTATGTAAGGGTTCATTTTATCTGTTTCATTTTACAGTCCTAAATCAATCACTGTAGTTTTGCATAGATACTATTACGCAAAATCTAATCACATTCTGTACATGTAAAATGTAAAATAAAACAAGCCTGTAAACATCTCTTACATAACAAAGAATTCATTTATCCGTTTAGCTTTATATGATAAATGAATGTGATAAATGATATAGTAGTGACAATGGATGAAGTAATGGATAAAGATCAGCACACCTCAGAAGTACAACTACAGTAATGGAACTGTGAACACAGTAGACCAAACCACCTGAAAAATAGTAAAAATTACTTTTTTTTTTCATTTACATAATAGAAAAACAAAATTTCAAGCTATTAAGGCAAAACAAGTATGCACAGTGATTTGTGATTTCATGCATAACTGATGACTACTTTTTACCATGGTAAAAATCAAAATTTCGCATTTCCTAAAAATAACTTAGGTGGCAAAGTAATGACTCATCATCTTTACAGCTTCACTCAAATCAAACTGGACCTGACTCCCATAACAAACCACACAAGGATCAGGGCATAATTAATATCCGTACTTGCACAGAGGGAGGTTTGACAGGTGTTTCCTCTGAGTTATCGAGCTACTCTATGTTGACAGATGTGCTGTACTTTTTGAAAGGTTTGCTCTGCAGGTATAGCTTAGTCCATCTTAGCCGATAGAGATAAGAGACCAGACTTCTTCTGCCCTCACGATATTTTCATCAAGCGCCCTAAAATGAAAACTAGGTATGTGAAATAAATCAAAATTGAAAGACAGAAGAACCACAAATATGATTCATACTATAACATGTATATCATCAGTCGTAAATCATCTCTCTGCTTCTAAAGAGACGGGAGGCTGGCAGCAGTCTTCAAAAACATTTGAATGCATTTTCTTACAACACTGTTTTTTTTTTTTTTTTTTGAAAGCTCTGTTATGGGATTTGATTGGGTTGTTTGGTGTGGAATCGATGCTAAACCCAGATGAGGCCTTTACCAACATACTCCAGAAATCTCCTCCTCTTAGGTTTATCCTCTCAGAGGACAAACTCCCCCTACCCCACCACCCTGTATCCCCGCCTGGGGCAACAGCATTCACACACCTGTGCATGAGCATGTTGTGCCATAGTTAGAGCCGATCGAGGCGAAACGTGTCCTCCGTGGCAGGGTCAGCAAGGACCATGTCTGGGTCGTTGAGCATGTGAAGGCCATCGAGCGTCAGTGGGTCGATCTTGAGATCGTCCAGCGGGAACTGGGAGTCAACATCAAAGCTGACATCTGTGGACAGCGAGCCTGTCAGGTCTTTGGGCAGGCTGGGGGGAGACTCTCCACTCACTGGACAGAAACAAGGCAGCAAATTAAAATACAATCACTGGCTCAAGGCTTTAGTTGACTCCTGGACTAAAAAGAAAATCAGTTACCGTAAGAAAAGAAGTTCATAGGTCTGAGTTATGATTTGATCATGATTTAGGAGGTCTGACATCTTGACATTTTAATTATCATTATTAATTATTACATCTCAGTAAAGAGGCAGGTAATAACAGACTCAGAAACAAATGAAGACTTATTATGGCTAATTGGTTCATTACTAGATTCACAAGGGTTTAGGTTATTTTTTTTGTTCATGTAAGGATCTTTAATGACAAAAATCTTAATAATCTTAATGCACCTTCCACACTTCCCTGTATTTATATAAATCTGCTTGCCAGAGTCAGGCTGGTAAATAACTTCCCACTCCTCACAAACATAACTTTGTTTTGCAGTGAACCGTCACGTGAGGGGCATGTCAGCACTTTCTAATAATGCAACTCCACAATCACTGTTAAATTTAGAGATTAACTTGTGACTGATTTACAGGCAGATTAACAACAATGCAGACAGTTTATTGGGTGTGTACTGGTACAATCACATGTTTGTGAAGCTTATTGTGTTTGGTTTTGGTTGACACAGTGTGAGAGAAACTGTGAGAGAGAAAGTTTGGTACTTTAAAAGTAAGACTCAAGAGTCAAGAAAATGGACGAAGCCACGTGATGAAGCATAACCTGTGAGAATGATGTTAGGGATGTTGCCATGGTTACTGTAGCCCAGCTGCTGTGAGTCCTGAATGTTGCAATGGCCACCAGTCAAACCCATCATAAGTGCATGGGAGTAGTTGAGGGTGGAGGTCTGGTTATACAAATTGTCAGAGCTGATGGGGGTTTCAATCATGTTGAACTGCTCCAACTGACAATCAAAATAGAAAGACATGAAAAAAACTGTTGAACGTTTTCTCTTGCAACTGTATCAAAACGTACGAGAGTAGTTAGAAAGCAGAACTGAACAGGGACAACACAGACACAGCTTTTACCTGTTGTGAGAGAGCGCTGGCCTGAATGGATGGGAGCTGCTGGTCATAGAAGTCTGCAAACACGCTGCCCAGTATGGAGTTATGCTGAGAGAGCAAACAAGCCAAATCTGTTAGGTCAGACGCAGGTAAAACTTCTTTGCGTGATACTCCAGTGTGAATATTCTTAAACCAGGCTGCAGAAGTTACAGTTGTATGCAAGAGTTTGAACGACAGTAACACAAGCATTAACATTTGAAAAAAGGCTCATTTATTTGCATTTGCTTCTTTTCACTTCAAGGGGTGCCCAAACGTTTGCATACAACTGGGTGTAATGTATGCAACACTTAACATAAAACGCATAATATGAAAAGGACACAGTCAAAGCTGTCACAACACTGAAACAACAGACTGTTTAAAATCACCCCACAGTATCTGGAAATGTCATCCTTCTAGGTTGAGTTTGCTAGTCAGTTTGTGTGTACTAATGCTTCTGGTGTCCTGTATGTGTGTGATACAATATCTGTGTACATGTTACAGAAGAATAAGACTGCTGTGCGCAAACATTAACGCAGCTTAAACGAGCACTGACAGAAAAGGCGATGGTGCACACAGGAGAAGCACCAAAGAAACGTGTAATTCAGAGCATTTTCATTCTGAAAGTCACAGACACCAAACACGTGATAGTCCACCAACAAATTTGTAGCCTTCTATATCAATAATAAATGTTAGATAAACTAGTCCTTGCAAGACTTGCAAAGTCTTGCACTATTTGCAGTGACTTGTGATATTTACATGTGTAGCAGACATACACTCACTATCACAAGAAATTATGCATAAATGTTTCACCCGGTGAGCTACTTATAAGACAACCAGGGGCCACTTTGGCAGCATTTTTCCACCTCCGAAATAATTAAAAATAGCATGGTAATTATTTAAATGTCGAAAAATGTTTTTTATGTGATGTGCAATAAATAAATAAATAGATGACTTAATGAGCTAATAAATAAATAATAAATAAGGGATGGATACATCACGTGAATTAGAGCTATTCCATGGTCTTTACCATTATCCCAAAGGTCAATACACACATAATACTGATGCAAGAAAACCCATCAAATATCAAAAAGTTAAGGACGAAGTCACCTCCTTCTATATGATCCTCCTCTCCCACACTCTGGCCACTGTGTTTTAATTAACATGAACTAAATCGAATAAAATTCACTTCCAAAATAATCCATTTCTGACTTTGTTCTCCCTCCACTGACTCATCCAATGCAAGATGACTCTCTTGAAGTTTCTCATTTGAACATCCTCATTCAACCAGCAATAGAAATTCTCCTATTTCATCGTGGCCTCTTAATGTATAAGTAATTGGATCATATTCTCAGCCCGTGCTGCTCCTAGTTCAAAACCAAATTATCTGTGTGTGCTACAGATGTCCCCACAGGGCAGAGCAGGATAATAGCGCACACAGCCTGTCAGTTGTGGTTTAGCCCATAGATAACCTCAGGACTGAGCCGCTTCAGCTCAGGGAAGAACTGAGTTGGGTAAGCAAACAGAAGGACAAATATGTACACACACACACATACACACACGCACACACACACACACACACACACAGTATATCATTACTGTCACTCACCACATTCCTCTTTCTCAGCTTTTCAAGGATACAAAAATCATACTTATAATTCAGCATCAAAAATTGCTTATTTAAAACTTTTTTGTGTAAAAGCTTACAGTGTTTTAAATTTCATACTGTACATTTTAACATGTAAGTAAAGGTTTTATTTAGGCAATTTTTTCTTTAATAATAGAAGAAGTGAATGAATGAATACTACCACCTCTTAGCAGAGTTTCAATGACTGAGATTAACAGCGCTGATCCATGTTTGCCTTGGATGTGTTTAGATTTGATGCAAGCTGGGTTCAATTTGTTGGGATTCAAACCATAAGAATGATCAACAGCTTCTCCTCAAAAATGCTTTGAGGGGGACAAACATCTTTCCCTCTGTGCCAACTCAAATCTCCATTCTGGTGCACACCCACAATAAACACAAAGATCTGATCAACATAAAAACTCCAGCACAGCGTCTTATATAGCAGGACTGGGGAGGAAACAGTGGAGATGCAACGCAAATACCACAGAAGCAGCATAGAAGGAAGGTCAAGGGACACAGCTACGTCACAACACATCAATGACACTGAGTGTTTAAAAGAGACTGGTGGTCAGATCTGGGCAAAAGAGGAACAACTTTACACTTCACAATGTATCAAAGTTCAATCTTATCATTGTAATTATATTATAACATTGTAAAGTGTGATACACGGTTTTCTCCTGTTTTTCTACCAGAATGTTTCTTTGACAAGACAATGTTTAACTTGACCTTTTAATCATGTTGAAACATGAAAAGCACAATTACTAGCACAATTAAGTTGTTGTGTTTGCTGGGAAGCTTCCATTGAAAGACATTTCCTGCATTTTCCTGCTATAACATGTTCAAGTGTCAGCTCTGGGAAAGGTACATTGTGTTGCATATTTATATCAGAGGATCCTAGTACCTAGATTGTCTCTTTTATCTTTTTCGTCCTTTTTTAAGCTACAAAAAAGTGACAAACTAACTTTATGAATATTTCTTTTATCATGGCCAAGTGTTTGAAATAAACAAACATGCTTTACTTTGTTTTTTTTGCCCAGATCTACTAATGTGGATACAATAAAAGCAGCTGTAGGGGGTCAACAGAGTCCCACATCACAGAGCTACAATGCAGGGGACGGTGAAGTTTATACAGAGCAAGCCAGCAGCTCATTGGGTCACACGCCCTTACTTGAGGCGAGCCTCCAGGTGAGAAGCCTTGATTGGAGACAGGGGAGGTTGGAGACTGATTGGCAGAGGATCCGACCCTACTGCGGTACTGTTGAAGGGAGGAGGCCTGATACAAGAGGATATGTTTGAGTTATTCACAGTGGAGGATAAGGTTTGTGCTAATGCTGGACATGTAGCTCTGTTGAATGTGTCTGTACTGCTTGCCTTATAGTAGCTGTTTACAGTACTTTTCCCAGCATCAGCTCAGCTAGAAATCCTAAACAGCAGGAACCCTGACTAAGGAATCACTGTACTCAGGTCTTTAATGGTTGCTACACAGAATTTTTGTGTCTTATACCAAAATTAAATTAAAATAATTGGAGAATGTGAGTGAGAAAAACAATATGAACACCATGCACTTCATGTCATGTCAATACTAAAAAAAAAAAGATCTAGCAAAAACAGTGAAAACTACAGGGGATTAATTAGGAGAGGAAAAATATTGCCAACAATCCAAGTGGAGCAGCTGAATACGATAAAATTGGAAGATCAGAGAGAACCGACTCTGCGTTCTGTTGTTCTGCTGTTTCATATCTGCTCGTTTCGGTGTACTCGTCCAACCAAACCAAATCAAAGCTGTTTTCACACAAAAAACAAAGGTAAAATCACAGCAAAAATATATCAAAGTCAACTTGACTTAATGTAACTGTGGAGAGAAAAATATAAATTACTATCACAGTAAATAACAGATTAACTATCGTGCAATTCAGATTTGCAGGTGTATCAAATGAAAGTGATAATCTCTTATCACTCAAAAGCCAACAGGGGTTCAAATCTCAACATTCCTAATCTATACACAGATAAGTTATCAAAATATCGGTAGCATGAGATATAGAAGTGATAAAGCAGTTCAAGGTCTCTGGATACAGATATAAACTGGAGCATATTTAATAATTACTGCAGTAGACCTGTTTGAACTCTCAAGAAACCAAAAGAAATATTTTCCATTACCCTTCTGTCACTGTTTTGGCTCCAAAACTAAAACTTACAGGTTAGAAGTGGAGGAAAAGACATCGAAAACCATCTCTGAAAACAAAGTAGTAGATGTAGATTAGCTCTAGCTACAGATGAGATTCTTCTTCAGAGGTTTATTAACACAATGTTAGGTCTACGCCGTAGTCCTACTGTGTCTCCTCACAATATTTCACTTGACCCCACACAGCAGAGTCTGTAACTGACAGAAGAGAATGTAGGCCACTTAATTTCTACAGTAATACAAACACATTCCCACCGCAACATAAGTAGAGCAGCAAGAGCCAAGATCCAGGGGATGTGTAGTGCCTTGCAAAAGCATTTAGATTCCTTGATGTTTTACACATGTTGTTCTTTTAGTTTAATTAATTCAGTTTTTTTCCGTCTTAGTTCTGTACAAAGCATGCAGGACAAAAATGTAATTGTAGAACTGTAAATATTAGTATTTCAGCATAAATTTTAAATGAGAGAGAGAGAGTTTATTATTGTTCTGTCATGCACACTTAAAACGGACAAGATAATTTTTTGCATTTTAGATCTGGGTGATTGCCGTATGACTCTTTCCACAATAAATGCACGCTAATGTGGACAATGTCAACAAGTCTGAATACTTTGATAAGGCAGTGTGTATTCACTGAAACCTACACACTGATGTCACCTGAACACACACTTCCAGGGAGGGACAAGCAGAAGCCGGGGAGAACCAGTTGTCCCCAGCAGCTGTTGTCATGAAACCACATCTGATGCAGACAGATGTGCGCTCAGCTCACCGTGTTCATGTCCATGGTGATGTTGGTTTGTGAGGACGTGTGGTTGTCTGACGTGGAGCAGGAGTTCACGGAGGACGGCAGCTGGACCAGACCTGTCTGCTGGAAAATAAAGAGTGGAGTCATAAATAGATACAAATGATATGTAGTCATCAAGTACTACTTTATCATTTTAATACTGGCTTATAACTAATATAGTACATCAGTATCTGCTTTTATAGTATGTTGGCACATATGTCAAAAGAATTAGCAGAGCCACGTGGCTTCACGTCGTATTATTATTTATATTAGGACATTACATTTTAATTCTAGTTTTATATATTATAGACACATATATACACATGTATATGTTATATACATACATATTATTTATAACTATACATTACCTTTTATTATATCTTATATTTATTATTTCTGTTGTTGTTGACAGTAATGTAATATTCTGTCCCATTGATCTGGTGAGTCCTGGCTTGAAATGTTGTTAACATTATATGTTTATGTCAAAATAGCTACAATTATTAGATGTGATAATAATGGTTAAATGTTAATAACTGCATCAAGAGAACATAACATTACTCAGAATAAGACATTAAAGAGGTCTCATTTTTAAATCATGACCACATCAGCAAATCATGGTGAAATCATTCACTTGTGAACTGCTGCTACTGTACATCAGAGAAACTCTCCATCAAAGGGATTTCCTAAGAAGTGCTGTGAAGTGAAGTGTTGATCAAAGGACAGAGGAAAGTTTCCAGAGAGCTGAGGAATATTGATGGATTTAGATTTGGGTTCTGGATTTTAATGAACATATTGCCTCTTTCCCAGTTCCATGAATGTTTTTGAAAAAGTATTTTCCATTTTCCTGTGTGAACCCTGCACACAATTTGTGTGTGAGCAACTGAGTGTGTCTTAGGGATTATAAAACACAACTCACAGAGGTGACAGACAACGTAAGAGATGCCTGTGCCTCTCTAAATTAGAGATTTATTTCTTCATAGTGATATGCCTCAATTTACAGCATCAGAAAAAGTCCCATTTCGCTATTTTTTTATTTATATTTGAGCTTATAAAGATTGAACCAACCGAAAAAGTATTTGAAGGTCAGGACAAATCATCTTCATTAACTGCAGTGAGTCTGGTTTTTATCTGATGTTGTTAATTTTGCTCATTTAGCTGCAATCTAACAGCTATAGAGAGTCATTCAAATATAACTGAGACCTTAACAATGGTAGGCTTGAAGATACTTTTCTAAAAAAATTGCAATTTTGACTAAAATCCTTTAGGGATCAACGTATCTGCAAAGATACAAGATGCGGGATTCATTTTATTTGACACTGACTTAAAACAATGGTTTCAAATTCAACTTCCAATGTGACTACTTAGAAAATTAGACTAAATTTCTCACTGTGGTTGTACTTTATTCACAGATAAGGCAGTTGGCAAGAGCTGTGTTAATACTTTCAATTCAATTTAATGTGCTTTAACATATTAATGTACTTAATGGACTAACCTTAAGTGCATATTGTAGATCCTTTTAATACAATTTTTCTTTCTTCTCAAACTAAAATCAGTGTAGAAATACATGTCAGCTACATAATTGTTAGTTTATGGGGAGGGAAACTAACTTGCTGGCTCTGGTGAGTCTGGGATGACAGCTGCTGGTTGAAGAAGGCGTACTGGGACAGCTGCTGCTCAAGGTTCATAGCATTAATGGCCGCCTGGAGGGAGTAAAGCAACAGGTAAGGTAACCTCATGGAAAAACATCAATCTACACCAATGAGAATAATATGTTGTAAATGAAATCAAACACACAATAATCATTTAATTCTATTTTTATTCAGGTCAAAGAGCAGGCCTGTACCTGAGAGAGGGTGAGAGGTGGAGATGTTGGGGAGAGCTGGAGGTTTTGGTGCTGGTGGGAGTCTCCTGCATTCAAGATGAGAGGAACAATGTTGTCCTGCCCAGGCTGCATTTCCATGGTTACTGTGGGCTGAGAGGTGTTCACTCCTACCCAGCACACAAACAAGGCACATGGAAAGAGTTTTCTTAAAAACACGCACACACAGTCTGAAATTGGCAACCGACAAGTGCCAAATTCTAAGATACTGCATTTAATTACAGGAGAGTCTGGAATTTTCCATAGTGCTACCTTGCGTGTTAGCAAGGGTCTGTGTGCTGTTAGAGGAGCTGAAGGAGGCAGCTACTGCCTCATCTGAGTCGAGCGGGGTGGGCAGCGGAGGAGGGAACTGGATGTTAGTCAGGTCAGGCAAAGAACCGCCAGTGTTGTGAGCTGCTGGTTTTAGTGAAGTGGTCAGCTGCTGGTCCGGAGATGGGAATATGCTGCAGAAAACAGAGGGATGCAGTGAACTCAATGATGACAACAAGCTCGATAGCCTCTAAAAAATGTAATCAGAATCATAGCTGCTTATGCAGATTACTGAGCAACACTTGAAAATGTTTTCCAAGACAAACAACTCCAGAGATATTTGGACTTCATGTGTTTGGCCAGTGGTGCTTTCACTAATGCTTTGGCTCCACACTCTCATTACTTTGGCAATCATATGAGTACACAACTGGTCAAACATTTTACAACACATCAGCTATTCCAGCTGTTGTTTAAATTTAAATAATTCAATACCCCAGTGTCTCTGAAATTAAAGCATAAAGCAAATAAACAATTGGAGAAATCATGGAGTCTTATTTCTATTTTTGATTCATCCAGCAGCTGAACACACTCGTGGCATTCTTTCTACAATGGAAATCAAATATTGATCAAAAAGTTTATCCTGCTGTTTCGGACGTTCTCACGAATGTGTTGCACTTTTAGGTTGTGTTGCTTCCTGTTCATCTAAACCAGCTGGACGTGGTTTAATTCTGGAGACTTTCATCATATGAAGCCACCATCTGGTTCTGTTCTTCCAATTTTTTAGGTCATTATCTTGTTGTAGGTTGAACCTCTAACCAGTCTGTCTTCCTTTGTAACTTGTCTTTTTCTTACCAATTTTATTTAAAAAAAATAAATACAGTACCACTTCCTGCATTATTGATCTAATAAGGCACTGGGAGGTGTGGTGACACAGTTTGTAACAACACTGCCTTTGTAGAGACAGAGGGTTTGTAAAGTCATCACCTACAGGAACTTTCAAGACATCATTTGCATCTATTGCTGCAGGGAAGCTGTTCATTTATTAAAAGGACCTGATTTTTTTTTACTTTATCTAACTGGTTTTTCACTACAGTTGAAGCAGCTGAAATTTCAACAAAGATGAAAGAGATCAAACTTTAAACCCAAAGTGTAAGTGAAGATGATGCTTAATTACAGTAAAATGAATTAATTTTAAAGCTGTGTTTTATTCATACTTTGGATGCATGCAAATATGCACTTAATTCAAAGCTTCCTGTCTGCTCAGTGCACCATTTTATGACAGTGCAGCCAAGGCTAAAACATCAATTCATTATGCTCTTTAAGTATCTTCAGGCTCAAATGAGGAAAACTGTAAAATACTCACTGTATCCCAGGAACTTTGCAGGGCTTGGATCTTGAAATGTTCTAAAGGAGAAAAATTACAGCTGTAATGTGAAGATTGAGAAAACTGACAGAAAAACATTTATTTGTGTGTAGATGGTTTTGCACCTTTTTACAGTCCCAGTTTTGTTTTTGTGCATCTTCATCACCCTCTTGTTTAATTGCTTCAGACCCTGGTACGGTGAGCAGGAGAACTGGAGAGATAGAGAAAAACAAATCTCTTCAGTCTCTTGGGTCTACAGATGTCCAGCCCGTTTGAGCTTGTAATAATCACAGCCCACATGTCCTCATTTAATATGATCAAATGCTATTTCAAGAAGACAGTAGGAAAACAGAAGGGAAGAAGAAGGGACAAGTGTGACACAAGGAAGTAAAAAATATACTTTATACTTAACTACTGAATGGTAATAATAGGTAACACCCACAATTTCTCCAAGGAGAATTATACAAATTTAACCAAAGTGCCTCAAATCTAAATAATTCACCTCACACAGCCATTAGCAGTAAAATTCATCAGATACTCGGATAAAGCCTGTCTGATCAGCAGTCATTTTCCTTCTCTGCCTTCAAAGCCACATTCAAACCCTTTCATCATAGACTGGAAGCCACTCAACTGAACCATCAATAGAAAGCAGCAAAATGCCACAAAAATAAGCCAAGAAAAAAAAAAAAGGAAAAACACCACCTACTGAAGATAATAAAAGAATAACACCTGGTTAAGAATTGTCACATTAGAAGAAAACATGTTTAACAGCCCTGTTTATAAGATGAGTTGATTAACTATATGTCTTATACCCTCACTCCTATCTCATTACTTTCCTCAATATCTAATGCACTAAGATCATGGCCTTATGTGCGCTAACAACTTTTAATGTTTTTTTTACCGTGTGCTAACAACTGTTAAATACGTGGCCCCACTCAGATAATGTATACCTCGTTTTGGCTGAAGCTCCTGTGATCCTCCTGTGAAGGAAGCTTGCTGGGCAGGGGTTATTGTGCTCTGGTGCAGTGCTGAGTCAGAGTTTGTCCTGTAGCACAAGAATTTATAAGTCACACAGACCAAAGTAAAATCAAAATAATAATAATACTGCACGTGTGTAAAAGCAGACAAAATACACGTGTGAACCACAGTTTGACAATTGTTTAAGTTAACACTTCACATATCATGTTCTTTGCCAGGGTTTTTTGATTTAAATATATTAGTGACCAAACGTATCTATAATAATCTGAATGTGATCCTGTATTTTGTGATGAAAATCTACAGTAAACATTTTGTTTATAAGAGAAACATGTGACGTTAAATATATGACAATGCCATATGATTTCAAACTCATTCAGGATTTTATAAGTGTTGCAGTGTATTTAGAAACATCACTCTGACTGTCCCCAACTGTTGATCTGACATGCTTCTTCATGATGAACAAATAACACATTAAAGTGTGAGGTCATGTGAAATGAGTTGTTATTCTGAGCGAAGCAATCAAGGGATTTATTATGGTCTTTTCAAAAAGAGTAATCATTAAGATATACAGTCATCCAGAGACAATGTTTCATACTTAGAGGCTTACCTCCTCCAGCTGGTATCAGGTGGCGGTGACAGATATACTGAGCCATATGGACAACTGTCAATGTGAGATCTCAGGTTAAGCAAATACAGCTGGAGACTGAAAGTCTTGGCAGAGTCAATACATTCATCCCTGTGAATTCTTTAAACACAAGAAGATAAAATTAAAAAGCACTGTGCCAAGTACAGTGCTGATGGTGCAGCAACAAAACCAGCATGTGATTTTGAGTGAGGAATAATGAACAGTGAGAGTCACTTCAGGGTCTGGTATTGGTCATTTGAAATACTAACTGGCTCAATGTATTCTGCCTTATCACCTTCAACCAAACACATTCAAATTTTGACTTTAATTAATAACAGACTTAAGTTGCCTAGTTAAGAGATTCTGGAGCCATACAAGCAGCTGAAAAAATTAACTGGAGACCATCTTGCAATGGGACCACTCCAGCCATGACACCTGACATGATGTTCAGACCCACGAGTGCTCATTAGTCATTATTACATTATTACATGAGTATGCCATACTTGTGCACGCCCATCTTGGAGATTGGCCCTAATTTTTTTTAGTCCTATTGGGCCATTTTTATTCCTTAATTTGATAGGGAAAATGAAGAAGGACAGGAAATGTGGGTGAGAAAGAGCAGGATTAACATCAGCAAAGTTGAGGACCTCCTGCTCGGGGCAAAGTATGGCCATATGGTGCATGCTCTAACAACTCAGCCA
This sequence comes from Rachycentron canadum, assembly GCA_038496675.1. NCBI lineage: Eukaryota > Metazoa > Chordata > Actinopteri > Carangiformes > Rachycentridae > Rachycentron > Rachycentron canadum. The sequence goes on from CM076662.1 coordinate 7,991,354, forward strand.
CCAGAGAGTCCTAAAATTGGCCCCCATTTTGATGCCAGCACACTTTTATGGCAAGTTTTATGGCTGTACCATGAACGCTATCAGACTGACAAACTCAGTCCACGGACAGACAGACAAACATACAAACATCTGTTGGTACAGTTGGTGCCTCCAGGACCATGTTTCGCCCTGCAAAGTTGTAGTTTTTGTTGTGAATCAAATGGGTATATTTGGCAGGTGTATTTTGTTATTTTCTTGAACTAAATTGCATTATATATATTACACAATTTACTATAATACAATTTGCACTTAGCAGCCTTTAAGGCCAAAAAAACACATAAATACTTTCTACCACAATACAAAGACCCTCAGAAAATATGTAAAAGGAGACATATTTACCAATGAGTATGTTGTAATGATTGGTCACCTAGTTCTACTGATTAGATTTAAGATGCTACACATCTCCACAGGTGATTCACAGCTTCATTCTGTTGCACCTGTTAGTGCAGATTACAACTTTATCTTTGTTGTCGGTAGCTTGAGTCAGACAATGTGAAAGGATATCTGGCGTCCATGTTTGTCAATAGACAGGGGTTTTCGGTGGGGTGAAGTGATGCGGTTCCGGTCCCTGTAGACTCTGTCCACCAACCCGTGGTGTCGTGTCGATCGGTTTGTGTCCAGCCCTGAATTCTGACAAATAAAGACAAACCAAAACTGTGATCATTACCTTCCAGTTCACGTCACAATTTGTCCAAAAATCCAGAGTATTGGATTTTAGATATGAAATGATAACAAAACTTTTTTAAACTGTGAAGTTATTCATTTAAAGAAAAGTATTGCACTAGCTCATGAAGATGTGCTTCAGAGGTTTTTCCTGGCCCCAGTCACATTGTCCTTGGCTTACAGAGAATAAACTTGCATTCTGAGCTTTCTCATCAAATGGCATGAACATTAATGCGGCTAGAGGCAATAATGACGACAGAAAATTGGGAAATGCTTGTGAAATTAAAAATGACAATTAAAAGGATCTGGAAAGTGCCCATTTTGTTTTGTTCACACATTTCTTCAAGTATTTCCTTGAAGAATATTTGTAGGGGCCATCATGCTGTAGCTGATTCATGGGGGAACTGAGTGTTGACGGGAAAACAATAGCACTAACTCCCACCATCCTCTGTTTAAATTATAATACTTCACCTACTTGGTTCTTGCTGGGTTGCAAATGGAGGGTCTCAGTTATATTCAACTCTGTGACTCTGTCCCCAAACAATCAATTTCTGTGTTCTGTGTTTCAAGCTATTAATGTGACTCAAATAAATTATCACCATTAAACTTCATTTAAGTTTTTTGACACAGGCATGTCATGGAAAAAACTGTATAGATTTGTCTGATGTATGGGCGGCGGGGGGGGGGGGTATTCATAGGGATATAAAGGACAGAAAGCACTGCAGTGTAGGATGAAGCTTTATGCTACCAGTTAATATTTCAGAAATCATGGTGTAGAAATTCAATACTTTTGGTTGCTTTGAGCAAGGAATTGTTTGCAATGCAATTTTGGGTGAAAAAAGGAAAAGTGGAGCAGCTTCTCTCATTCATATGCACAGACTGTCAGTGGGCAACACTGACATCACACAACTTTTGTAAATATGGTCACAAAATATGTCAAGTAGAGAAATGTTCATTTGTAATGTAGTATTGTGTGTAGGAATATTGTGTCTGTCAACAATATGTGCAGTAGAGTATTGAGCCTAGGACACATCATAGTGTTTAAAAGGTAAAGATTAAATTATAGAGCAGCCACATGTTGAAACAAAACTTTAGGATATTATTACATGGACATCGACAGTGAAAAATGTTTACTTCTGCTACTACTTCAAATCTGGTACTTTTCATTTGCACAGCAGCTAACATTTCAAATACTAAAGAAAATTTAAATAAATGACTCACCTGAAAAGGCACATCAACAGTGCCGTTTCCAATCTGATTGACATTTGGTAAAGATCCACCATAGTACTGCCCACGGTTCTGTCCCAGCTGCAAATACTGAGTCTTCTGCAATTGTAACTGGAAACAGGTGAGTCAAGATGAAATTAAGAATTTAAGAAGAAATAAATATCACCGTTTCTTCTCATAGTCATAACTAGTTCATCCTTCAGCAACAGTAAAACAATGAATTGGTTATAAACACCCCACAGGCATGGAGATGTATTTAATTGTATTATTTACTATGTGATGATGTTATTTCCTGCTGGGAAAACGTAAGTAAAATGCTGCAAATGGGGAATTTCTATGTTGTTACACTAGTCCAACCCCAATCCTATTGTGTTCTTATAACTGTGAGATGATGTAGAGAGCAACATTGAAGCCCCCATACTGACTACTGTCCTTATTAACCACCTGTCTGAGGAAGCAAAAAGACAAACATTTGCTGAGGTTTATATTAAATGAAAGGAACCACATTCATTTAACTAAGATGAAAAATAAATCTTGCAAAGTTTAATGGAGGCTGCTAAATTTACAGCAGTCACTTCAGCATTACAGTGTGAATTTCATATCTTGAAGAGATGCTAAGAAAACTTTAGGTGGAAGCAAAACACTGCAGAGAGAATCCAACACTGACTGAACCTGCACATGTGTGAATTTCTAAAAGTAAACTCCCTTAAGCCTATGACGGTGTTTATTTCAAAATGACCTCCTGTTCCATTTCCCATTACAGCACCCATAATCGGTCAATTCAATTTTCTCATGCAAGCCCACTGCTCACTGTTGGCAGGGCAGAAAATCTAATAAAAACAATTACTATGCCTGCATCACTGGTATATTTTGATAAGCCCCTGACCTCAGAGTTTATTTGTTTAAATACATGTGAACCTACTCTGTTGACAAAGGATTACACATTGTAACATCCCTGGGTTGGGAGGAGGCCAGGCCTAATCTTTTTAACCGCAGAAAGTCAGGTACAGAGAGAAAAGCTAAAAGGGAACGGGTGGGGACAGGGTGAGGAGGGTGAAACTCTAAACCTGAGGCCTACTTTACTTGAAAATTTACAAAAATGTTGCCATAGGCCCCCAACCAAATACACAAACAGCCTGAAACACACATTAACAATAACATGGCAACTAAGACAAAATTGTCTGTCAGAAAATTAAGCAAATAAATTACAATTTTGCAATTGTTGTTGTCATTTATCAGGAAAAAAACACTAGCTGAAGCGTCATGAACTGGCCTTTTTCACACAGCTGACATGTTGACTTGTCACAGAAGGAAAGGCACAGGTGTAACTAATATTACCAGCAGTGGCTCCATTCTGTTCAAGGGTCCCAATAAGTCATGGCAGGGTGACAGTGAGCCCATGCAATACCAGCACCATGAAACTGAAGCAGCTAACTGGGATTCAGCTATTGTTCAATGTTAAATATATACATAACATTTATGTGAAAAGGGCATGTGGGTGTTTCCAGCTTAGAGGTCATGCTAAATTTGCAGTTTCAGCAGAGAGATAAAATAGATCTGTAGCATGATATCACAGAGCAGCAGAGATATAGACTGGCTTTTTTTTTTTTTTTTTTTTTTTGGAGTATGCAATAAGCATTGCAGTATCTCAAAGCCAAAGTGTGTCTCCCCATCATGTCCCCATTCAGCATCAGCCACCACCGAAGCCCTGCATTCATACAATTTATTTCGGAGGTCTGTGCTGTATGTGGCTTAAACCAACCCAATCTGGTCGCCTTTATCTTTGTTGTAAGTGTCAATCATGTTACAGTGCATACAGGCCCGAGGACCCGTCAAACAAGTTTACAAAGCCACGGTGCGCAAACACCTCTCCGCACAATACTATCATCCATACAGTGTTCAGAAACGATTGTTTAATGTTGCAAAATGAATGAATATTTTCATATTTCTGTTTTAGCAGGTGAGGCCGTTTGTCTGCTCGCCTCTCCTCCGCGAGCTGCGGTTAGCCGCGCGCTGTCAGATCCACGCACGCCCCTTCGCTTTCTACTTGCGTGGGACAAAAAAAAATTGCAATAACTTTTTCGGACGTGGGTCCCCGTCGTTGCTTTGCACATTACAGGACCGTCGCGTCCTGCCAGCCCCCGTCCCCTGTCACCGGAGGGGGAGAGAGGCTGCAGCCGGCAGGAAGCGTCGTTTGTTATTGTTTACCTATCCTGCCCTGGCTGCGTGCACCCGCCGCTACAAATGCATATTTGACAGCTCGCTGAAAACAAACGGAGAAGAGGAGGTGGGGGCGAGGAGGGAAAAAAACAACAAAAAAACAAGGACCGGTGTCGTTACCCTCGCTGCCCGGGTAATGCTGAGGTCTTTCATCACTTCTTCAAACGCCGCCGTCTCCTCCGCCTGCTTCTGGTTATGTAAAGCGATTTTCTCGCTGAATTTCCGCGGATTGTTCGAAGTCGCCATGTTTCGCTCTTCTGCTCCGTTTTCCTTCAATGGTCAGCGTCAAGTCAACCGGCGAGTAACTGAACTTCCGGTTAGAGATGTTGACATAAAAAAAGAAAAAGAAAAGGAAAACACTGAGGAGTAACTACTGTTAAAAGTTGTACTTAAAGGTCTCCTGACCATCAGGATACAAACAAGGCTCCCACAATCACTGCTCTGGTATAAATCAAGGAAAATATGTGATGAACATATTTAGGCTGCCTGACAGACACATCCCACTGGAGTGAGACCATGAGTGAAGACTTAGCTCTATATTGTTGACAGACACAGCGTTATTTATAATCATTACCGTGCTCAGTGTGTAATCCTATGCCTGCTAGGACACATACAGTTTACCAGATCATGTTTGACCTGTATCTGTGATTTACCAATGTGTAGGTTTTTTCAAAAAAACAAAAACAAACCAAAAAAAAAAAAAAAAAGAAAAAAAAACCAAACCTCAGGTGTAGCTAAAGACATTGGCTATACAAACTATATAAACTATGTACTGGTGCCATTATTTATCCCAGTCAGTGACTCCAGTGAGCAGGCATGCACACCAGCAGAGGCTCTACCAAAATGGGCTGCAGCCATATTTAATAAATATTATCAATTACACCTGTGCTTTTCCACATGAAAATGTCCGTTATGGGGAAAACTCTATGATCTAAAATCTGTGATGCAAAAGTGGGCAGTCCGCAGCAATAAATTAGATTGAAATTTATCTTATTTATATTTTCATTTTTTTTTCCATTTTTTCATTTTTAAAAAAAAAAAACAAAAACGGTGTGATTCCTGCTCCAGGTACCACTGCCCAAACCCAAATCTTGCTGACTAATTGCCAGTGGCTTTAATTTATTTATTTCCCCCCTGTCTAACGCAACGATTTAGTGTAGTTGGGACAAATCCACGCTTTTATTTTGAAGCCAAAATCGTTTATTTTCCGGTATCTGCTGGGTTGTCTCTGCACGACTTAACTCAGCTCCCTCGGTGAGGCTTTGCGTGCTCACGTCGCTGCGCGGGGAGGGGGGTGTAGTGGGGGCGCACCGCACATCTGGACTGCGTAACAGCCGCAAAATCGCACTTTTTAAAAAGACGCATCTGCACATGTCTCTTCTATGTTCAGTAGAATTAGCCATGGATTATTTTCAATATGAGACAATTTATGAAATTACTGTTGGTGGTTAATGTCAACACTGATTTCTTATCTAAATTATTATTGAGTTATGAGGAAATCATACATGTGCTGGAGAATAGGCCCAAATTCACTTTACTTGGCTTTTTATCTCCAGGGAAAAAATACCTTCCTGCTCTGAATTGGCCTAAATTGTCATGACTTGAAATCTTGAACCAGAAAGTAGTGTTGTCTGCCTCCTCCAACAACGTCCCCTTCCCCTCCCCAGATGAACACACACACAAGGTGAATGGACGGGACTCTCCTCTACATGTGGAGAAAATTAGGTCGCAGGTGAGAAAATAAGAGTCTGTATTTGTGAAACCTTTACCCCAGTGAAATGTATGATAAAAGCATCGCAATGAAGACACAAAGCACCCTGCATGTCCACTCTTGTTTCTTGACTGCAGTGGGAGGTTCATTTCCACAGATATTGCTGCAGACACATCTTAGTGTGAGCCTAATACACAGCTGCCTGCACAACACCAAGAGGCCAGGGATTTTTATTAGCAACTCTATACCAAGCTCAGTAAAAACAGCTCATGTGCAAATTCATGAGAAACATAAACCATCTTTAGCATTTGTTTTCTGAAAGGCCAGATGCCACACCTACAGTCATTGTTTCTTTTTTTGTTGTTACAGGCACTGAAGGCACAGTGGAGCTGTTTCACCCGCCATTCAGGAAACTGTAATTTGGTTGTAAAGTAACCATGGCAACATAGAAAAAGAGGTGACTCCACGGCAGGTGGAGAGAGGGTTTAGTCTGTTATTGCTGAATAAGACCCCGGGGGGGAAATGACTTGTTGTGGTGTATTTCTATATCCAGCTGTTCATCATCACCAACATCATTAAAATATTAAAGTGTGAAAGTCTCAATGTTTGTTTTCTCTTTGCAACACTAAACCACAATTCTCACTCACTTTGTTGAACTATAAAATTATTTGTGATATGCATGGAGTGAATGCATGTGAAGGCCTCTCACATGTGGGCTGTTCTCTGATCAGCATGTCCACGTAGATGGACATTTTATTTGTCTTTGTTCAAGAAACCCTGATGCACTCTCTTCTTTTACAGCATATTGTGTCAACACTTGACTTTGTTCTATGTCCCAAATCATAAACAGGAGACTCGACTGATAAAAACATACTTAAACCATATATCAATTACATTCTGATGAAATTAAAAAATACAACAGCTGCTCCCTTTCTTGGCACAACAGGCTCTTGAATACCAAAGGATTCAAGCTATGTTTATTTATATTAAAAGCCATCATCTTCAGTTTGTCTCAGGTGGCTTAATGGGAGATGCAAACTTAACTTTGACAAACTCTTCAAAATAAATTAAAAAAAATGAATAGAGTTAAGAGTAAATAAATGCAAAATTACCAACTGCACAGAGTAGTGGTAGTAGCATGATATGAAGAATCACTGATGTGTTACCTGCATGTAGTTAAGGTGGCCTACATTTATACCAGTTGGCCTGCTGTCTCTCATAGCACTTAACGTGTGAACTTTGTTAACCAACGCTTTAAACCAACCCTTTACACTTTACACTTAAATGAATGGTGGGATTCATTTAAAAGGGAAATGTAATGTTACATGATGATTTGATGTATTGTGCATACAGCAAAACTGACGGCAGGGGGAGGTAAAAGTCCATCTGAATTACATAACCAGCAGGTTTAGTGAGAGTGTGTTTGTAGATCAGTTTTACATCTCATATTAACTGATATGAGATACGCATCTTGATACTACTTGATATGTTTGTGTTTGTGTGTGTGTGTGTGTGGTGTACATTTCCAGTCTCTGCTAAATGCACTTTTATCCATACCCGAGTAAGAACAAATGATCTTTTTGCAATTTTAAACCAGAAAAATATAAAACATTTTTTTCTGTTCAGAATCAATAATTTTATCATGATCAACATCCAGTCAGGTTTAAATTCTAACTATCCAAGTGCTCAGGTTGGAAATTTGTGTGTGTTGTCATAAAGTTTAATATATCTAAAATTCAGCTTCTGTCAGCAGCTGTCTATTTGCAGAAGCAGGCTTTACAGGAAATCTTCTGGTTTCAGCTCTTTCGTTTCCTACTTCCATTATTTCTCTAAAACGGAAATTCATTATTGCAAGTGGGTTCCAAAGAGAAGCTACAGGACTTCACTCTCAGCATAGACCTTGACTCCATTGTCCGGTAAGACATTTGTTTTCTCATTGAGCTGCTCTTGAGTTTGACTTGGCTTGCCTGATTTACTTTGTTTGGAATGTGTTCTGAATTTTAATTCTTTCATCAATAATTTAAATCTTTTCCATGTCAGTATAATAAAACCTGCATTGGATAACTGATGTGAAGGCTATGTTTTTTTGTTTGTTTTTTTTGAGGCCTTTTGAAAGTAGAATCATAAATGATTAAAACATCTTAAAACTTTTAGAAAAATAATAATCAAAAATGGTTACAAATGGCTATATATAATGGTTTTAGCAATAGCATGCAGATTAATTGTTCAATTTTCATATTTACAGATCATGAGTCTCAATGAAACCATCACAGGTGCTGAAAATAATGGCAGCTTCTCCTCTATAGCACAGTCTGTGGGGTTGACGCTCTTCTTTCTGCTTCTCATGATTGTGGCTGGTGTGATTGTCTACAAATACCATAGTAAAATAAGGAGTATATTGCAGTCTGGACAAAGAAGAAACCAGAAAAAAGGGCACAATTCAGAGACAACAGAAGCAGATTCCCATCAGTATACCACTATGATCAGAGAGAAGTCAGCAGGATCCACTCCTATTTATGAAAACCTGACAACTCGAACTACAGGCTACAACCGGCCTGCAGAGAAGCACAGCAGGTAAGCCAGAGTTTAAATGTTGTCACACTTTACGTTTTCAGCTTTTTCATGTAAGAGTCAAGACAAATTTAAATCTTTTTGTCTGCAATGACATTTATGAAATCGCAGTTCAAAAATCGGAAACTGATGAAGAAAGAGTGTGCATGGTGAGAGGTTCCCCATTTTTCACAATCCTGTTGTAATACACAAATATACACACTATTTGGCTGGCATCTGCAGGCGATTCATCTGTTGTTTACTGCAATTTAAGCACAACCAGTCAAATGTCCCAGCTCATGACTCAGTACTGGAGTTTCTCTTTTGAAAAAGAATAGAAACAAGGAGAAATAAATCCATACCGTTTAAACATGTTTGTCTTGTGTTACAATGGTTTTACATCAGACAAGTGTCTTCTCATAGGAACATTATCTGCAATGCATTGTTCCTCCACAGGCCGCCTGCTGAACCTGAAGAGGATTTGTACTTGCAGTGTGATTTACCAGATGATGCAATATACAGCAATGACCCAAAGTGCAACCTTGCAAACTCCCAAGAAGAGGACGTGTACATCATCCCAGATTCATGACAGGAAAATATATGTTTTGTGCTACCTGAGTCTTTTTATTCCATTTACTCTATGCACCATTCATTGGCTCATGCTATAAATATATATTGTTAGAAGTTGTGCAGCTGTTTTTAAGTCCAGCTGACCTATAAACAAAATAATACCAGTGTTATCTGTAGTATGTGAATATTCAGTACAAGTGTACTGCTGAATTCAATATATGTCATATGTATGTGTTTTAGTATTCAGCATCATCTGTAATGTCAGTTTTCCATAGCCATTGCTTTTATCCATTTTGTTGTTTTTACATATCTCATATCGCACACAGTTCAAATTATAAGCAACACACTCAACAAATCAACACATTATGACAACAGTCCAAGGCAAATCAATTTGATTATTATATTACTGATATAACTGATTGTTTTAGGACTTCCTCCTGATGAGTCATACCTGTCTTGAAATTTAGAGAAGTCTGGGTGGTTTATTCACATTTGCACATGCACATGCACATTTGTTGTAGTTTACTCTCTCTTTTTGTCAGCAGTTTTGCATTTGCTTGCAATAACATTTGCAAACAGCACATATAGTATTGCAGTATAGTAGTATAGTATAGTATTGCTATTTACTTATAGTTAGCACACAGCTGTAAAACTACAATTCACAGATTTTTGTAAGCAAACTTCTGCAATGAGCAAACAGATATTTACAACAGAGCCTCAGAGTTTGATATAGAAAGCCATAGCAGTTGCATCACTGATTAACAGGGATTTCCGTTTGAACATCTACACTTACTTTGCTCTGTACATAAAATGTTGTTGTTAAAGTGTGTCCAGCAGTCACAATTTAAAATATGTGAACCAGTTAAAATAATAAGAAAATTGATCAAATTTATGAATTATTTGGGAGGTTGTATTTTTCTGATTTAGCAACTAATTATCCTCAAGATGAGACACAAAGAACAAAATGTTATATAATAAATTGCCATGTTTCTTTTAATTTGAACTGTCATGTTTTAAATTTAAATACAATGATTTACCATCAGCCACTGTTTCTATTTTATATTAGATTTTAGAGAAAAGAGTCAGGAAAAATATTATTTACTTTCTTTCTATTTTTGTCACATACTGTAAACACAGACTAAATGTATGCATGACATAAATATTTGCTAAAAAACACATAAAGAAGAAAGAAAGAAATATAAATATAGCATTGACATGCAAACATGCTTAATAAGCACATTATCAAATTTGGCAAAAAAAAAAAAAAAATACTGCAAATGTCAGCACCACATAAATGGTTTTCACAGCAGACTACTGTGATTAGTTTTTCATAAGAGCCAGAGGATGTGAAAATATTTCTGACCTTGTTGCTGAACTGAACAGAGACAAAAGGGAGGCAGAAAAAAAAGAGGATTAAAGCTTTGTCAAAAACGTGCCAAATAATAAGATTTGAAAAGATTTGTGGATAGTGACTGGAGATGGACAGGAGGGTTTACAGACCACAGTGCTTTCTCTTTCTCGCTTTTACTTTTGTTTCCTCTTATCCCAACATTAATTTCAATAGTAGTTTTCTTGGTTAGCTACGTGAGGATTAAAACCAGGGGAAAGCCAAATACCGGAGGCTAATGAGTTCATGCTGTCTATCATAGATTACACCCTGAAGGGTTTGATAAATCCTGTCTCTAATTCTTTTATACTTGTATACTTTGGGTGGTACTGAAACCTTTCAGAGTCTAAGATTGAAGACCCTTCCATCCAACCACAGTTGTGTAATGAATTAGGATGTCATCCTCGAAACAAAGAGTAACAGACTGAAACAAAGAAATGAATGAACACTTACTGGACACAGGTCGAAATTTACCATAAGAAAAGTGTAATTACAGTTGGCATTTGTGTCTGCAGTTCTGATTAATCACCTTTTAATTCATCTGCCTATTTATTCAGTCGTCCAGGATCATTCAAGATGCCCCACCCCTTAACACATCGACTTTATTAACTGTAAAACAACAGGTGTTCACATTATGTGACCTTTACTCATTGAAAGATAAAAACTATAAAACACTCTTTAGGGGTGGTGGTGTCACTTCTTGGAATAATCAAACTATAAACATTTCAGCTGAGCTTTCCTCTGATTTCAGGTCACAAGTTCAATTACTTAATATCACGCTCATCATCGTCTCTTTATTACTTTTATTAGCTGTATTATTTTTCAGCTCCAAAACCCCGAGCTGCACTCAGCAGCATCTTCTCCTCTCAGTGAATTTTTTTTTCTTCTTGCCTTGGTGTTCAAACTTCAAACGTCATATTGGATATCTCACAGTTGTTTGGTCTTTTTTAATGACTTATCTCAGCAGCACTTAAAAGCAAACACTACAGACACCAACTTTGATAATCTGCAATGAAAACTCATTTACAGTATCGTTGTTGATATGTAATCTGAACGCTCAAGTTTACACAGCAGGCAGCTTTTCACGTTTTGTGAATTCTCATTGTCAAGTTTTGTCCCTGTCACAGTGAATATAACTTCAAGGTCAATAATGGGAGCTGTAAGTTATCATATCTTTACATGCTGATTTCTACCCCACACCCTGACCCTCTTAATCTACAATGTCTTAAAGGGCTTTTGTGAATAAATGCCAAATGTGAGAAAATATCATGCTCATGTGTTTATTATGAAATGTACATTCATGTGCAACCATTCAGTAAGAATCAATCGCATCATTTATTTGGCCATATCATTGCTGAAATGTAGATGACAACAAACAAAACATCAAAATCATGTGCTACATAAAACAATACAGTACTTTAAATAATAACAGTAAAATTAAATAGAAAACAGTACTAAAATAGGTTGTAACATAACACACACAAAATTACACAAATAGGACAGAACTTAGAATAAATAACTACATATTTAAGGGCAAATATGTGAATGAACAGATCTACTCTTTAATTCCACAACAAAACAGTGGTTCTGTCCAGCAGTAACATCTTTTTAACTCTCCAAAATTTTTATTTAGTTAACAAATCAAGACATGATAAAATGTTCGATGAAGAACACTTAAGCTTTCACTATGTAACATATTTTTTCTAGAGGAAATGCTCTCCCAAAGGCCTTAATTTATTTCTTTTACAGTAATTATTTTAATTATTTTTTCTTCAAGCACAGTGACATTTAGTGACAATCATGTCATTGAAAGGTGTCAACTTCAACTTCCCCCTACTGTCATAGTGCATGAGGACCATTGGCTCGTAGGCAGCGGGCACACAGCAGGGCCGAGGTGTGCCACCTTTGGTAATCTGGTGCATCCGAGACTTCACCTGTGCATGCATACTGGCTGGTTTGTAGTTGTGGGGGCAGGTGCCGTCACAGTAGTGCATTGTGTATTCAGCTGGGGCCACCACCCAGTCCGTCCAGCCGATGTCTTTGAAGGACACGGTGACTGACTGCTGGCAGCACCACCCTTGTTCGTCGCAGTCGTCCTCCTTGTTGGAGCGACGTGTCCTCTGTTTGGGCTGTACAAGGGCTAACTCCAGAGAAATGTCTGGGTTTGCCTTGAGGCTGTCTCTGTCAACCACAACCATCCCAATATCAACCACCAGTGACTGACTATCATAAGCTCTCATCCACTTCTCCACCTCAGGGCTGATGTCCAACATCACATTTTGAGTGCTGGAGGTATTGCCATGGACTAGAGTATCATCCTTTGTCCAAGCAGCAGAGATCAACGACTTCATCCCTCTGACTTTGACTTTAACCTCTTCCCTCACCTCGGGCTGAACTGATGTGTGTTCATTCAAGATCGGCCTGAAAATCTTCAGTTCTGCCCAAGCCAGTGTCTGTTCAGTCTGGATGTTTGGGTTTTTATGGAAAACAGCTCTGTACCACTGCATGTGTCGAACTGACTGTGGGTCTTCTCCTTTCCAAAGCATTTTCACTGGTTCAACTAAAAAATACACACACACATGAGAACCACAGTTAACAGCATCGTGTAATGATTTCACAAAGTACATATAGGGAACAACATGGCAGGAAAAAACTGAGGGTGGAAAACCAAAGGAATATTTGATCTATTTTGTAAGTATTATCATTAGTTGGCTTATTATTGATGGTAGTGGTAAAAATGTATTCAAAGTGTAACATCATGTGAAGGTGTGCCAGTCATGCTCATGATTTCTAAAAGCTTGTAGGAATGTGTTTGCTTTGTTTACAGGACTGTTTGTCTATTTCTAACCACATGCATATGTTTGCCCTCTGTAGATAAATTCCAGGAAGTCTTTACCTGGAGCATGAACTACAGGGGCAGACGCTATTTATAGCATTTATAACCATAGCAGTTAAAAAAATCTTTTCAAATTGGTGTTTTACAGATGTAAAAATGGCAATAGTGTGACAACGGTTAAATTGTGCCTGAGGTGTTTTCTAGTTGCCTCCCCATACAACAAATATCTCACCTGTGTCTGGAGAGAGAACAGTAGAGATTGTTGATTGCCTGGTTTCTCCTGTTGGCTGGCTGGAGTTCCCTCTCATTTCTCTCAATTTTTGTATGTATAGTTGATGCATCTTCCTCAACTCCTGCACCGTGGCCTTCTGGGTTACCCTGGGCTCCCTGTCCATACCCAACGAGCTGAGGATCCCCGTCTTCACTGCCTCCAAAAGCAGTTCCTTCTGGCTGTCCATCCTCTCCGCATCACGCATGCCTTTGTGGGCCGCAGAGTGAGGCCAGCCTTCCCCTGAGTTAGAGAGGGAGACAAGGAGTAGCAGTGTGCAGGAGATGAGTGTGTGTGATCTGAGCATGGTGATCTGGCCAGGTAGGTCTGGTTTGAGAGTGCTGCAGCTCAGTGGATCGGGTTTGTCCATGTCATGAATGAAATTCTTGACATGCTTTTATTTATAGGGCCTCTGTGTTGCCACACCCATAGTCGGTCAGGTGAGTCAGGTGAACCTGTGATGGGCCATATGTCATTATGTGGCAACATGTTGCAGCATTGTGTCTTAACAACTTGTGACCTATGAAATAGGAAATCTGTTATTTTAATTATCAGTTTTTTTTTTCAGTTTTATTAGTACACAATGGGAAAAGAAAGGAGATGGGAGGGACATGAAATACAGGGGTTTCTGGCTGAGATTTAGTTACATCACAAGTACACGGTGTGCACCTCAGTGTCACCAGGATTGTCCAGTTCTGCGTCACTTAATCAAATAAATGGCCATATGTCTTACAGTGACCAGTTCTAAGAAGAGGGAGAGTGGGCAATTACATGAGCTCTTCCAGGGTTATTAATGACAATGTGATAGTTTACTGATTCCTGTAAGTCTGTGACGCTGTTCCGTTGTAACCCTGCCCAGTATGGTCAGCGGTCAGGATCAGATAGAGACCAAAGACAGATTTAGGGCTTTGTTCATTTGCCAACAAGTTGCCTAAACCTGGGGAGACCCATCTGTGATAGCATACAATGAATCAATAATAAAAACTAAATAAAGACAGAAAACAGTTGAGAGAGTTAATTTTCTGTTTCCCTTCACTCCATAAATCACGAAAACATAGATAAACAAACTGATTTTATCTCCTGTTGAATGATAAACTGTCTTGAGCTTATGTGACAAAAGTCTATTATTAAAGTAATCATATAATCACAGAGCTTGACCTAGGGGAGCAATTTTATTTTTATAACGATTAAAATAAACTGAAAACACATCTGATCTCAACCTGTACCTTCCTCTTAGTTGAATAAAATCTACATCTGCATCTACACAGTGGAGAGCTGTCAAGTAGTTATCAGCATACTATGTAAAAATCCTCACTTCTGTCAATAAATAGGGTTGGTACTCTCACAGTTTCACCACACTGTTACACGGCCGCCTGTGTCACTGACCCTTTTCTTTCCACATAAGGGCATTCCCACCCGCACTGTTCACTCATTCATACAGATTTCCTCTTCATGTATGGAAAAAGTGTCCATAAATTGAGCTTTTAGACGCACAAATAGCGAGTTTGGTATTATAACTTTCAAGCAACCAGATAGTAAAAATATTATAAGATAAGAGCACATAAAAAGATATCATTAAATACTTGCTATATGTATCAAACAATATAATAAAATAATAAACCAATAAAAATGACTGCCACATAACCACAAGATTGGCTAAGTGAAAGCTAATTTAATTTGAGTCATTTTTAATGTCATATTAAAAAGCATATTTTTACACACAATTGCAAAGGAGGAGTTTAAGGACAAAGAAAAAGAAAAGAAAATGTTTTTTTATGATGAACTGTAATGAATTTTTCTCACTAATAAATATTAAAATGTAAGCAATCAGATAAGGGAAGGTTGCCATTGTAGAAAATGGGGTGAGAACCAAGACTAAACCAAGGCTTTTATGCATCTTTTATGTCACAGAAATCAGGAATAATTCACAAAATTGGAAGTAAGAAAAATATTCAGAGGTTTAAAGACGTTACTGTCCAAGTATCAAATGATGCCTAAGATATAGCGTCATTGTCACTGTGGAGTCTGTGAATATCTGAGCACTGAGTCACTGTGGTGATGAAAATATCATGTGCCTTGCCAAGTAAACCTACCTTGCAAGTTGACTGTGTGTTAAAGGTGTAAAGTGACACATGTATTGTTGTTTAAAAAGTCATGTTAGAATTGCCTTCTCCTCATTGACTAGTTCCCCTTTTCTTATAATTTCATGAGGGAGACAAGAGAAATAGAGAAAAGAAAAAAAAATGAAGATTTGACCTAAAGTAGAAGTGTCTTAGGAACAGTGGTGAATCAAATCAAACAGAGACAGATTGACAGGCTGTCCTAAAAGTGCTATCAGAGGATAACTGGTCTTATAGAGGGTTGACATAGCTCCATTGCACCCTCTTGTGGCCTTAAACAAATGCGTCTTTATGTTATTTTATTTTTTTATTTTCTTCTTATTT
The DNA here is from genome assembly GCA_038496675.1 of Rachycentron canadum. Lineage (NCBI taxonomy): Eukaryota > Metazoa > Chordata > Actinopteri > Carangiformes > Rachycentridae > Rachycentron > Rachycentron canadum. The sequence goes on from CM076662.1 coordinate 8,007,269, forward strand.
TTGTATATCATATTGGATTTGGGTTAGGTGTTAGTTTTGTATTAAATATATAATATTTAATATGTAATATAATATGCCAAATAGAACTGGACTGTCAGAATTAACTCCTCTTGCCTGTACATTTATCTGTCAGCTTAGTAATCGAACAAAAGTGAGTTTGAGATTTAAAGAGACTGAAAAGAGAGCTGCAGAAAAGTGGAAGAGATGAGTTTCATGCATGAAAGGATCCACTAATGAGCACAGAGCATTTGAAGATGGCCTATGCTGGATCACATGAAGATCATGACAAAAGGACACAAACTGACTTTACAGTCTGTGTCATACATCAGCAGCTCATGAGGAAATCTTCCATGCAACTGGGACTGATCGCTCTGAAGTCTGTGTTCTTGTTAAATAATAATAATTATTAATTAATTAATAATTATACATTCCACACACAACATATATTTCACTTTTAAATTTAAATGTTTATTTACTTTTGGTATTTAGGCTAGATATTAAAAAAAAAAACATTCATCTTCAACTACCCAAAATACACTATGTAGACCACTGTTATGGCACAAAAATTAAATTTTAAACACAATATTCAAATAAAGAATTTATTTTAATTAAAATAGATCTTGTTTAATCAGCTCATGGTACAACTTTAAAACCAAATAAGCATGAAAAATATGAATATGTAGTAGTGTTTAATCATCCCTGTATAAAGTGATATAATCTGCACTTGAAGCGATCAGAAGGAGAAATATTGAGAATGGCCCCACACCCAGACCAGAACAAGGAAGAGAAACGAAGGAAATAAAAACGTCATTATTTATCATTCTTAAGCATCATCACTCTCAATGTTTTCAAAACACAAATGCATTTTATACAAAGTTACCTGAAACAAATCCTAAAATACAAAAGGATTTACTCTGTAAATGCTTGATTTCTGACTTTTCACTTTGAACTTTCAGACTTTCAGTGAACCTCACAATGGGAACAAGGGAGGATTCACGTCTGTCTGGCTCACATACATGGACTATTGACAGCACATGACAAGACAATACGCATTGTTGGACAAGGAAAAGCATCATCATTGTACAACGGGTACCAGGCATAGATCAATCACTGCTATTCAGCTCAGCTTCAAAGCACAATTGTCCTCCATTGTCTCTGTCAATGGTAAGGCTTTCCTCCAGACAGACACTGATATTTGTCATGAGCGGTGAGTGGAAAATTAACTGCATCTGATTTGTGTACAGCAATCAACCGGCATGTACCCCAACATATGGGATTAAGTGGAGTGCATGTATTTCACAAGTGTGACTGTGGTTTATGCCTTTACAGCTGCAGGTTACTTCTAAATAGCAGACCTACAAAATAATAGTGAGGTTTGTTAAGAAACCTCTAGAGCCTTTAATGATCAACCTAGGACATGAAGTAATGAGCACATAACAGGCTCTGTGGAGTGTTTGTGTATTTGATGGCCCTTGAAAATGGCCATTACACCGTGAAAACAGGAAGCGTGTCTAGAATTTGTTAATTGATCTCAGAGTATCAATAAGAGGGTGGGGTAAACACGCCCTCTCACTTCATTTCTAGGTTTAGAACTAGGTTAGGACCCTCCAACCACCTCCTCCCTCCCCTGCAGATCAGGTGATCAGTCGACTGGGGTGACCACAGAAAAAGGTGGGCCGGTTGTGCAGCTCGCCCTTTGGAAGGAGGAGGAGGAGGAAGTGGTGGAGCAGCAGCAGCAACGAGGGGGTGTCTCCACGCTCCCGGGGAGAGGAGTATGTATGGTGCCACTGACCGGGGATCCGCTCCGTTTTGTGTTGACCGACTTCAGTGATGGATGAACCGAATATCCTGAGACGCCGCGGTCTACAGGTAAACAGAGACTTATCATGACAGCGGTGTGGTTGTTTGCAGGCAAACGGGATTGATGATGATGATGGTGGTGGTGATGGTGGTGGTGATGGTGGTGATGAACCATTGGCGAAGATGCGAGCGATTTCTTGAGGAATTGCTTTGGGTATCGGAGCTGATCCTCTCTGCATAGACCTACAGCTTATATTTAGTATGACATTTACTCTGTATTCCACTTGATAAAGATGTGCCATGTTTGTTTTGCATGTATTTCATCATGTCTGGTCTCCATTCCTGAGCGCAGGCGGCGGCACTATATGAATTGGAGTCATTAGAGCGCACATCCTAATTAGTGAATGCAAATGCTTTAACAGATATAACAGAGCTGCTTTCACTACCTAACCTGTTTATTTTGGTGCTCTTCATTGGTGCTTTGGTGAGTCTGGTTGCCTTGGTGATAGGAGCACAAAACCAAGGGTTCCTGCACGATTGGCAGAGACATCCCTTTCATCTTCTCCAGGGCACTATGTTTATCTCCCAGGAATGGCTACAATGGGAATAATGAAATGTTAATTTTCTGCACAAATGAAGTAGTGAAACCTGAATAGTTGTTTCTGGCTCAGGTTTGTAAATGGAAGAGGTGATGTTGGGTTTGTGAGGAAAGGGTGTTCCCATTCAATTATTGTAATTAGTTTCCTTTTTACATCATTTTCATCTGCAATTTAGATTGAAGTGCAGCCCTGTGATTATACTAATAATTTTATTCAAGTTTGCTTTCTTGACTCCCTCCATTATCTTGTGGAAAAAAAAACATATATTGTCTTCATTATACTGTTCCACTAATTTATGTATTCTGATAAGTGATTAAGTTTAAAGAAGTAATTAAAACTTCTTTTCTTGTCTGAGTATCTGTTTACCTTCCTTGTTTTTAAATGTGACTAATTAATTCTTGTCTGTCTTTAGGAGAAAATCAGCATCTCAAAATGGTTTCTACCACCACCTCTCTCAGTTTTACAGTGTGCCACTCTTCATTGTCCTTCGAATCCTGATTAAAAAAGGGCAGTTTTTGCAGTTGCCTGAACTCAAATGCAGTAGCCATGGGCTACTGAGGATTTGTACATCCTTGCCATTAAACGAGTGGAAGACCTACTTGTCGTGCAAGAAAGTAGGCCACACTGCATCTAATGATATTTACACTGCAGTGAAATGAAAATAAGTGGAAATGACGGAGAATGGAAAGCACTTAAGGGAAATCCATTTGGAAAACTGCTGCAGTGTTAGCTTTTTTTGTACCATTTTATGATTGGCTGTCGAAGAGAAAAAAAAACATTCACATTCCTGCCTGTTTATTCTGAAGGGGTCAACATGTGCTTTCATAACCACAGAAACAGAAATTATTAAAAAAGAGACGTGTCCCCTGATGTTGAAAATATACTGATTTGCGGAGATGCCCTGCAGCCAAACAATAAACATCTCTGCTCAAACAACAACAGCTGAAACCTTTTTCTGATAACACTGCTTTAAAATGCTTCAAAGCAGTGTTATCAGAAAAATATGAAAAAGCAATATATTTTTAGAAATTAATTCAATCCTCCCTATCTCTTCTATTGTAGAAAGAATTGAGTCTTCCTCGCAGGGGAAATGTGTAAGTACTACCAACTGACTTATTGTGTGCACTGTCTCTGTCTTGTTTTGCTCCCCTCCCTCCTTTCCAAACAATACCAGCCAGGTGTGTGTCACTTGTCAGCTTTATTGTGCGTGCATGCCGTATTTTACACCATTATAAAAGAACCTTTGAAACTGGTCATGAGTATTGCTTGACAGACAGAGTAGCCTCACCGCTCAGACAGGTTTTACATAAACTTGGAATGAAAGAGGGCGAAGATCGAGATAAGGCGCAAAAACCTCTGAAGTTATAGCTGCGGGAAGAGCTACTGTATGCAGATAATCTTTGCAGTGAGTCAGAATCAATAAGCTTCCCTGCTGTTGTTGTTAAAAACCCACACTTATTATCAGTTTTCCCATTTTTCTACAGCATAGTTAGTAATCTTGTGTCCTGTTCATGTGATAATGTATTTTAATGTATTTTACTGAGAAAATTAGCTGAACAGGCCAGTGGGGTGGATTTTTTTCCTCAGTAGTAAGTAATCAGTTGATGCTTGATATTATTTTTACACAGCTGTGATAGAATATACAATGTTTTATTAATCCGTTTTTGTTTTGTTTTTTTAAATTAAGCAGTGGCATGTGTTCAACATGAGGGACTTGGCCTGTTTTTAGTGAAGAGACTCTGTCAGGCTGGTTCTACTGTCGATGAGTCAGAGGAAATATCAGAATAGTGGGAAATGCTACGAGCAGATAATAGCTAAAAGATGACAAGATCTTCAATAGTCAAAAACATGTATTGCTCACCAGCTCTGCCCCTCCAGGAAGGTGTTTGAGACAAACAAGGAAATGTTTGCTTTAGTCTGTGTGTGAACTGAAAACCTTTGCTGTTCTGACCTCAATTGTCAGATATTTCATTAGGAACTTCTGATGTGTCTCTGGTCAATTTCTGTAACATCATTGCTCTGTTTTCTCAATCAAGATAATATCCTGCTGGGTTAGATTAACTCACTGTGGGACAAAATCAACTGTGGACATCTATGAACTGACTCCTAATGTAGTTAAATAAGAAATGAATATACACCATGTGAAATTCTAACACAGACAGAAAAGACATTCCTCAACAAATCCAGCTGACCATGAAAAGCCCCAGGCTGGTTGCCCGCTTTGACTGGTTGTTAACCAACACTGTAGCCTGGATTTGTTTGATGTGATATAGCTGAAGCACAGTCGTGCTTTTGAAATCGACAATAATGGCAAAAACAATGGTTTGGTTTTGAAATGAAAACAGCACGAACGCACAGGAACATGTGCTGTGCAGGGTCTCAATTACACTCCGATGACAAGTATGCGACTTTCACGTCTACTCGTTAGCTTTGTTACGACTAACTGTGCACGTTTTCCCTTTACTGTTTCTAAGATACGTAGAAACTTATACATACTATATATATTATATATATTACGTATACATATGACGCATACACGTAACATACGTTACGATTTTGTAGTCACAAGAGATTAACGACGCCTCAGTCTGTTAGTCGCTTGTGCTTTATTGGTGTTTTCATCGATGTCACAATAATTCCGACAGCGCCTGAAGGCATCATTAGGCCCCCCCTCCCCCTGTCGCGCGCTGACGCGGCTGCGCAGTACGGCGGACGGTGCTGTTGCTGGAAAGTTTGTATCACTCATGATTTCTGGACGGAGGTACCTCTCGATAATGTCACATTTTGGTGAAGACGGCCTGTTAATGAAACGTCGCTGGTAACAGGGAGAAGGAGCAGAGCGGACATGGCCGCTGCCGTCGCTCGGTACCACAGAGCTGCCGTGTCGCGGGCCCGGGGTCACTTTGTACCGAAGCTGAATGGAGTTTCTGCCGTTGGACACCGCGTACTGGCCTAGCTAACCACCCCCAGAAACAACAACTCCAGCGGGGACACCGCAGGACGATGCTCCCGCTTTAACGAGAGGGACATTCTCATATCTACGATCACCACAACCATGTCTGACCAAAACTATTATTGGACCGTGCTGCCGAGCTACAAAACTAGTTTTGTAACTGGGGCCATGATGAAAAGATCGAAAAGGTAAAAGCAACACGGGCTGTTTTAGAGGCATTTCTTCTGTATGTACAGACAAAAAGCTCGACACAGTCTCGACTAAGACGTCTGCTCTGCCCGGGGTTGTCATCAGCTCCCCGCAGAGCTGAACCGCACACTGTCTGACAAATGCTGATTTGTTGAACGTGCACGTTGAGCTATTTGATTCACAGCTCCCTCCGTGTTTAGTAACATTATCAGCCTACAGCTCAAATGTATACTGTCACTGTGGTGTCTGTGGTAGCCTACAGCACGTTACTGTATGTGTCTGTTACATCCGCCCTAGTTTTTGTTTCCGACAGAGAAACGTGGCCATTGTAGTGTTGTGTATGTGTGTGTGTGTCTGTGTGGGCAGACTGCATTGTCTGCTGCCAGCTGTCGCATAAAACGACACAAAGTCCTGGTGCCGATCGATACACTGATGTGATTAGTGGGACTGTAGTGTTGTAGATGTGCTTTTTTCTGTGAGATAAATGTCATCAGCCGTCACGAAGCGGAGCAGTAAGAATTGCCTTTCATGCCCTGGAAGGACTCGGTGTGTCTCTGGCACTCAATGAGTGACCTTATCATATTTTATGACAGTTTTATCTTCTTTGTCATAACCCCTTTCTTATTTTTATAATCAAATGTTTTTCAGTAACTAAGGTATACATTACTGTCTATTACAGCTGCATTAACTCCAATTAAGTGAAACTAAAAAAAATCAATGTTTTTATCTCATAAATTAGTGTAATGTAGTTTTCCCAACTGCTGTAGTCAGTTGAACAACCCACTTTTTCCTGCTGGGGATCATGCATCAGTCATGTAACTCATTCAGCATTCATTGTGGCTTTGAATGGAGCTCAGTGAATAAATTCACTCCCTTCACCATCAGCAGGAGTTTAACTTGCAGGCTTGCATCTCAGTGGCCTATATTCAACATGCTACAATGCTCCACTGCAACACATGCTACAAACCGCTATTGTTTGTCTCAGATATAAGTAGCCTTATCACTGCTAACTGCTGAGAAAGCGCACATGTGATCATGGTGCAACACAGTGATACTTTAATGCAATTTTTGCCTAGGCTCTAGAGTGTGCAAAGGGTTTTTATTTTCAGATAAGAAAAAAATAGTGTACACTTATAGTGTTTTATGTGGTTTGCAGCTGTCATAGACATATTGAAGCCAAGGTAAAGCACTTACTGGCTCTATCTTCTCTCTGTTGTGTTGCCACTGCTGCCACTTTATGGTTTGGGGGCCATATACTGCTTGAATCTGCCTCAGCACCGACCCAGAAATGTCAGGCTCTGTTGTTGTCTGGAGCCCTCAATTATTTTAGGTCACTGCCAGGGAGCAGGCAAGATCACATTAACGTTGCTGGGATGAAACGTAGAATATGATGAGATTACACCCAGCTCTGAGGGGAACTCAAAACAATCCAAAAGGCAGCCCCAATTCTAATCTAAAAAAAGACCATAGTACCAGTTGTACAGAAGCCTGTATCATACATAAACAAACAGGAAGTAGACAAAATAAAATTTGGACAAACATCATAATTACACTGGCATCTATGTGAGTGAGTCACAGCCAGAGAAAGCTACCTGGTAGTATCTGTTAGCCAGGTCTGCCAGTCACCACTTTGATATGTGACTTAAAAAAATAAAGAGGATTTCCTTTTAAAGGAGCACAGAAGAAATTACTGATTGTGTATTAGCAAAAAAAACTGTGCGGTAACAAAACAGCACTGGTTGGAAGTTGAAGCAGCAACTTCCATCAAACAGTCAGCTTCAAAATTAACTGCAGGGCTGAAGCAACACTTGTTTCAATCAAAATTGTACTGCTTTGAAAAGTTGTCAAACTGATGTATTATTTGCAAAAAGCCTGTATGCAAAGTTGCATCAGCTGTTGAATCACTGACTTAATACAGTGGAAAAACAATCTGATCATTGATTATCTGACATACGGCCCAGTTTATGTTGTTTATGTGCATAAGGATTGTGTTCATCCATGGTAATGATTCTTTAATTGCACAGACAGTATATCATGGCATGCACAGTTATGTCACAGGAGTCATATGGCCCACTTATTTCTCCCCATAGTTGTATAACAACCAGCCACGGTTGTTTCATATGATCAGATGCTCTCAATGGTACAGGCAATGATACCTGCATATGTTTCCCATATTCTTACATGGAAATCGCATCGGACACAGTCATCATTGAATCATTGCTGATATTTTGGTGTAATACCATAGCAAATAGCTCACACTCCTCATTATTTATTGGATATTTATTTATTTTTGGTCTTTCCATTACTAAGGCAACTAGTTGTAAGGCAGTTTTTTTTTTAGTATAAAAGCACAAGGAAATGGACTGGTTAATTAGTGCAGCTACATACTTACTTAACATATTTGTATATTTACATACATACATGTTTGTAGCCAGACATGTATGTTTATGGATAAATATCATTACAAGTGACAATACAGTTATCTGTGTTTTCTTTGTCATGAGCAACAACTCCTGTTCATAGGTTCAGCATGTTTTATTTTATGTCACTGTTAACTGCACTGATAAAAGACGGATAGACAGCACGTGCCTCTGGGTGATCTTGTTTGTAATCACATTGCATAAGAAAATGCTTTAGCTCATCTGTTTTTATTTCTTCCCTCACAGTTCCCGTAACAACAAAAGAAGGAGTTTGGCGGTCGGGACCCCGTCGCCCACACTCTCACGACCGCTTTCACCTCTCCCACTTGCAACAGGTACTTGTGTGTTATGCTTACACTGCTCAGATCAGTGTGTGATATTGCTTGGCAATTAGAGTGGAGGTTCATTGGTCCTGGATATGTGATCACATACAAAGCAGGGTAAGTGAGGGTAGTTTCATCTGTGACAGGAGGACAATGGGTTTTTGCCTCATATATGTGCCTTCAGCCTTGTGTTTGTTTTGATGCTGTATGTCACAAGACTTGTTTACCTCTGTTGTTCCTCAAGTTTTTAATTGCTGTTTGATTATAATGTGCCCACAGTATACTGGATATGACTCAGTGGTTTTCCTCCACGTGATGATGTTTTTCGTGTAGCTTCCTCCTGGCTATTCATTCCTTCACACAGCTGCCTGATTCTGGAGAGTCATTCATTCTCTGACCCTCATTCACCATTTTTTTTAAAGAGTAATTTAGGGCATGACTTTAGTTTTCTTTCAGGGGCTGACATGAAAACCCTTGAGTAACCCAATCGGGAGTATGTGGTGTTCTGTGATAAACAACAGGACGCCCTCCTGTCTGCTGAAACTGGCATTCTATGATCAGACAAGGAAAAGGCCCAGTTATCGTCAGTGACTTGTCAGTGTTACTGTAATTAAGTTTGATAGTTTCAGGCTGAGATGTGAAGTGAAAAAGGATGATCACAATGTAAAACAAGGACTAGCCAGTGAAATGATTTAACACACAAATAGCCATATACAATAATTGTTACAGTTCCTGGTCATTTCAAAGTTTTTAACATTTTTTTTGTTTCCTTAGCTGGCAGCAGCCCCTCAGAAAGCCCCAGAAATGTCTCTGCCAGCACCTCTGCCAACTTCCAGTTTGCCCGCAGGTGAGAACGAAGTCTAATTTAATATGGATTTAGTTCACGGTACTCTAGCTCAGCCAGCTTACTACAATAATATTTTCCCTACCCAATGTATGAACTTTAAAGATTGAAAAACTGTTGTATAATGCAAATAAAACAACTTTGTTGATTGATTCTTCATGCAAAATGTGATCTGATAAAACTGTATACAGTTGCTCATAAGAAATAAATACCTATGGCAATACATTTCAACTGTGACAGTAAACACAGATGGCCAAGCTGCTTCATTCGTGACTTTTAATGGGGCAAGGTTAATCTTGACCATGTAAAAGACTTATAATGACTTCAACAGAGCATCAGCTTTGTTCTAGTCTTTTGAACAAAAATAGAAAAATAATGTTTAGATTTTTTTTAATTTTTTTTTTTAAGGAAACTTAAGTTGAATGAATAGTGAACATGCCGTGGCTTGTTCCTTTTTTGCCCCTATAGTGAAAATGAGGCAGTAGACAAGCAAGTCCGACCAGCTTAACAGCCCCAGGGCCACTTGCTGGACATGCATCCTGGCATTTGTCAAGCCAATTAAAGCGAAAAGTCATTGCACACACTCATGACTCAGGACTCCTGTGATTATGAGGGAAAGTTGCATAGCTTGACCTCTCATCATGCTTTTTGCAGCAGCATTAGACTCACTGGGATTTAGTAACAGTCAATAGAACTGGCATCCTGGTCCAGTAGGAGAAAATCTTTGTTATTGATGTGCTAGTGAGGGAATTATGGGATAGAAACAGCAACATTCATTCTGATATATATATATACATACACACACACACACACACACACAGAAGCTTCAAAATATATTTTTCTGTCTCATTAAATGTACTGTAAATGTATATGCCTCTTATCTGAACAATCGCGTTATGAATTAGCATTTCATGTTGCAGTGCAGTATAGCATATTGCAGCATAAGCTCAGTGATGGAGAGGGGATGTCTCCTGATAGAATTGCCTTGCACGAGCCTGCATGACTCATCTAAATTTATTGAGACTTTTTAAGCTGCCAGTGTGTAGACAGATGCTGTGACTGCACTTTTGATAACTCCACTGGGTTTATTTGTTATTCACACAAACTGTATAGTCTTGCTGTTTGTGCAATTATTTTTCCATGTAAACATGGAATAGCCAGGCACACAATATCTGGCATTAATTTAAAAGTATTTTAATGCAAATGAAAACATGGTCAGGAACTATCCCAAGGGTGAGACATAATCATTTAGTTGCAGCTCCTACTTCACTTTTTAAGATGCTTTTTTTTTCTAACTTTAGAGTTTGGGGATTACCAACACTTTGGCTCATAGTTTTTTTCCATTTATACCCCAGGTGTTTCTTCTAACATTAATTTAAAACCTTGTTTTTAAGATTAACTTAACTTCTATCCCCTTAAGCCCTAAACAACCTTAATACAACAAGCTAGTGTCAGTTGTAAAGGTTTTAATAACACATAATGCAGGGCATACATGTCAGAGAAGGACCAGATGAGAAAATGCAATGTCTAATACACTTCACTAATCCTCAGATCTCAAAGTAGAACCATTCAATTTCATTGTGTCATCTCTGATTTAGCTACTTCTCCCCAAGAGCTGGTTTCTGTGAGAAAACATTTGAGCATCCTTGTCATCACAGATTGAATCAGTGAGAGAAATTGGGCCACATCCCCAGAGTGTCATATTGGATGGAAAAATAGGGGGACAGTGGCAATAGAGGCCCTGTTACAAATTGAAATTTCACATATAAAGGTTAAGGTTTTCCATGTGTAGAGGCAGTCTGGCTGAGTGCCTCATGGTGTATATGTCTGTGTGTTTCATTTGTGTGTGTGTGTGTGTATAATGAGTCATAAGCTATATGTCTGTTGGTGTCAGTGCCACAGTATGATAGCAGCTTGGCAGGTGTTCTCCAGCAGCGGCAGACTGCCACTGTCTGAGTGCTGTGACAGACAAACAGGACTGTAACTGATACGCTGATGTACTTACATTAAAAACTTTATTTTCTGTCTCTCTCTATGTCTCACATCACCCCTCTTCTCTTCTGTATCTGTCTCCTTCCCCAATTGTATCTTCCTCTTTTTATATTTGTGTAGCCAACTGGCCCGCACTGAAAGGTAAGAAAATGACAAATTCTCTCAGTCTTCAAACTTGCATGGGTGGATTTTTTTTACAGAATAAGATTATTATTATTATTATTATTATTATTATAAGATATTATGAGAATAAGGAGATTGTACAATAGCCAGCGACCTACTAGCTAGAGTTTTGTCTCTGCAGAGCGGATGGGCGAAGGTGGTCTGTGGCGTCAGTTCCCTCGTCTGGATACTGCACAAATGCACCCAGTTCATCAGTATCTGTAAGCTGAGTCTATTTCTGTGTCTCAGTGTCTTCCTCTTCTCTTGTCTTCCTGTAATCACCATTCTCTGCAAAGCCTGTCTCCCTTTCCTCTGTCAGATATTCAACATATCTCCAAACCACTGCCATGGGACCATTTTAGCTTCCTGTATTACATATACTCACTCTATCAACTGGTTTACAGTGCCTTGGCGTCTTGTAAACTCATGGTGCTGACTGACTGAGTTGTAAATCCCATCATGCTAGTGTAGGTGTTACAAGGGAATTAATTTGCCTTTAAATGGTAGTTGATTTATAGTACACCTGAACCAGGACCACATTTTGATTTTATGAAAGTGTACTATACCATATTTGTTATCTTAGGCTGATCATTATCAATCATTATCCAAGTCTTGTCATCTTGTGTTTAGAAGTTTTAAGTGATGCTTCACTCAAAATCTTTCACCCACTATAGAATTAAAAATGGTGTGAGAAGTTTTTAAGGATGTTTAAACATATGCAAACCAATGGACATTCACACCCAGGCCCCATTTCTGTAATTCGGGCTAGCGAGAAGCTTGATTTGTTAATCCTGGATAAAGTTATATTGTGTGCTCTTATTTTGTATTAAAGCTAAAATGAGTAGAGTTGAGATCATGATTTACTGAGTGCTGATTATGTTCCATAAAGTCAGTGTGTTGGGAAACCTCCCAGCATGCACTGGGGAAATAGATGCATAGGCTAAGGTTTTATTTTGTATGTTCCTGCATTGTTAAATTGTTACTGCATTGTTACACATTATCCTGCTATAAAAATAAAAACCTACTAGCTAGCACTAGCATGAAACTCTCTTCCAGCTCTGCCCAGCTTTTCACCTGCATCCTTGCTGTATTTGCTGTCTCAGTTTATGCAGGATCTTGTACGCCTGTCAGGCATTCATTTCTTCCAGCAGCTAATACGAGATTGAAGAGGAGGAGATGATGAAAAGCATGTTCACGCCTTGATCACAGACATGAGTCCCTATCCCTGACTTTGCCTTCTCTGATTGGTTAGGAGGGTGATAATGCTGCAGGAGTGTATAGAAAATGTTTTCTTTGGATACTTTCCCCCCCTGTTTTTTACAACGGCTTTTCAACATGTGGTGACTGACTGACATGGGCCTTGTAGCAACTGGACTGCTAGACTGCTGCTTCTAGCTGACTGGAGCTGCATGTTGAATCCTTTACTGACTCAGCCATAACAGGATACATCCGATGATGATGCATCCCTTCATTATTGGCCTTTTATCACACTTTCCACTGCAGAGAGGAAATAGGGATGAATCCTCAGATGCCTTTCCCAGAGTTTTCCTGGAATGAAAAATTAAAATGCACATTTTCTCAATATTCTGAATTTTCTGGCTAAACTCAACAATAAGCTTAGTATTTGTGGTGGATCTAAAGAGGGATTAAGACATACTCTGTGGTTAGAAAAAGCTACAGTATAGTTAATGTTTTACCATGTGACAATCCTTACTAAATAAATTACTTCATACCATGATTTGACTTGCCCTTTTAGACTGAGGGAAAGTACAGGAATAATAAGTCTAATCACTAAAATAACACGGGTCTTGTTGAAAAGCATGGTTTCTTTTTCCTGTGTGACATCACAAATGAGAAGGGACTGTACAGCGTTTCACTTGGCTTTCTCTTTCAGGAAAAGTCAAACGAAGGGAACACATTGAGTTGCCTAGCTACACCCATCAGTTATTTGTTGAAGGTTTCTGTGGTGATTATCTTGAGATTTTGTCTTCAAAGTCATAACTGAAGCTGCAGTTGGTTGTAGAAAAACAATACCCAGCTCCTCTGTCACGACTGTAATTTTGTATGGTCGACCACATGGCTTGGAGACGGTGAGGTCAGCCTTCCTCACACAATGCCCCTTTCAGGCTTGCCGTCAGTGAGGTCTTTATACTGCTCTCACTCAGTTCTGTCATGTCTCTAGTTTCCACCTCAGGGTGTCTTGCTCCCCCTCTTTTTATCACTTATTTTCTGTCTCTTTCTTGCTCTTTTGTGCTTTCTATCCATTTCTTTCTCTCTCTGTTGTCTTTTCACTTTTTCCTCTGTTAGGCTCTTTTCCGTTGCTCATCCTTCACAAGATCCCAGCCAAATGGGAGTTCTCATAAATTTGCAGCCTGCGTGTTACACATTTTGACTTGGAAAGAGAAATCAAATGCATGCATGGCCAACACAACAGCTGTTGCTGCCGTCTGCAGGACATGCTGCAGCAGGAAAGAAAAAGTCTTCCTTCAGGGAGCAGAACACTAAATCTCACGAGTCCCTTTTTTAAAAGTAAATATTTATGATGTTTTACTTGACTGCAGCCTTTCTCAGCATGGCCTTGTTGAGTGCTACATCTAATTCAGGTCCATATTGGAACATGAAAACCTTTAAGACTCCGGGTGTTAACAGGATGATGAGTGAATGTGAGAGAACAGTGGTGTGACTCTTATCACAAGAAGACTTTTAACACAGGATGTTATTTGATCAAAACTGCAGAAACAAAATTTGACATCAATACAAATGTGAAAATGAAATTAGGAAAAAAGGGTGTTTGACCATTCACTGTAGTTAACTGTATTTATCACATATTCAAAATTAATACTACTCCTTCTTCTTTATCTTCTTTTCCATTTCTCTGTGCAACCCCATTTTTCTTTCTCCCCCTTGTGTCTTTCCCTCTTAGTCCTCTTCTTCGCAGGAGCTATTGCACCAGTTGCCCTTACAGCCCACACAAGATGATCTCCACTTCCTGTTCAAACATTTCCGGAGTACAGAGAGTGTGGCGGATGAAGAAGGAGCTCACCCCTTGCCCCCTGTCAGGGTCCGGTCACGTAGTCTCAGGTAGCTTGGAATCATACAATAACTATACGGTCCAGATTATTATTTACTTTTGTTACACAAACATTTCCATAACACTGTACCGCACCAAAAGAAGAGATGATCTAATTAGAGATTAGTTTAATTTGAGTGGGTGTGAAGCAAAGAGCCAAACCACTTCTGTCTGAGGTTTTAGTTTTGGGTCATGTTAAAATGAAAGAGGTAGCGAGTTCCAACACAGCTCACATTACTAATGTAAATGTCTGAAAAATAACCATTTCATGTATTACTTGCTATGAGTTGGGTGATTAGTGTGGATAATAGAATGATAATTTAAGATAGATGATTGGATAGATAATTTTTACTTTTCATTATTGAACCAAAGTTTCTTCTCTGTCAGTACAGGTTTCCTATCAGCAAACATTTACTTGTCATTTCTTTGGCCCACCTCATGTTTATGTCTAACTATAACTGCAATGTGACCCTACTGTTGTTACTGCTGTTGCTTGGAATTGGTGTACTAATTGAAGATGTGAGCTCTGCAGCTCTTATAAAGTCTACGACCCCCCGAAGCTTAAGCATATAATCACCCTACCATGTGTAAATGTTCCTCTACTACACAGCTGCTTACCCAAAGATTGGTTCAGAATGATTTTATGAGAAACCAAATTAAGTGTCAGCCTCACAGCAGCAACTGAAAAGCCTGTAGTTAGCATCAGTGTGCTACTTATTAGCAGAGCTGAAAACAGAAACGTAAATAAGTAATGTCACATTTGGTAAGATTGTTCTTTGGCATCTTTCATGTACGATTATAAATATTGAAATACTGGCTCGGAGGAATTGAATATGGTGGAATAATTATTTTATGTGGTTCTGGAAAAAGCCTCAGTGCTGGTTATTGGTAATCTGTTGGATTAGAATGAAGCATTTCCTCATCAAACAAACCCTGTAAATAGCTCTGGTGGTGGGGAGTTGTGAGGTTGCTGGAGACTTCTATGATAGGTTGTGGAGGGTGTTGGGCACATCATCATGTGGTTGTTTTTGAATGATGTGTTCCTGTCTGTGCCGCATACTCACACATACTGTACACAAACAAATAAAGCACACACACGTAGATGCATCATATACACGGCCATGCTGTGGTTGGCAGAGAAGGTTGTAGATACTCTAAATAGGCATACAGAAGTGGTTGTTTTCTACTAAAAAGTTAGACAGGTTACAGTCAAGACTTGTGTATAAGCAGATATTTATCCTCATTATTGAATCTTAGTATTTAGGTTTCTACTTAAAAGTAGATTTTAAGACACGACACAAAGAAGTACTTTTCCTTTCTGATGATTTGTTAATGTGACCCCTGGCTAATCAGTCATTCACACATGAAACACGAGAGTCCACAAACTCTGAATACAATTAAACAGTTTGAAACTGCTGTTTATTACATTAATGTAATTGACTTTTGTAATGATATTAAAGCACACATAAATTACTACATATAGACGATGGAAATATATGACTGACAAGAGTCCATGCTCCAAAATAGCTCCAGAGGGCGTGTAAAGCATTTCTTATTGCCCTCAAATATTTCTCAAGGGGTTAACGGTTGTTAATGCCCTCAAATAAAACCACACTGCATGTGCAAATGCTGTGGTTACCCAGAAATAGTACAGTGCTTGTCACATGTTGATATTGTTATTTGTAGTATGTGATGTGTAGGGGCACCAAGGGTTTTTATTTTTAACATTTGTGATGACATTTCATTGATTTGTAATGTGTATGGACAGTTTTAAAGGTGCCCTCTCGTAACTGAAGCCCTGTGCACACAACAGATGTCGTCATAGATACTGTAGATGAGAACCTGATCTGAATCACATCAGTGTCATTTTCAAACATGCTGTGTTTACGACTTGGGGTGCCAGTAAACACTTTAAGTTGTAATTTACACCCAAGACCGTTATAAACGTTGTGTTTTAATACCATTTTTATGATTGACATTATTTCACAGCTTTAGTGTATCATTGTTGATTTTTAAAAGGCTAATAATATAACTTTTAACATGCTTCTGTAATTTGAGCCTCTTCCGTCTATCGCTAATCCATCCCCTGATCAGTTTAAAAACCAGTTCTGTTGTTTTTATATGATTCACATTTAGCATCCAAAAATTATTATGTATGATATTTAAATTATATTTCTGATCTGTTTTTCTCTTTTGCATGGTTCTCCTCCAGTCCTGGCCGGACCTGTGGAACATTTGACAATGAAATTGTCATGATGAATCATGTCTACAAAGAACGCTTTCCTAAGGTATAGTCAGTGCTTTTCTGGACTTTGTACTTACAATCTTTCCTTCTATCTATTTACTGAACATCTTCAATGTTACTAATGTATCTGATGTATGAGGGTTTTTTTTTTTTTTTTAAACAAATGGAAACCAGGACAGGAGATTTTAATGCTCCTGGCAAAGTCAAAATCTTGAGCCCTTACCAATGGGATTTAAAGAAATTGTGAACACACGACTGCTGTCAGTGTTTTAAATGAAGTCTTCCATCTCGGTTGTTTCCCAGGCGACAGCCCAGATGGAGGGTCGGCTGCTTGACATCATTGCAGAGTGTTCCCCAGGCACTGCTCTGCCCCTGGCTGATGGTGTGTTGGGATTCATTCAGCACCAGCTGGTAGAGCTTGCCAGAGACTGTCTGGACAAGTCCCAGAAAGGCCTGGTCACCTCCAGGTACTTTGTGGAGCTACAGGAGAAGCTGGAGAAGTTGCTGCATGAGGTGGATGTTTTTTTTGTTTTTTGTTTTTATCTTCAATAAATGTTTTTCCATCTGACTTTACGTAACATGCACATAATTTTGTTAATTTTCTTCTTAGTTATTCAGCCATGTTTGTTCCTTCTAATTTAGTAGTGTTGAGTTGTGGATTTGTGATTGTTGGTAGCTCAGATTGCCTTCTGGGACATTGCATGCACATCTGCAGCTGCACTGGGAACATTGAATTGAAATTGGTTGTTTGACTGGTTCTCATTTGGTGCTGATTCCAGTTCATTGGCAAGTATTTAAGTATATAAGTAATTTTGTATTATTACATAGATCTGTGCATTGGTGAAGTGTTTGATTATGTAATCATTTATTGCATTATATCTCCACCAACAATTTTACTGCAGCAAATGATGTGTCCTGCGAAATAGAGCCTGCTGACTCAGACTGTGCATGACTTTCTCTTATTACCCTTAAAGGTAATAAGAGAGTCACAATTAAAACAGTCTATTCAGTATATTTTGTGTTCATCCTGTATCTCAGTGGCTTCGTTGATCATACAGTGATAGCTATTTTTTGTCTGTAATTTCGCTAAACCACACTGTAATTATGTTTCTTGGCCCAGGAAATAATTTCCCAGCTCAGAAAAAGTTTTTTAAGCAAATTGTCCCATATGGTCACATGTTAAAATGTTTTAATTTGTTCCTGTTCTTACCAGTTACTAGCACTTGTTTCTCTGAATTTATAGTTGCTATTTCATAATGGAACAAAGAAATCTGAGTAAGACATTGTTACAAATTATCAGCTGGTTAACCTGAACTGACATCACGTTTTCAACACCTATGCAGCTCAGATTCTGATGTTGTTTGACCAAGGCAAGGCAATGTTACACTAAGATAGGGAGACAATGAAAGTTAATAAAAGTATGTTTGCAGTCGTTTTCTATTATTTATTAATCCAGCAGGGTAGTGAGCAGAAACCATTGATGTCTAAATACCAGCCACAGTCTCTCGAATCAACAACAGATAATGTAAGAAGATGAAATGGATGCTAAAAATAATGTGCGCAGACAGCCTCCGTGGGTGAGCTGTGCTGCCTCATGGTTTGTGCCAATTGGATAAATTTACAGTAATAATCCATCATCCTTTTGTCCTTTTCTAATCAGGCATATGAGCGTTCAGAGAGCGAGGAGGTGACCATCATCACCAAACTGGTCAAGAAGATTCTCATCATCATATCCAGGCCTGCCAGGCTCCTAGAGTGTTTGGTAAGAATCGTTTACAGACAAAGTAGTGATTTTATGTGAAAGAATAGTATCAGCATTATGTTAACCAGTTAAGAGTTTTGAACAAACACTGTGTCCCTTAAATACAGGTATGACTCACATAGATCATTGATCATTTGCCTTAGTAATGATAGTTTATGCAGGAAAAATAACAGTTGTTGGAATAAGCCAACAACAAGTTTGACTTAACTGACAGGAGGGTTGTTTTGAGTTATAGTTTTTACTGAGTACTTTATAATGGGTGGTAGGTGTGTAGCTGATAATTCAAGTTCACAACTTTAAAATTATCTCTATTATCTGTCCCCGTAATGTTTGTTGCAACAACATTAATTTTGCATGGTACATATTTCTCGTTTACTTTATTGGATCATACTAAAAAAATGCCAGTCCAGGCACTGCAACATGTGTTTCCTGTTTTATTCCTAGCTTTCTTTCCTGTTTAACACTTTCCTGTACTCTCTCGGAATCAAGGCTGTTTTCATTTTGTTTTGCACCAGTCATATCATTCCATATAATATGAAAAAATTCAATGAAAGCAATACACATCTTTTGTTTTCTTTTTTAACCAGGAGTTTGATCCAGAGGAGTTTTACCAACGTTTGGAAGCAGCAGAGGGTCAAGCCAAAGTGGGCCAGGGCATCAAGACTGATATTCCCAGATACATCATCAGCCAGCTTGGCCTCACCAGGGATCCTCTGGAAGGTGCAGCACTTATACGTTCTCTCTCAGTTGAATTACACCTTATAATTTTGTGCTAGTTGACATAGTGTTGCCATGGTCATTAGAACATCGTCTTATTATGTCACTGTATTTACT
The DNA here is from genome assembly GCA_038496675.1 of Rachycentron canadum. NCBI lineage: Eukaryota > Metazoa > Chordata > Actinopteri > Carangiformes > Rachycentridae > Rachycentron > Rachycentron canadum. The sequence goes on from CM076662.1 coordinate 8,026,462, forward strand.
TTCTGTGCAGGTTTTGAAAATGACATTCTGTTGTGCATTATATTTGGTAAAATCAATTTTCACCATTATACCACAGTAAATAAAATCAATTTTCACAAAAGAATACAGTTACAAAGAATATAAAAATATAAAAGATAGTATTGTTTCCCTTTACTTTCCCCCAACCTGAGTTGCTACATTGCTGAATCTTTTCTGCTCCAGTCAAACAGGTTGTATCCTTTTCTATTTGATGAGAACATCAAAACACTTCAACTAGACGCCATTAATCATTAAACTGAGCTTGCATTATAAACAAATCGTGTAAAAGAAAGAAGAAAACATCTGCCACGAATACATTGACGTGTCTGATTTTGTTTTATTAAGTATTAGTATCATTGCAGAATAAACATTCATTGTCTGCTTTGGAAATAATTTAAAATGAGTTTTATTTGCACATTGTCACAGAGATGGTCCACCTGGAGCAAACAAGCCCAAGTCACAGGTCGGCCAGCAGAGAGTCTGAAGACACTAGGGAGACCACACCTACACAGGTAGAAGCTTACACTGAACAGTGAAGATAGTTGATTGACTTTCTGTTTGACAGAATAAACAGTGGATGAAGGAATCTCAAAGGTAGTGAAATTTGTACTGAAGAAGCATTAAATGTTATGAGGAGGGGCAAAACAACACTGAGGGAGACTGCTTGAATAGATATAGTTTTAAGTGATGAATACAGCACTCGTTTCTACCAGCAGACAGAAATTCTTAACATTATCACAGTAAAGTCATGATTAATGCAGCAGTTAAATTGTTATTTTCCATCTCTTTTTTGGGACGTGTGTGATTCAGACCCGAGCAGCCTGCACTCCTCCTCGTAGGAAACCACTGGAGAGTGACTTTGAGACTATCAAGCTCATTAGCAATGGTGCCTATGGGTGAGTAAGACTTGACTGACTCAGTCTTTTGTGGACACCGCACAGTGCCCAATGAAAGCGGAAAAGAAACTAAAATGAGGATGTGTTTTTGTAGTATTTTGTGTTAACACTGAGAATTTATGTGGGCAATTTTATTTTAAGTCTATACTTGAGTGCAGATGAAATCTCCCAATGTATGTCCCTTCCAAACCTGTCATTTCCTTACTCTCTCTGTTTGTTCTAAAATAATTCTTATTTTCCTCTTCCCTCTTCTCTGCGTAGGGCCGTATTTCTGGTGCGCCACAAGGAAACCCGTCAACGTTTTGCCATGAAGAAGATCAACCGGCAGAACCTGATTCTTAGAAACCAGATCCAGCAGGTGTTTGTGGAGCGAGACATCCTAACGTTTGCTGAAAACCCATTTGTGGTTTCTATGTTCTGCTCATTTGAGACAAGGAGGCACCTCTGCATGGTCATGGAGTATGTGGAAGGTAGGATCAGTTTGAATATTAGATGAGTACCGTGATCGAGGTGCTCTCTAAAACTGTGCAATACATATTCAATCTAGTTTTTCACAGTCATAAAGGATTAAACAAAGCATCTGATATGAAAGTGTTCATCATGTTTGCCTCCTTTGTACTTTTAAGGTGGGGATTGTGCAAACCTATTGAAGAACATTGGTCCACTGCCTGTGGACATGGCACGGATGTATTTTGCAGAAACAGTCCTGGCGTTGGAGTACCTTCACAACTACGGCATTGTACATAGAGACCTCAAACCTGACAAGTGAGTCACAAAAAGAGAAAAATCCATTTCACAGTTTTCATTTCTTCTATCATTGCTTTCAGGCATTGTCTAGTTTCTTTAAAGCTTTCATCCAAGCTTGACATCATTAGCAGTCCTTCTGAAGTTGTGTGAAATGCTCAGCCTTGTTTTCTCACTGAGATTTATGATAAAATATTTTTGTATTCCTTCCTTTGTAGTTTGTTAATCACCTCCATGGGACACATTAAGCTGACAGACTTTGGATTGTCAAAGATTGGTCTTATGAACATGACCACCAACTTGTATGAAGGACACATTGAGAAAGATACCAGAGAGTTCATTGACAAACAGGTTTGTCTCATCTCATTTTGTTTTCTCTTGAGTTCTTGTGTTGTGTTTATGACATTAACTAACATCAATATTCCCTATCCTCCTCTTCTACAGGTGTGTGGGACTCCAGAGTACATTGCTCCAGAAGTGATCCTAAGGCAAGGCTATGGGAAGCCTGTGGACTGGTGGGCCATGGGAATTATCCTCTACGAGTTCCTAGTGGGCTGTGTGCCTTTCTTTGGAGACACACCAGAACAGCTTTTTGGTCAAGTGGTTAATGGTAAGAGATCCTTACATCTATCAAAGTTTCTGTTTAGGTTTAAATTTTTGTTTTTGTTTTGATAAATTCTGTCATTGCCTTAAGTTTGTGCATGGATTAATTTATATCTTGACATATTGGTATGTGCTTCTTTGTCCAGATGATATCATCTGGCCTGACGGGGAAGATGCTTTGCCAGCTGATGCCCAGGACCTTATCACCAGACTGTTGAGACAGAGTCCTCTGGAGCGTCTGGGAACAGGTTGGTGACAGTGTGACTAATGCAGGGCGGGTGGACAAGGCTCTCTGGAGTAGAGACTGCTAGGCCCCCAGTTTATACAGCACTGTGACCATCTGCTGGCCAAAAAGAGGCACACAAATTTTTTGTCACTGTTACCTGTTCGGTTTTGGGGCCAGTGATGATATGAAGCATCTCACTGGAGGGGGATAGTCAGTACCAGTTGGATGTGGATAAATGTAATGTTTTGAAAACAGTTTAAGTGGCACTTTCACCTACAACATAAAGTACATGTCAGCTCTGTTGTGCACAGTTCAAGCCATTTTTGTAGCTTTATGTGTTGCTTTAGGTTCACTTCAAAGCTGTAATCATGACAGTGTTTTAATTAATAAGGCAACATTTTGAGTTGGCAATTACTTTTTAATCAATTCATGGTTTTAGTATAGCAAGAATTCTGGTGTTTCCAGGTTCTCAAATGTGATAATTCACTGCCTTTCTTAGTCTTAGATCAAAGCAGATTTTTGGTTTTTCAACATTAGAAAACTGTGCCAGGAAACTGCCGACTCTCATCTTTAAAATCCCAACAAAGCAATATATTAGGTTATCAAGACAGCCACTGCTCACAGTTTGGCTGAGGAGTTGCTGTAAATCAGGGTTGACACATCAATCTCTCTTGTCTCATTTCTTCTCCAGGTGGAACCACTGAAGTGAAGATGCATCTGTTCTTCCTGGGACTGGACTGGAACGGCCTTCTGAGGCAGAAAGCTGAATTCATACCTCAACTAGAGACGGAGGAGGACACCAGTTACTTTGACAGTATGTGGATTTATTCACAAATACACACACAGTGCACACAGACAAAGCTAGATATACCTCAGAGAAGACTGTCAGAATTTTTATTTTTTGGTGGAAACTTGCCACTTGCCACTTGGTAATGTCATTTTGGATAAAATTGTTATGATAAAAATGTTACCAGTTTTTTAAAATTTATTTATTTATTTTTTAAACAATTGTCATTGTGATCACCACAGCCCGATCAGAGCGCTACTGTCACCTGGGCTCAGATGAAGACGATGAAACCAACGATGATGAGTCTTCTCTGGAGCTGCGACAGTTCTCCTCTGTGGCTCACCGCTTCAGCAAGGTATTTCTTCTTGCTTTACTTGCTGATCCTTACACAGCCTCCATGGTTGTGTACTATTAAAACCCATACTTTATCTGCAAATAAACAAGTCCTTGATATAATGGTGTGAATTCTCAGTAAAAAATCATCTATGCATGACAAAAGTATAGCAAAGATTCACCATGTTCACTGCTTAAACTCTAGGTGTACAGCAGTACAGAGCATCTGTCCACATCCACGCCGTCCAATCAGAGCCTCTCGTCATCAGAGCGAAGCCACAGTGAGGAGAAGGAGGAAAGATGGGAGGGCAGGGGGGTCCTTTCCCCTGGTGACGGGCACAAACATTTGGCTAGTGGAGACAGGAGGGCAGATGGACACAGGGGGAGGTGAGAACATGACACATGAGAGAATGATGTCCTTACTACAAAAAGAAAAAATACAGCCCACTCCCCAGCCTTGTTATGGATTTTATAAATGGTGTGAGTAAGTGTAATATTCCCTCTCTTGTTATTGTACTAATGAAGCCTTGGGTGTAATATGACTCAAGTTTTTTTCAGTGGTGAACAGAGTCACCCTGGTCTGATCCTTTTATGGTGTGACATTTTTAATTGTGCTTATATGCAGATCCTCAGTATGCTCTGACTTCCTGACTGTATGTTTACTGTGTGATCTTGTGTTTCCCTTTGCAGCTTGCGTCCTCGTGCTTCCTCTAGTTCCTCACAGTCAGAGCGTAGTGCCAGCCCCCTGGTGATGAACAGCACCCAGAGCCTTGACATCATGCCTCGCTTCTCCATCTCTGCAGAAGAGGAGGGTAAGACTGTTAAACACAGACCTCTATGTGTTATCTGCTGTTATTTTGCTGACACTTTACCTCATGATTGTAGATGGGATGGTTTCCAACCTGCGTCGCATTCGTCTCCGGAGCAACAGCACAGGCACCAGGCCGTCGTTCAGGAGAGGGGCATCTCGACGCATTGCCCACCAGCTGGAGACTCCAGAGAAACCCAGATCCCCAGCTAGCAAAGTCCCAAAGTCTGCCTCTGTCTCTGGCCTCTCTCTCATCATCACCCCAGGTAGACAGGATGATAATAATCTGTACTTGCATACAAAACACTACTATCTAGTTCCTACTGAAACTTGATTCAGTTGTTTGCTCAAATTTCAGCTGAAAGTCTTTTAGGGGAACAACTGCAATCTAACTATATTTGCCAAAATCGTTTATTTCATTTGTTTACAGTGCCCTCTACAGCCTGATCCTGTATAATTTGCACAAGAAACACACAAACCATAAATACTATTGTGCCCAAGATAATTCTTAAACTGAGAGTCATACATAGTAGAATAACCTGATCTTGTAGGGTTATTATTATGGTAGTTTAGTACAAGTAGTTTTTAAGACTCAAAATGTGCCAAATGTGCAAAAATAGCAGCCAAAGGCACATACTATCCATAAACACTAATCTGATGTTTTTTCTAATCATCCTTCTTCCTGATCCAGACGACTCAGGGGGTCCTCCCACGAGCCCCAAATCTTCCTTGTCCCTGTCATCCAATCCCTCATCCAGAGATTCATCTCCTAGCCGGGACCTGTGTGTCAACATCAGCTGTCTCAGGCCTCCCGTGGTCATCCACAGCTCTGGGAAGAGATTTGGCTTTGCTCTGCGAGCTATCAGGGTCTACATGGGAGACAGTGATGTCTACACTGTCCATCACATGGTCTGGGTATGTGTCCTTATTTCAGGTGTAGCTGGTGGTGGAAAATTCAGTGTAGTCAACAGATTTATTGCTTTATTATTATGCCACACTTTGAATTCTAAAAATTACATATTAAAATGTCAGTGTGAGAGTAAAAACACTATATACAGTTGCCATGGTCAACATTCAATAACAGGCAAAGACCATAGATTTTCTGAATTTTTTTTTTTTTTTTTTTAAATTAGCTCTCTTTAATAAATTTTACTTGTACATGAATTATATAATTATCTGAAAACGTTGATCACAGTTATTAGGTGAAACCTTGTCTATGGCTAATAATGGCTAATTAGCTGGTTGCTTGACAAGAAATTTGGTTCTGAGGCTGCAAATGTGTTTTTGTACATAGTGTGTTGAGGAGGGCAGTCCAGCACACGAGGCAGGATTGAGGGCTGGTGACCTCATTACTCACGTCAACGGGGAGTCGGTCCAGGGTCTGGTCCACACTGAGGTGGTGGAGCTCCTGCTCAAGGTAATTGGGCTTGCTAATGAGGATAGCTTGAATTTAATATTATTTTTTTGTTCACATACTGTTTAGTGATAAGCACCTGTGCAGATAACACCTGCAATATCTTTTGATTCCAAATTGCCGTTAAATTGTTCCAAATTGTTTTCCGTCTGCTCTCCCCTGCCTTGTAGATAGATGTTTATATTAACAATCTGTTTTTGACAGAGTGGCAACCGAGTGACCTTGCAGACAACTGCACTGGAGAACACTTCCATCAAGGTGGGCCCTGCCAGAAAGGCGAGCTACAAGGCCAAGATGGCTCGGCGCAGCAAGAAGAGCAAGCGGAAGGACGGACAGGACAGGTACATGAGGGGAGAATGAAGTCATTACTGTTTGCCAAGCTCCTTTCTGAAGCTCAATATTAGATTTCAGATGGACTTGAACAATATTATATACACAATACAATACTTAGACAATATGGCATATACAGACTTAAAGTAAAATTAAATAAAGTAATATGAAGTACTTGAATATCTTAGTTCGTGGAAGTTGTCTTTTTTTTTCTCAGCTGTGCCTCAGGGCTAGGGTGATAAGTTTTGCTCAACAAGAGTTGTTTTCTACTTGAGTAAACGCTTGAGAAAGTGAAATGAAAGAACTATGGTAAGAACTAAACTCGGATCTGACACTTGTTTTTCTCTTTTGCAGCAGACGACGTAGCATCTTGAAGAAGCTCTCTAAGCATACACCACCTCCGCCCATGCAAAGCAGTCGTAGCTTCTCTTCAGGGTTCCACCAGTCATCTAGTGACAGCCTCTCTGGTTCCCCCACACAGAGTCTCTCTCCTGGGCCTTCCACACCCTGTCGCTCGCCTGCCCCTGACCATTCTGGAGGTAAGTTTCAGTTTATCCAATCTCCCTGTGTGTTCTGTTGTGGTTGTCTTTCTGGAGGAAAAAATACAATGTTATCTCTCTCTCTTTGTATCAGATTCGAGTTCCTCTCCTTGCTCCAGCTCCCCAAACTCACCTGTACCACAAGCCCGCCCCAGTTCCCTACATGTTTTGGGTCGGTACACCAAAGCTGGCCGCTGCAAGTCCACCAGCAGCATTCCTCCTTCACCACTGGCCTGCATCCCACCACCCCAGCCTCTCTCTCCCCAGTGCTCTCCGTCCTGTCTCCCCAGTCACCCCAAGTCCCTGCAGGGTTTCCATGGGAAAACACTGTCCCCTCCTACTATTGCCCGGCATTCTGTGCGTCCCCGCAGTGCAGAACCACCACGCTCACCACTCCTCAAGAGGGTACAGTCAGCAGAGAAGCTGACAGGAGACAAGACGACTGGGGGCTACCATGGAGAAAGGAAAGCCTACAGTACCCGGCGACACACCATGGAGGTGCCTCTGTCTGAAGGAGAGGGGCTCGAAGACCTGGAGGGGGACACTGCCACCGGGTTTGTGTGTGTCGGTGAGCATGGCCGTCAAGGGTTGTACATCGGAGGGCCGAGAGGCCACCAGGACATAGCTAGCGGCTCTACTGTCTCGCCACAGCACCGTGGCGGAAACCACCACTCCAAGGAGGTGGTGGTGATGAGAAAGCTCGCTCTGTCAGAGCGTAGGGACTCCTTCAAGAAACAGGAGGCCGTGCAGGAAGTGTGTTTTGATGACTTGGAGGAGAGAGAGGTGACACAGAGCCCTATGATTCCTGTCATGCAGCCAAAGTCATTCAAAGCATCGTGGATCAACTCAGTCCAGGCAGAATCCAGCGTGAGGTTGGAAGGAAGAGGATCACAGGGTACAACTACACAGCAGAAAGCCAAGTCAAAAGACAAAGAAGGGTTTTAGTTTTTAATTTTGCCAGGTTATAGGTCAACAAAGTGAAACAAAGTCTTTCACCTCCTACTGTACTGACACTTAAAGGCCTTGCATGTGTCCAGAAAACTGTGACCAAGTCCAAAAATCATCAAAAGCAACTGCAAGAAGATGGAGGAACAATTTCAATTTGATGTGTCTCAGTAATATATGCATCCTGCAACACTGTTAACAGAATAATGACTGCCAAACTGTGTTTATTTTCTAGTTGCTTGTTTTTTCTCTCAGTTCTCAAATCACTGTGGCACCAGTAACTGATGTATTTTGTAAATATTTTTTGTTTTAAATGAAGAAACTTATTTATGACTTTTTATGCTCATCTTGTTTTTTAGTTGTTGAAAATGCCTTGGATGCTTCAGCTGTTCTTATATCAGGAATTGCACAAAAAACGAAGCCACGCAAAACAAATTTTCTGTGTAGTTTTACAGTAGGAGCAGAAAAGAGGAGGATTTGTCAGTCAATATCATACCATGTTTAATTTTTATATACCACAATGCCTGTCTAAAACTGGGTGTTGTTTTGTGTCCTGATTGAGTCTCTGAAAGAAAACTATAGTGTTTGTCCTGCAACATATAATGTATTGTAGAATTTGAAAAAATATTCTTTGCTGCCTCTCGGAAAAAAAATTAACATGCAATTTGTGGTGGTGAACATTTAGACTCATTGACTCTAAATACAGACTTTGTACACATATTTTAAAGGACAAAACAACATAAAACTTGGAAGTTTAGTGATGGTGCCAAAGCATGGTTTAGCCATAGGAACCATTTAGAAGAGGTACTATAGTTGTACATTAAAAAAAGCTTCATGTATGCATGGGCTTTACCTCCACCTGCTATCGGTTAAAAAAAAAAAAAAGTGCTGGCACTCCTCTTGCAGTGGTTTAAACCATAACCTGATCAACATAAAGCTTTGCGACTACTTTGGAAACCAGGCTGCTGTCTCTGTCTTCTAATATGTAATTGAATCAAGCCTCTCAGCTCCTTACAAACCTAGTCTAGCTCAAGTGTTTGCACAAGTCGTAACCGTAGAACAGTTAGAGTACATTTATAATACAGGACGATCTCTTCCTCTATGGAAATCAAATATTGTACAGTGGATGCAACAAACTGGCTCCCTTGGATGTTTTTTTAAATGTGTATTACGAATGAATGTTTACATTTTAGTGCAAATATGAATACATTTGTGGACTTGTCATGGTTTTTGTTAAATTATTGAATGACAGGAAATGGCAGAATTCAAGCAGAAGCCCTGAATGGATGAAGAAATGAGTCGAGGTAATCTCCTTTTGTATATTTTGATATGGAAACAGTCTTGTTGCAGTACTAATAACCTATGCTGTTGATGTATATTGTATAAACAATGGTGGACCTTATAGCAGCTGTAGGTGGTGTTTTTTTGAAAGTGACCTTGTAAGGATAGATGGACTCAGAAATAATGTGTATTGCCACATAAGTGGCATGGTCTTAATCTCCTGTTGTCGATCAACCTCTAATGATGCACATGCATAACAGGCTACACGTCCCAGTACAATTTCCCCAATATTTTACAATATATTTGCTTTTGTTTTGTTTTTTTATGAATGTGGATAGGCCTTAAATTCTTGAATTTGAGTCACTGATTTAGCTTTAAAGTGAGAAAGGAGATAAGAACTTATAGGAGTTGGTATTCAGCTATGTATTCCTTAATTTGTATCTTTTATTCACATTTTGAAACTGTTATTTTATTGTTGTTATTCAGGAACTGTTTGGATCAAAAACCTAAACCTAAGCTTCCAGTCTTATTTCAGTGTCATCTTTTTCTTTTACACAAAAAATGGTATCTTGTGTTCTCAGTTTAATGACGACACACACCTTGGTGTTTTGTGGAGTAGAAGGAACTTTAAATATGGGAATTAACAAGCCTTGAATAATGGTTATAGATTTTGGAAATTCAGTCTAGAAGTTACACATTTGTTCAATGTAGTTTAGATTAAAAAAAAAAAATTTCTGTGTGGGATTTATCACTTAATATCTGATGCAATATACATCTTGGTATGTTCTTAGGATTTAATGTTTTTATTTTGCATCGCCACCAAAACTGTCATACCTGAAGTTGTATCTTAATGTTATACTTCATTTCATTTTGTGGAGATCTCAGCAGTAGTCCACACCAGCGGTTTAACACTCGTCAAAATGAAGCATCACGAGGAAGTCCTCATCTCTGTTTTTGCCTCTCTGTGTGTGTGTGTGTGAGATAAACTCCATGTCTTCACATGGGAGCTCAACTGTCATTCTCCATATTTGCCCCCCCCCCCTCCCCTTCGCTGAATGACAAACTGGCCTTTGTGAAATTCTTACCATGTGGGTATCTGGTGCAGACTGGTGTGACATTGTCTGTTTTTCAATTTCTTAACAGTGCTTGAAATAAATGAATTGCAAAGGGCTGGAAAGTCCACAACCACAAAGTCTTTGTACTTGTCATCTGTCCCCCATACAACAATGTTTACACAATAACTGGAACCATATACATTCATAATCTTTGTCCAATGTATTCATGGTTAAGTATGTCACTCTGCACTGATCTACACATGCCAACACCATACTGATACTGATTTCTGTGTGGAAACCATACACTGGAAAAACTCTGCATTAAACTCACTTTTTCTCCGTGTTTCTCCTTATTAAAGATCGAGCAGCCACAGAGCAGGATATAGATGAGCAGTGAAGATGATGAAGGAAGTTCAGCTTTAAGAAAAGTGAGATGTGGGTTGTATAAAAAAAGAGGGGGTGATATTCAATATGAAGATATCATGTAACCTAACATGGGATTAGACACGGATTTGGGATGTGGTTAAGCAGTTTTCCCCTTTCTAAGTGGAGCCTGAAGTAAACTGGTCGGGGTGAGAAAAACGGAGCCTCGCAGTTTAAGATCTCCAGAATCAGATTTCCATCCTGGGCCGAGGCCACCCGGTGACCCCTCCGCTCGTCCTTCGGGTCTTTCCGCTCGGCTTCGTCACTTTCCGCGCTCCTCATATTAGTTCCCACGCACTCTCCCTCTCTGCGCCGTGCTGAGCTGGAAAATGGCTGTGAGAGGGAGCAGGGAGTGAAGGACGGGGAAGGAAAGAGAGCAAGAAGGAGAAGTGAGAGGTGAACGGAGGGGCTTGTTAGACGTCCGGAGCTCGAGGAGGAGGTATCGTCCGCAGGAAAGCCTCCACGCGGACCCTGGTCTGACACTTTCAAGTGTTAAAGCGCCGCAGCCTCAAGTGTGAAGAGTCAAGAAATATCCGCGGGTGAGTTTTTCCAAGTTATTGCACATTTCCAGTACAGCAAGGCAGCAGCCACTGTACTGGAAAATGGAGGAAAGCGCTGCAGAGTGAGCTCCCCGCACACAGCCCCGAGCTGCTGACCTGCACCAGGCTTTCAAAGTTTGGACACGAGCCTTTTCTGCCCCTGTTTGTTTTCATGTGTTTCGCTCCGGACACTTTGCACCAAAGTGTCGGGTTTTTATTCCTGCAGCATGTTGCTCGACAGTTGGTGTGACTCAAATGTTGAGTCCGTTAAGTTACTGTAACACCGACATTTGTTATTTAAAAGTTGCCCCAGCCTTGAAGTAGTTAGTTATTTTTGAGTTTGTTTGTTTTTTTGTTTTATTTATTTTTTTTAATTGGTGGTGTGAATATGATAAAGACTTTTATCAGCTCGTCGCTCCTGAAGTTGTGACTTAATGCATTTAAACCTCAGAGTTCAGAGCGTTTGTTGTTTTTATCTTTGGCTTCAAGCTAAAATACAAATGTTTCGTGTTGGTTAGATTGAAAAAGTTGCTCTGCAGAAGTTACAAGCCAAACTTTGCTGTGCCCGTGTGTCCAACACTATAATGGTGCATTTACATTGACTGCAGGCGGCCATGCAGAGTGGAGGCCTCTCATAGTTGAAGGCCTGACATGATGTGTAGCATGCATCAAGGAGTTCATGGAAACTTTGATAATCAGACAAGCCACTTAACAGTGTGGAGACCCCCCCTCCACTCTTGTAATTACTGAGTGCAGCATTATGCAACCAAATGTCATTCCTCCATTATGCCGCTTTATCAGTGTGAAGCATGACTTTTGGCAAAAGCCTTCATTCTTTCTCCAAATGTCTTATAATGCTCTGAATGACTCGCAGAGCTTGTTGCTTTAAAGCTTCATAAAGAAGTGGAGCTTTGCAAAATGCCAAGTGTCACTTCTCAGAGGGGCTGGATTGAAACCTAAGCTATCTTTAAGTTCCTCCAGACACAGCACAGCTGTGTCATTTATTTTTGTTAAATCTCCGTCATCAGGGGGACCCAGTTAAACTGAAATTGTGTTATTTGGTCAGAAATAGCAACAGAATACAGCTCTAAGGCCGTTTAGGCAGGACTCCACTGGAAATTATGGCAACTCTGGGCTGGGATTTGTTCCCAAGAAAAAAACAAGCATCTAATAATTTACTAAAGATCAGCTTTCTTCACTCTCCAGGGAGAAAAATGAGCCTGTTTGGTTCATGGTTGTTGGGACCATGTCAGTGATTTTCCTCTACCTCTTCCTTTGAGTTTGAGATCATATAACATTTTTATGGTATCAGAACAATGACAGTGCAATGACAGACTGGAAGCTAGACAAATCCATGCATTGACTGACAAGTGAAATTAATTAGCTGTAAGTGCTGCGTAATTTGAATTATTGCATTGCCAAACAAGTACAACTGGTTCCTTAATCTTTGTCACAGTGTCAGTAGTATTTGATTATAAGTATACAATAATTGTTGTAAGAGACAGACTGATTAGGTTTTATATATTTATATGTGACTTTTGAAAGGTAATAGTATTTGTTTTAATAACCAACAAGTTGAGGTGTACGAACTACTCACATGCTAGATACGGAGCAAAAAAACGACTATTTTCAACTGGTGCAGACTTTGGAGGTTGATCAGATTTTTTTTTTTTTTTTTTTTTGTTGCAGTGAAAATTTTTAAATTCAATATTGTGATTGCATGGACTTAAGGTAGTATTATTTACCATCCGGGGCTTTGAATTGCCAGTATCTTGTATCTTTCGATAAACACAGTAAGTCCTCTTTAACTGTAGCGCCTTATGGCACTGTTGGCTTTTCAGAGCAGTGTCGTCTCTCAATCTTTGTAGCAGATGCTTCTATTTAACAAAGCGAGCTTTTCAGCTTCATTAAAGACAGAGCGAATTCAGGTGAAACTTAAATTATAAAATGCCTTAGGCCCCTTTTTAAGCAGAAAAATAAGTCCTCACAAGCTTCTGTGTTGTTGGCTTCTCCTCTCTGCCTGTGGCGCAGTAGATTTTTCATTTCCATGTGGACAGATGGCTGGAGGCCAGGCGGCATGCGTGGTGGCTGTGTAGTCAGCTCCTCACCAGCAGGGCCGCAAAGGGCCAACACATAAACAAACTTAGAAATAACTGTCCATGTGAATGTCTGAACTTTGTACAGTGCATTTATTTGTATCTGTGGAAGTCATTTAAGAACAACAGGAAACTGGTCCACATGAAATCCATAAACTGTGTCTCTTAATCACATAATGTGTAGCCCCACATTTTGCTATTTTTATCTTTTTTTTTTTAAAAAGTATACAAGCTACGAGTGCCTTCCTAAACTCATTAATCCTCCAGCTCTATATGTGAATCGTCTGTATGTGAATCATTACACACAGCCGTGGGGTGAGCTGCTGCTAATATTTGGATTGGATTTGCCATGACATGTTTCCCTTCAAACGTTCAAAGAGAGGTTAGAAATGATGGATTCACTTAATGTTGCTGAAACGCACACAAAAAAAGTCACGATTGATGATACAATGGGGTGAAAAGTAACCCTCAGCTTTCCAGAGAAACATTGGTGGCAGATCACTGGGTGATAGATTGACAGGGGAAACAATTTGCATGCAAGTATTCAGGTTTTTTCATGTATGTAATTTAATCTGTAGTGTGTAAAGCCATGTCACAAAACCTGCTGCGCCACTGTGTTGGCTGATGTGTGAGGTTATTGCAGATATATCATATGTCACCAGTCACTTAACAAACAAAAACAGTTTTTAAGTCTAATGACTATAGTTATGTTGTGAGTTTATGTTAAATAGAGTTATATATCAACCATTTTTTTCATTATCTTATTTTTCCAAATATGAATATTGACCTCAAAATCTGTTATTTGACAGGGTAAATATTTATTATTATATTGATAACATAATGTGATGTATGAATAGGACAACAATATATATCATCAATCAATTCATTTACCATCAGAGAGTTTCCCATATTCTTTATACTGTGGTAGGTCTCAAAGGAATATCTGTAGTTTTTGGTTTTGTTCAGTTTTTTGAAGGTGTGGTATTCAATTTACTGGATTAGCCGCAAAGAGTGTGTTTGGTTTTTTTTATTTCAACATGATGTATTGTCATATGAAGAAGGTGTCAACATGTCATATCAACATCATATCAAAGTAAAATGACGTGTAATGTGATCCTCAGTCTAAGATGACATCCTCCTGTTTTTGTTTTGTTGGATTAGCTGCCTAAAACACAAAGATTTATTATTTTATCAAAGATTTTTATGATATAAAACAGATAGAAGCAGCAAATTCTCACATTTGAGAAGCTGGAACCATCAAATATTTGGCATTTTTGCTTGAACAACCTTTTAAATGATTCATTCTCAAAATTGCCAATTAATTGTCTGCGAAATGACAAATCTGTTAATCATTTTATAACTTCAGTTGTAAAATAGTCCATAGTATTATATGTTGTGTAAAACTATATTTGTTGTATTAGAGGACCTACTGTGAATAAGTCAAGTCTTTATTGGTCTAAAAGCGAAGACAGTAGCTCGTTATCACTCGACTGTGTCAGTGATGCTCTGAATAGCTTATTTGCCAGTTTACATGATGCATACTGGTGTATAATGAACAGGTCAGAGCTACACTGGCTGATTAAACACATCAAGAGTCATTCCTGGTTTTACTGTCCCCAAGAATAATGACATGATCACTCTGGGAATATTGTCCCACCTTCATATGTCATAGTTTGTCACAATGTTCATGTTTGTTTTTGTGCAATAACCACAATAACTCAAAAGCAAATATCTCCTTTCATCCCCTCAACCAACGTCACTGAATTCTCTCCAATCTCAGTCAGCCTTCAGTTTTTCCATGTCATATTTCTCATCATTATCCTGTGGCAGTTTCATTTGAGTTTAACAATCATTTCATCCACCATGACTGAGCAATCATCAGGGTTGCACCGATGAAAAAAAGTCAAGTGTGTAGAAAAGGTGGAGTTGTTTGGGTCAGATGTTTGATCACTGCCTAGATACATTTTCTAATATTAGAACATTTCCTTGATTTGCCCGGCTTCTTTGGTGACTGGGGAGCACATGGCCAGAGCAGCAGCCAATCAGAGCACAGGATAAGCTTTCCCTCTCTCTAGCAACAGTGAGTTACTTGCTGCCTATTCATTAATTATTTTCCTGTGGTCTCCCTCAGCCGTTTGGACTCTGCTGACAGCAAAGTGCTCCGTTTCTCAGTCTCACTGTTTTTTTTCACTGCTCTCTGTCGCTCTCTGCTCTGACTGAATAAAAAGTCTTAAAAAAAAAAAAGAAAAGGGATGGATCCAGTGACGCTGAGCTTGCCAACTGCTGCTGCTGCCCTGAACTGTGAGCTACTACAACGCTATGAGACCAGGACTGAAACAGATCTGACTCTTCTCTCACCTCGTACGACTTTTTCTCCCCTGGAACTAAATAGTAAAAGAGGAATACTGACTAAGAGCGCTCCCACTGCACAGCTTTTTCTTCTCCTGTGTCTTCATCATCTTGTTTTTGCTTTTCTGCAGAAGCGCTTCGACTATAAACAAATAAACTGGAAAAACGACTGGACTTTTTCGCTGGCTGCGGATGGGGGGGGGGTTGTCAGTTGGAGGCAGGACTCTGTGTTTGGGAGAGGTGGGGGGG
>CM076662.1:8047084-8286409 GCA_038496675.1 Rachycentron canadum
CCCCCCCACCCCAAATCACCCTCCCCGAGCCACCCATCTAACATCCAACACCAGAATTTAGTGACTCAACAGCCTTTTTGGTTTCTGAGCAGGATTTCTGTAAAGCCGAAGCCTGTTGTTGCAGTGGCACTCGGGCTGCACCATCTAATCCTCTATTTGGTAGCCATTTTGATTTTGTTGTCTCCCTGACAAAATGGCGGCAGAAGGTTTTCAGTACCGTGCCCTCTACACATTTACCAAGGACCAGGAAGAGGACTTGGATCTGCAGCCTGGAGACTTCCTGACAGTCAGCAAGGCCTCTCTGCTGTCAGTGGAGAGCTACCAGGAGGGCTGTGAGGAACAGCCAGACCGCCTGGGCTGGCTCCTCGGGTACAACGAGCGCACCAAACAGAGAGGCGACTTCCCAGGGACGTATGTTGAGTATGTGGGTCCCGTCATGATGGTGCTCCCATCGAATCAACCCAGGTCCCAGCGGCCACTCCCTGCTACTCCCAGATCAGAATCATCTCAAGGTAAGGCTGCTTTCATGTTGATATCTGTCACACGTCTTTCTCAGCCGAATTGCTGCACAATAGTTTGGTCGTTTTCATATTTTATAAGTTCATATAATGTAAAGAGTGAAAATGGCACAATGGTACCACTTTAAATTTCAAGGTGACCATACAATATAACATTGCCATATTAGAAATATATATATATATAAAATTGTCTATTAGAAACACCCCAGAATTTATTTTAGCATCTTCCTTGTACAGTGGGTTGTCTGTAAATTTTTAAATAGCGTCACTTTACGCAGCATTGCAATGAGTTATTGAACTCTTCCAGAAAGCCGACTGTGCATTTTTCATGGAAACTCACAACACTAAGCCTTTCTCTCTATTAAATTTTTCTTTCGTTTCCAATTTTTCTTCAGTTTCCTTCTTCGTTCTCAGCTCAGTTAGTTGTATGTATTCAGTTTACGTGATTTGCCTCAGGTATGTGGAAAGTGTCCAGTTAAAAAGCTGTAAAATACAAGTCGATCATTTTCATTCAGACAGCATTTTGCTTTTGTGACAAGCAATTATTCTGGATTTACCTTCATTCTTCTGAAAAGGTGTGAAATTTTTGTATGGACTTTTTTTGTATGGAATTTTTCAGAAAACTAAAACAATTTCGCTGTAATGTGGCTTTTAACTTCAGAAAAATACTATTCCACTCAACAGTGAACTTTCCTTCCTCTCATTGGTCATTGACTTTCACATCTGCTGAAGGGGAATCATTTCTCTGTACTCACTTTTGAAATTGGCTTTAAGATATGACATACAAGATGATTTTGTTGCTTCAAAAGTAGTTTGGAAGCGTTGGTCCAAAATGCAACTTGGATAACTGTTGAAACCTGAATCATCCAGCCTACATCACATATACTGAGTATGGACTTTCCAGTGAAGTTTATAAGTGCCTTTCTTTAGTTGATTAGCTGGTGTGTTTCTGGTCAAGTTTTTAGGGCTCTAATATTTGGCAGTGACCTTGAGCTGACCCTTTAATCTAGACTTAAAACACGTCATAAGCCTTGCCTCTTTGGAAGCACAGCTAACCAAACTCTCTGCCGAACAATAAACGGCTAATCCATCTACTTGCTGGACTCTCCTGTACAGGTTTGCCAGTGATTCTCTCCATCTGTGTGGCCCCATTTACATTCACCATTAACATGTGTTTGGCACTCCAAACTGCATCTGGACTTATCTGCACAAAAATGCTCTCCACTCCTTTGTAACGTGTTATTGACCCCTCTTCTCAACTATGGCTAAAGGGTTGCACAGGCAGGAGAAGTTGCAAGCACTGTTTTCATCTCTGCTGTGACCAAGACTCAGATTTTTGGCACTCAAAAATCAAACTTGACATTTTGAGATAGGCTAACGTTTTGACAGGTGTGCTTGTATTTGGCGTAAACTGAGAGTTATTCAACAGTTGAGGGAATACATTGTCACATTTTTTATATGAGATAAGTGTTCTCTCACACCTTTCTTCACTCCTGTGACTTTGGGAAAATTGACCCGTTTGATATTTATTCATAATGGTAAGAGCCTCCTTTCAGCTACGACAGAGTCCAAGTCAAATATACTCTTGGCATGGATTGGTCAACATTAGCAAGCTCAACTTCAAGTAAAAACTTTGATTTGTTACGAAAGTTCCCTTCCTCTTCCAAGATTTCCATCATTTTCTCCTCATTTGCATTCCCTTGCTTTTGGTTTTAGCTTGAAAAGATGCATAGGGCCAAAATAGCTAAATAGACTTTTTAATATTGTTCTGCATATGAAACCAGACATTCCTCTTCTGCTAAAAGCTGTGTTCTCGTCAGTTCCTCCAGCTTTTTCTTCTTCCTTTTTTTTTTATTTTTTATTTATTTTTTTTTATGACAGATGGGCTGAGTACCACTCTGAGCACGTAGGCTGTGAACTCTGAATTACCTCTGGTTGAGCCAATTGGCTATTTATCGTGTACAACAAAGTACACTGGGCCTCTTTCAGATTCATTTCTCAGTATTTTCCTCTGTAAAGTCCTAAAAAGCAGGATATCATAGCTGTAGAGCAAATGTTTCCAGAACTCTTATCAAATGAGAGTGAAGGTGATGTATCGGTGAATAAAATACAAGTCTTAACTTTCTCCAGCAGAGCCAGGTGAGGAGGAGAACAACAGTCTTGTTGCACAGACAGTGAGACAAACCAGTTGGGCAGCAGGCATTTGTGTCTGTGATTTGGAAAGACAGGAGAGAGAGAGAGGTGGGGGGTAATTTTACAAATATCATCCTCATTTCCCTGAAGGAACAGAGGCCCTGGTCGTTGTGTGAATAGAGCTATTGTTAGTGTGGCCCATTTACTATTCACAGGGATCGTAACATTTGGCATCGAGGGGCAGCACCACGGCCTGGTGGTCAGGAAAGTTGACCAAATTACAGGTTTAATCCCAATGTCCATCCTGCAACAAAGAGCTGAATGAAATGTAACAAACTTAGCAGTCATTTGTCTGAACTGCAGCAGTACAACACAACACAACTTTTTAGCAGTTTATAAACTGAAAAAAGAAATTGCAGGTAAGGGGAAAACACCTGCACACAACAAAATCATGATAATATATGACAGTAGGAAATCTGTCACATGCAGTTGGTGACCATACTTCTGCCCAGCCCCAACAATACCTAGAAGTTGACTAGTGATATTTCTGTTTCTTTGCATGTATTTGCTTTTTTCTTACTGTTGCAAATGTGGCAAATTGACTAATTTTATTTTTAGTTTGAGTCAGACTATTGGATTTAATTGTGGTTTATACAGCTACAATTAATCCTTTTCTTCACTGTGCACTGCTGCTACAGCAACACTCAGTCTGAAGTCTTTATCATGCAAATGCACACATGTAAAACTATCATTAGAAAAACAAAAAAAATCTGGCTTCTTTTGCAGAAATGTTGCTGTTAACTATATCAATCCTTTACCCAGTTAAAGGAAAACAGGTTTTTCATTTGCATTTAAGAAATCAGGTTACTGCAGTATGTCGGCAACAACATAGCTACTTAAGTGCATGTAAATGTATGTTTTTCAGCAGTGGCAAGCAAAATGCAGATTTCTTGTCGGCCAAAGGATGCAAATGTCTCAGCTTTTCTTCTTTCTAACGTTGCATAGTAATGGGAGGATTCTGGATTAGTAGATGACGTCATATTCAGCGTGAATATCAGTAAAGACCAAGAGTGGCTGCTGTTCGACTGATGCGTGCATCTACATCAATGTCATGTGTAGATTTCTGTGTGTTTTACTCTATCAAAGTTAATTAATTGTTATATTCTCTATTTGGCTTTCTGGTGATTTGTGTTCATTTTTAGTTGTTGTATTCTCACACAGCAAACCAGCTTGTTAGAATGGGATTAGTTCAACTGGTAACTTACCGCATATTGTGTTAAGAGGTGCATATTACTTCAGCACGACTAGGAGACAAATTACAGAGACAAAGCTTATCTCAACTTGCAGCAGAAATAATTCTACAAACTCTCAGAGGGTTTTTTTTCTTTTTGCATTCCCTCCTCTCCCTGGCCTCACTTTAACTGCCTGCTGAAGTGAACCATGGCTTGGCATTTTTGCAAACTCCTCCCTTCGTACTCTCTCTCTCACTTTTTCCCTCCCTCCTCTCTCCTTCTCTCCCACTTCTCACCCATCCTCCCTTCCTTTTTGCAGCCTCTCTCCCTGATTCACATACACGTCTGATACTGTCTCTGGGCAGCTATAAACCATGTTAGCGGGGCCAGTTCTCAGAAAGGATAGGCCTCCACTCACTCCACACTCCCCGTGCCTTACCAGGAAAACACTTTCAAAGAACCCATGGAGGGGCTGAGAGGGGGTGGGAGAGGGGCGAGAACAGTAGAGAAAGAGAATGGGGAAAGATATGGAGAGGCTTGAAAGGGAGGGAGACGAGGACTACAGTGTAATCCAAGGCCACCCTACCCAACTGCAAATATAGGAACCAGCTGTATTTGGTTTCCCTTCTCTTCTGTTGTATTATTCTCCTGGACTTCAGTAAATTTAGCATGTTGGTTTGCAGAGCTATAGAACATTTTACTTTCTGAAACATTTCTTTACTGCCAGAGCAGCAAATGAGAACTCATTTAAGCGTGAAGTTGTCTCACTGAAAGATTAATGGCTTTAGTAAACCAGAAACACAGTAAAGTACATTTTGTACATTTGCTTGGTGAAGGCAGCAGTGAAACAAAGTCATGGTTCCTGTTTGCTTTGACAGTGATACCATGAAGGTATTAATTCTTGATCATGGATTTTTATTCTAACAATAATAATAACCATTGTAAAATGACTGTGAACAAAATTATTCTGCTGAAGAACATCTTTACTTTTCTTTTCAGGGCCAAATCTCCCAACTCAGCATGTCCAAAGGCCAAAGTGTTTATAGCTATTCAGAATGGTTATGTTTGGAGGGTGGTGTTAAAACTCTGTGTGGAGAGACATGACAGTCATTTAAATTAGGATAACGGCACACACTCTTTGCACCTTATCTCTTCAAGTGTATTTGTAGTATTGTGTGTGCACACACAAAGTGACACAGAAGCTGCATGAATGAATAAGAAAAGAGTTTGTGTGTCTGCTTGAATATGGCATGAATGTTGGTTTTTGAGTGTTTCCAAATTGTTGGGCACAGGCCACCACTCTAATGTTGGAAAGGTGAGGTTCATTTGAAGCACACTGATACCAAACTTCGAGACTGTTGAGTCGTATAACACAAAGTCCAGTTGGACATAACTCTTTGCAGCTATGTACACCAGACGTTCACATAAATGCCAACAAATGCAGCACAGCGTGTTGGCTTCATAACATTAAAACAACTGTTCTCCATTCAGTTACATGGCATATCATGTAGCAGTTGACAGCCCAACATAAAAAAACATTTACTACAGGATATTGCTGCTTTGATTAAATGACGACTTACAGGCGGTTGAAAAACAAACAACCAGACATAACAATACGCATAATCAAGCACAATGAGTTATCACTCATCTGTATATACAAGCTATATGAAGTTAATGGTCATGATACTAACTTTTTGTTAGTCACAGCAAAGTTGACATGACATTAATATAATGAATGTCCAATACAGTGGAACAATGAATCAACCCACTATCAAATCTAACAACATCAGCACAAAAATGTAAATTACTGACAACATCACAATGTTATTAACACTTAAGTAAAATAAAATGCTGTGTGACTGAGTGTTGAAGTTACACTAGTCAGAGTTTTGGAGTTTCTCTATTAGATGACGCTTTGTTAGTAGGAATTGGCACAAACTGTTTCTTTTACATCCTCAGGGCCACTTTTGTTACTGGATTTACCAACTCTACCAGCAACCAAACCTTAGCTAGTTTCTGCAGAAAAGTCACCAAAGTTATCCCCTGAGCACGAGGTTAGGCTTTCCCTTTGCATGCACACCTCTTGACACCTCATTCACCTTGAGCAGGCAGGAAGTGATACTTGTTTGTATGAACATTGTCTTAATGGGCTGTGTTACTGTCAGTATTAAAAACTTGACGTACTAGGCTAAATACAAATATGACACAATGACGTCATGACTACACCAGTAGTTGATTACAGCTTCTCGCAACATTTAGCTACTTTGTGATCAGACTTGAGCTACTTTCCACTAAAACTAGGTATCTACAGCAGTTCCACAACAATTTTCAATTATGTCACATTTCTCACATTGACTACAAATGGTGCAGCCATTAACTAGGTTTCGGCTTTGTTTCATTTCTGTATTCGCTGTGTTCGACTGACTCTAAAAAGACACATCTAAATCAGCTTGCTATTACATGTTTTGCTCCATATTCCTGCATTAATCTCCTGAGTCGTGCCTGCAGGCCTGTAAAAATGGATCCAGCGTTGCGTGGAAATCACCTGTGTTTGACTTGGTTTCAGGGGCTCACTTGTACACGTGTGGATATCAAGCATGTTGTGACAGAGGAGTGGATGGTGTGCCTGGTCATGATGTATTGCCTGTCTGCATAGTTGGGATGCAGTGAAGACATGTAGCAGTGAAACCTGACCATCAGCATACACACTGTTACACACCATCAGTGAGCCAGACACCAACTGGCCTTGTCACCACTGCACATAAGAAACACATGCCTCAAGTAAACGGCATAATGCAAAGATGTTGTCGCAAATAAAGCTGTTAATTTGCGATTTAGCCTTCAATATTTTTGTGCGTTCGCAGGTTACAGGTATGAACTCACTTGGACAAGGTGTAATAATGCAGATAATGAATAAGATTTCAGCAGATGTGGAAATATTGAAATTAGTATTTTATTGGTTATTAAGGATCTGCCATTCTCTGATTATGGTAAACTGAACTAGGCAAAGCTTGTACTTCTTAAGCTAATTGGAACCAGCAACTTTTTGTGTGATATTTAATTCCATTGAAATGAAATTATTGAAAATCTCCAGTCAAAATTAATTTCTCTGGGTTGTTAATTTAACAAATTAAATTTGAAAATCTTCATCTTAGTCTCCGAGGCATGATAAAACTTAACTTTGATTTATTCTTAGATGTTCGTGATTCTTAAAATATTAATTGTTACAGTGTCAATGAAAAGACTAGACATCTAAAGTCATCAGCATATCAGTCGATAATTAGTGGTACTCAGAGTGTATAGCCCAACTACTGTTCATTAAGACAGTCACATAAAATCTGCACAAATCCTCAGTCTTGGACTGTTGCAGGTAAGGTGAGGACATTCCTGAGGTTTAATCTGACCAGTGAAATCCTGTGAATGAATTCATGCTGTATCTCTGCACTTGGAGAAGCTTCATTTTCACACAGACACACAGCTCTGAGAGGGGAATGCAGCAGAGTTAGCTACGTATTACATAAGCATACTGATGCAGAAGATACGGAGCAAATATTTTGCTTTGCATAGCTTTCCTTCATCCAGTCTGCTTTTGCCTGTCTGAGTGTTTACTTTGACCCACTCACTCAGTCCAAGGCAAGCAGCAAAGACAGGATCTACAACATTCATCCAACCTTCTGTGGACAGCACGTCTAACACATGACTTTGTAGGCTTTCTCACTAACATAGCCGTTGTTAGGCCACAATTTGCTTGCTGTAAAGACTTTATTAAAGCTTCTGCAAAGGAAAATTGAAAATACGGTCATGAGATCCTATCTGTAAGAATCTCTTACAATGAATGCATGCATTAAGTAGTTTAAAATGCCCAAATGCAACAGGAGTGAATGAAGTGAGAGTGCAAAACTACACTTTCTGTCATGCCTTTATCCTCCTTATCTTTCTCTCCCTCTTTCTCTCTGTTTCTTCCATTGGCTGAGTCTCAGGGCATGTCGAGTCATATGCCTGTCTCTTGGCTTGTAGTCTGCCAAGGAAGTGGTTCTAATTGACTAAGGAGTAGCTGTTACTTTATCTCTCTCCCTCTCTTTCTCTCTCTCTCTCTTTCTCTCTTTTCCCATATCTTTCCAAAACCCCAAAAAGTCTCCAGGGATGCAGCTGCTTTTGAAGGGAAAAGAAAAGACAAGAAAAGCAAGAAAGTCAGAGTTTGCACTTTTTTTTCCTTCTCCAGCAAAGAGAAATACACAGTGAAATAAATGTTTATGTTGATATGTACGAGTGAGAAGTTTCCTTCCTCTTGGGAAAAATATGGCAATCCATTTTTTACCCCTACACTACTCCCAATCTGTTAGAATGGGTTCATTTTTGTGGTGTTATAGCCTATGTATCTACTGTAATGTGTCATTTCCCTGTTTTATTGCCTGTGGCCTGCCTAAACACAACTGTTCCACGAGAATTGGCTTGTGCTTTCTTGCACTGAATAATTAATACATTCTGCTTTCTCAAGCAATGGCATTTGCATTTTGCTGCATCTGTATTTATGACAATCCAGTCCTACTTAGACAGTGTTTATTTTTCCTGACAATTAACAACTTTGATTACATAAAGATGTGATATTTGCAGTCTGTAATTGAATTGGTCCCTGGTGTTTGTATTTTTTCACAGTTGTACATCAAGATATTTTATGTTACATGGAACGTCTTGGTTTTCATTTGGCCCCATGTTAACGGTTTAGAGTAGACACACTACCTGTGTGATGTGCATCAGACGTGTTTGTGTACATAACATTTTAGTAGCTGCACATGGAGACAGCATTTTAGAAATAGAATTTAAAAGTTCTCTATATTAAAACTGCGTAGAGAGCTGAAGGTAGCAGCAACACAGCAGACATGCAGGCGGTGTGAACACACCTGCGCGGCACATTGCACATGCAGCGCAGTCGGTGAGTTCCTGACCATACGTGTTGTTGGTTTGTGTAAACTATCCTCATAAGGAAAAAGCCAGCATTGATTGTGTGCTTTAATGCCAAATACACAAGTGTTTATCCAACGACCATCCAGTTACCACGTCACTTCTCTTGTCTAGAGCAGCAAATAATTGAAGCTCATGCTTATTGTAATGATAATGTAAGTAAATGTAGCTGGATTCTCTGAAGGTTTTAATGCTGTTTGTTACTCACAAAACATGAAAAAATTAAGCTTCAGTGAACCTGTCTCTACGCCACCAAAGATCATCATCAAAAGAATCAATTGTATTTCATCACCTGACCGTGCTTCTGTCCATACGTCTATACGTCCATACTTCCTTGACAAAAACAAATGCCACACTTTCATGTTTAGCTTGGGTTTGTGTGAAGACCACCTGGCTTTCTGGTCACCTGGGTTATGAGCTGGGCAACCCCCAATCAGCTGGCTTGACCAGTCTGTCTCCCCCTAACTCTCCTGTGTCTGTCTTCATTTGTTTGGTTTACTTTTACACTCAGCACTTTCACTCATCTACACATTACCATCCATACACTACTGATTTACTGATTTAACATGTTCATGTTCTTTATTTATTTAATTAAGTTACTTTAATAACTGGCTCCTGTTGAATTTTAAGCATGTGTGCTTTTCCTGTGAATCCTGAGCCAGTTCATGACAGTTTGTAGTTAACATGTATGTAAAAACTGAACTGCACAATGAAGAGAGCAAGACTATGGAGAGAGGAGGTGGGAGGCGTCTGCCAGCCAAAATGGCCAACAGGGATAAGGAAGAGGCAGAGGTCTATGTGCTCGCTAGAGAGCTGGAGGCACCAGGCAAAGTTCCCATGTTAAACTGTCAGGCTTGGAGAACGACAGAGAGAGAGAGAAAAAAGGGAGAATAATATTATTAGAATATTGCATAAAAACCTTGTAAGTGAAGTGAATGAGACCAAAATGGAGGAAAAGAAAGAAACAGCAAGAGAGAAAGTTCAGCAACAGCAAGAATGCAGTAGAGCAAAAGACAGAGAGAGTGAGGGAGTGGGGGAGTCGTGGCTGGAGACATCCAGAGAGACTAAGAACAAGAATCAGGGGGGTTGATGTGGAGAGGGGGGAGGAATGTGCTGACGCGGCATTTCTTGTTTGAACTCCCCAAATTAATAATCAGCAGTGGTTTGGCCAAGCTGTGCCAGGAACAGGAGCCTACTGCCAAGCTCTGGCCAGGCCAGGCCCTCTCTGCTCCCAGTGTTACCCCCACCCCTCACCTCTTCCTCCCCCTACTCAACCCCCAGCTCACAGCCCTGCTCCTAGGCCAAATAGGAGGCGCTCCCTGCCTGCCTGTCCTGGTCGGACTGGGCCTGGCACACTGCCACAGGGCTTTTGCTTGTTCAGGAGTTTTGATTAAATCCTTTATTGTGCTCCACTCACGCAAAGAGCTAAGGCGAAACACCGAGCAGGATGGAATGGAGGGGAGGAGAGAAAGCGAGGGGAGAAAAGAAAAGGGAAAAAGAGAGAGGGAGGGAGGGAAATGGGATCTGCCTCTTTTTTCCCCTCTTGCTTTCTCCTTTTCTCTTTCTTTCAAACTGAAAAGATGTTTGATTTAGTCTATAGGGAGTTGTAAAGTAGATAAAGTTTTTGCTTGCCATCAGCAGTCTTTTTTTTTTTTTTTTTGTGGCTTTTTTTTCCACTTGTCTGAATAAAGACTATTTTCATTCTTTTGTACAGTTACTAAGTTGCTCTGGTTTTATTATCATTTGTCTCATCAGCTAGTCTTTCACTCAAAACCAGCACAGTGACAGACCTCAAGTTTTCTGTTTTTTCAAACTGCAAACAAATGCAACGCAGAATAATAAATTCTCCAGCGCTTTGTAGAAAGCACGTGTGCTTCTTTCAAATGGATACTAAACTCATATTTCATAGTGTTTTTATAGTGTTTTTGTATATATACTCACAATATTATGCATGCTGTATCTCCTAAACTGCTCCTAGTTAACTGGACCCTTGTGAGTGCTGCAGCACCCCTGTGGTCTTTCAGAGGCTTTGTGCCAGAAGTCTAACAGTGATTTGTGTTGTTGTTTCAGCTGTTTCTGTGCTGGACCTGAGCGAGCAGTTCACACCACCAGAGACGGCTCCCCCAGCTCTCATCAACCTGATCCAAGACATAGAGAAGAGAGGTATAGCCATGTCAACCAGCCATCGTATTTATGTGTCACACTGACTGTCTGCCTCCCTGTCTCTCAGTCTGTTTTTGACTCTCCCCCCTGCCGCCATCTGCTTCTTGCTCTCATGCCAGCAATTGCACAAGTGTAGACATATAGACATGTGAATGCAGTCAGGCAGTCACACAGATGTGGAGTACCCACAAGTTCACACTCTTCAGACCTTCTCCATTGGTCAGTGACTGGATATATTTTAAGACTCTGCTGTTTGATCTTTAATGTGGTTTTGAGCAGGACTAAACATTCAGTCTTATCAGTTTGTCTGGGATGTTTGAGAAATAATGCATCTGTCTGTCCAGCGCTTAAGTAAGCCTCAAGATTTTTTTACATTGCACATATAGACAACAGAATACCCTCTACAGCAAACATGCTGGTTGATGTATAGCTACTGTTGTGCAGTGGAAGGTGTCCACAGATGGGAGTTACTGAGAGATGTACCTGACACTGTGAGGCTTTCTAGAACAGAAGCTAAACTGTTTGGTTGGTGTTTTGTCAAATCTGAATCTACTATGACACTTTTTTATGATTGGATGTGGTTAAATAGATGCATCTGGAGTCAGAGCACCTGTCACCTGTCTGTCTGTCTGGCTTTTCATTTGTCATAGGTTAACCAAAATTCATCTTACTTTGAGTATTCTCTACTGGAAGGGTGACAGGGGGTCACTCTCTGAATACTATAATAGTGATATTGAATTAGTTCCCCATGTTGGATGCACCCGCACTCCATATGATGTAGTTTTTACAACTACCTGAGAGATGGGCTTGTCTCAAGGAATTGCCTCCTAGATGCAAACTGTCAAGCTGTCTAGACCCAGTGTATTTAAAGGTTTTTGTTTTTTTTTTCAAGGTGGGGAAATGAGTAATGTCATATCATTCTTAGTTTAATGTTTTCCTCAGGGACATTTTCATGGGATGTGTGAAATCTTTCTTTTTCTTGGGGAACAATCTGCTGAGATGAGTCTCGTGATTCAGGGTTTCGGTGCAGAGTTTGAAGTTTCTGTGCTGTGTCTGGCACAGAGGAGAGTTGCTAAATCAATCACACATTTTCCACCAAAAAAAAAAAAAAAATAGAGCAAACAAAAATGAAACTCTTAACACAGGAACATTGGTTGGCTCTGCTCTTGTAAATATTGCTTGTAGAAAAACATTTGAAGGATCAACTCTTCCCTGTTGATTAATTACCTTCTCTCTGTTCTTGGACGTCAGACTGGAATGAAAACAGCACACAGCTGACATGTGCATTTCCAATTTATGTCTTATTTTATCTTAAGTGCTTCGTCATGTACAAGTTGTTTCTCACAAACTGACATTGTCCAGCTGGTAATGAAATGCCTGCGTTGCGTGTTCACTATTTTTCTTCTATTACCTTGTCATGCACTTCATTAAAATGAGCTACTGGCTGTAGTGTGGGGGTCACATGTGCATTTCATTTAATGGATATTTGCCACTTTGAATCCCTACTCTTACCCCTCTGTTATCTACTTTGCTTAACCTTAAATCAACTTTTTTTTTTTTTTTTTTTCTGCTTTTCTCAGGTCTTGACTTCAAGACATTGTACAGGACAGCTGGCTCCTCGGGTTCAGACAGCCCATTGTACAGCCTTAGCTCTGGTGAGTTAGTTTGTTGTATTTGTGTTTTTGTTTGTTTGTCTTTGGTGAATTGACTGATTTCTCCTTGTAATTGCCACTAAAATGCCCTTGTAAATATCTTTGATGTCCAGAGAGTGACATGGCTCAGAAAGACGTGGGTTACCTCTCTGAATGTGTCCTGCACTACCTGAGAGACCTCCCATCACCTGTCATCCCAGCCTGTGTCTACCCCCACCTTCAAACTGCTGTCACCCTGCAGCAGCAAGTCCTACAACAGTCAGCAGGTGGGTTTCTGCTCATGAGGTGATTCTTAAAGCTACACTTGCATCATCTCTTATTTATCTCCATGCTGAAACAGCTTGTTAATTGAGTGTTTGCAGGAGGATCTGAGACCTGCTTAATATAGCAATATTTTGCCTCTTTCTTTCCTCCCTTTTTCATTGATTAATTGTAAAAGTTACATCATATTCGCAGGGTATAGGAGATGAAAGCTGGATCTGTCCTGAAAACATCTCTTTGGAAAAGGTCCCAGTATTTAACAGTTAATTGTCAGATGCCATTAAGTTTTAAAATTATATAATCTATATTATATTGTATATTATCAAACTAACACAGAAGACAAGCAGTAAACAAATATATTTCATTAGAATATTGGCAGCACCACTAAGGAAGTGTTTTGATCACCAGTGCTCCCAACTACTTTGCCCTGTGACCATAATGTAGCTTTTGCGCAAAAAAAAAAAAAAAAAAAAAAATGACCGACCACATGTACATGTTCTCTGTGATGGATTATCCGTTTCAAATATGATTCAAGTCTCTGCGAGTGGATGTTTTACACTTCTAACTGAAAGCAGTGGCTTCCTGGAATAAAAATCAGTTATCGCCCTAAAAATTAAATGTTCAACAGTAATTAGAAGCACAAAGAATTTGTAGATAAAGGGCTTAAACATGCAAAGCTACTGGTATCGTCCTTTTTAAAAGACCAGTTATATTGTTAGAAACTACTCAGTTCCTGACCACTCTAGATCTTTATTGACAAAATAAAGAAGTTATTTGTGCCGTGTAACAGGATAGCACAAGCACAAAATTGAGCTGTGCACTGCTGATGCTGTTTTAGTGAACAGAAAGGCACTTTTCATTGCTTCAATAACTGTAATTCAAGCAAAATAATTGCACAAGGCTTAAATTGAGCCTTGTATACTGGTGATCGAGGAGTGTTTCTCAGATTCACCTTTGTAAAATCTGATTAAGATGTCAAATTAAAATTGTTTACATAATTGTTCTGTTTGTCACAATATTTTTATGAATAAATCTTCTTTGTGTTAATTTGAAACACTCTTTCAGATGGTGCAGTAGCTGGTAGCCATGACAGAGAGGTAAGCCTGGTCCTCGAGAACTCCACCACCATCCCTCTCCATCACCATCTCACCCTTCAGTATCTCCTCACACACCTGGCCAAGGTTGCCCAGGTGCAGGCCAGCAATGGCCTGGACACACACACGCTGGGAAAGATCTTTGGACCGCTGCTCATACGGACAGGGCCATCTACCCCGTGGTAAATAATTTTATTCTTCTATAAAGAAACAAATGTGAGTGTGTGTAAAGTTGGAATGATGATCAAGGATTGGGCGTCTTGGATTTGTCAGTTCTGTGAGGCATTAGTCATATGTAGGAAACTGGTGTGAACCCATGATTTATTGATTAATTGATTGATTTGCAGGTCATCTTTGGATGAGAAGTTCCCCGCCCTTGTGGTGGAGAGGCTGTTGATAGAGAGAACTGCAGAGGAGGAGCTCACTCCTCCAGGTGAGTTGTTTTCTATTGAGCCTGTACAGTACGATGGTTATGCCATATGACAGTACAACAGATTTTTATTTGTTCATTTTATCACAGTCAACTTTATACTTGTAGGTACTTCTTTCAGTTTCCAGTGGTTTAATGTGTTAAGTGGCTGGCTTAATTGCTTCCATTAGAGCATGATCTTTGTGTTTATGTTTGTGTCTGTGTGTCTTTGCAGTTCTTCCAGCAAAACCAGTCAAGTCAAAAATTGCACCATCAGCCATGACAGACACAAGCAGCCTGCTGAACGATGCTGAGTGGTACTGGGGAGAAATATCTAGGTAAAATATGAATTATTTTACTTTTATTTACTTTTAAATGTATTGTTCAGGGGACTGTTGATCACATTTGATAAACACAAGAATTGTGTTTTTGAGGCTCATTATAATTGGTGACTCAAATGCTAGATTTCTGTCAGTTTGTTAAATGGTGGAATCGCATGATATGATTAGTAGATAGTAATTTAGGATTATTGTGTGCAGTACCATAACACGACACAGCTTACAGAAAGCAATGTATCATACCTATTTATGTGATTTATTATGTGGTAATTGTGTTTATTATTTTGCAAGTAAATAATATTTGATCAATCAGTATAATTGATGTAAACGTGTTGCTGAATTTGCAGAGAGGAAGTGAATGAGAAGCTGCGAGACACTCCAGACGGCACCTTCCTGGTCAGAGATGCCTCAAGTAAACTGGAGGGCGAATACACTCTGACTCTCAGGTAAAGCAATGTTTGTGGTTTAACATTTCTTTTTGAACATCTGCAGTGCTGACATATCTCCAGCCTATGCACATCCAAAAGGTTTTTTTTTCTTCTCTCATTTGGCTCCTGTCTCCCCCTGCAGGAAAGGGGGGAACAACAAGCTCATAAAGATTTACCACAGAGATGGGAGATACGGCTTCTCGGAGCCGCTTACCTTCCTGTCTGTAGTGGAGCTGATCAATCACTATCGCCACGAGTCCCTGGCACAGTACAACGCCAAGCTGGACACTAAGCTTCTGTACCCTGTCTCCAAATACCAACAGGTCAGTGATGCTGCAGATAAGTATCAGATTTTGTTGAGTGAATCTTTAAATTCACTTCACAAACTGTATAATCTAATTCACGCACAAGCAAACTTCCTCTTTGATTTAGAAATCCTTAGCAAAGCACAGCCTTCTTGAATTCTGCTTCATTGTTTTAATAACTAAATTGGCAGCATCGCTTTCCTTTGCTTTTTTTCCGTCCCAGCTGGTGAAGGAAAACAGTATAGAAGAGGTGGGGGAGCAGCTGAAGGTCTACCATGAGCAGTACCAGGAGAAGAGCCGCGAGTACGACTCTCTGTACGAGGAGTACACTCGCACCTCGCAGGTACCAGTTCAACACATATGGACATATAAACTTGCACACATACACAAACACATGGCATCGTGAATTATAGGTGATATAAATTTAAAAAACATAAACATCTATACATGTACTTAAACGCATACAGTATACACAATATGAGGCAGTAATTATTCCACAGGAAAAATTTTGGTTGTAGCTAGACCAGAATATAAACAAAGTTATATGATTATGCATGTGCAACAATTTTCATGATTATAAAGTCATGAAAAATATTAGTAAAAAAGAATGAATGTGTGCACCAGTAAATACAAGTAAACAAGGTTAAAATCAGTGTGGAAGCATGTACAATAGGATAGCACATTAAAAATTACAATCCTGGGTTCAACATGAGAAAAAAAAACTAAAAATATTGATATGTGCATTAGGTATGTATTATGAAGATTAATGATATGAATTATTTAAGTATATGTAGCTCCCTCTCTGTTAGAGAATTGTAAACTGCCTCAACTATAGTTTTATGGGATGCAGCAACCTGAGCTTGAGCTTCAGTCACAGTTTGTCCCCTTCTCTCTTTATTCCACAGGAGTTGCAGATGAAGCGCACAGCTATTGAAGCCTTTAATGAGACCATCAAGATCTTTGAGGAGCAATGTGAGACTCAGGAGCGCTACAGCAGAGAGTCTTTGGAGCGGTTCCAACGTGAAGGCAATGAAAAAGAGATTCAAAAGTATGTTTGTGTTTGTCTGTAAGGAGTTCTTAATAATTCTGGTTCAATTCAGCTGCAAAAACAAGGCAGCATAAACTCAAAGCAGGCATTTTACTTTAGTAAATCTGAACCAAGCTGCTAAATTAGAATAGCATTCTGTCACGTTATCTTCATTTAGCGTTTGAAGAACACATTCACAGACATTATCATTCTCAAATCAGGATCCAGAGCAACTCAGAGCGTTTGAAGTCTCGTGTGAAGGAGATCCACGACAGCAAGCGCAAACTGGAGCAGGACCTGAGACAGCAGGTGTCTGACAACAGAGAGATCGACAAGAAGATGAACAGCCTCAAGCCGGATCTCATGCAGCTCCGCAAGATCAGAGACCAGTATTTGATGTAAAAGGAATAAATTAAACTGAAATACATCCTTGCACAAACTCCTAACACAAGTATCAAAACTGTCAGTTGAGTTGAGTCTGTGGTTTTCTGGCTTTACAGATGGCTGACACAGAAGGGGACAAGACAGAAGAAGATCAACGAATGGCTGGGAATAAAGAATGATGCTGATGAGTAAGTGTTTGAAATGCGGCAACGGCTCAGCAACTTGTGTAGTGATGACTGGGTATTGTCATATCTCCACCTGTAATTTAGAAAGAGGTTGGAGCTTTGTATTTTGTTCATATGCTTCAGTGTCTGCTGCATTATTTATACATTTCCAGCTCCTACTCCCTAGAGGAGGACGAGGGCTCACCCCACCATGATGAGTGTACCTGGTACGTGGGTGACATCAAACGCACCCAGGCTGAGGAAATGCTGAGAGGCAAATGTGATGGAACCTTTCTCATTCGAGAGAGTCAATCACAGAAGGGCTCATATGCCTGTTCAGTAGTGTAAGTTATTTTTAAAGCACTTTTTAAAAGGAAAAACCAATCCACTTAAAGAGTGATGTATTTCTTTATTATATCGACAACTGGCCAACAGTGGAGAAAACAGCTTTGAGAGCATTTTAACTCTAATGCTATAAAACATAAATGCTATTGGCTTCCTGGAGGAGAGTTAGATAAGAAGATGGATCCCAGTCTCATGTCTAAATGTTCAATGTCAGGCTACAGCCAAAACATGGAGAAATATCTGTCAGACATAACAAAGTTCACCTGGTAGTGACCTGTAATCTCGCTAACATGTTATGTCTTGTTTGTTTAATCTACACAATAAATGTAGAAATGTAAATGCAACAATTACAGGGGGGTTATGTGCAGGACTTTGTAACTTCACATTTTTCAATTACATTTGGCTGTCACGCAAGGAGAATTCCACAATTGAGACCAGGTCAGACCAGAGACCAGGCCTAAAAGCAGTTTCATTAAGTGAGCATGCAGGCAGCGCTGCCAAAACTATATTACATTATCTCTCCCAATTACTATCACCAATGCACCTTCCAAAGACACCAAAGCAAAAGCTAAGTACTTAAGTTGTCTCTCATTGGTGGTAATTCTTGGTGGGAATCAGTAATTTAAGTAGATAGACACAATAAGTAATATAAATATTTCCAGCATAATCATTTAAGGACAATATAGGGCCTCTGTAAACATGCATCTGTCCTTCTTTTCAGTGTGGAGGGCGACACCAAGCACTGTGTCATCTACAAGACAGCCACAGGTTATGGATTCGCTGAGCCCTACAATCTGTATTCGTCTCTCAAAGACCTGGTGCTCCACTACAAAAACATCTCCTTGGTCCAACACAACGACCAGCTGAATGTAAATCTAGCCTACCCAGTCCTGGCCCGCTCTCAGAACCAGAACCAGCACCCGAGATGAATTATCCACCAGCAGCGTAGGACGCTAACCAGGGTGGGAAAACAAAATTTTCACTCAAATGCATTGGGGAAAAAATACATCATCAGAACAGTGCAGTTTGTGTGTTTAAAATAAACTCAACAGCCACATATTAAAATGTATACTTTTTTGGCTGGAGGCTGGTGCTGATTTCCCACACTGACCATACAGCAAAGAGTACTCCTTGCTAACAGCATGGCTTCAACATAAGCACACTGTCGGCAGTAACTGAGCACTATACAGTTAGCCTGGCTGACGCAGCAAGTTTTATCTTGGAGAGAGTGGCATTAGCCAGCCATGACTGTACAGTATCAGTTATGCCAAAAATTGTGAGACTTTTTCAAGAAAATACTTTTGATACAAAGAAAAAAACTACATGTATTAAAAGAAGACAAAATAAGCACACAAAAATATTATTTTCAAGATTGTGAAGAGGAGAGACCAGATGGGAATGGGTGATGGGAAAATTTATTGGAGGCACTTTTGCTTTTTTTTTTTTTTTTAATTGCCTTGACCACATGACTGTCCATAGACAAAGGCCCGATCTGTCATCCCCAGACTGCCTGCAAACTCTCCATAGACAAAAGCCTGAGCTGTCATCCACTAAAAGGACTGACTTGGCTAAACCAGGCTGCTCGCTTCACACCTAAAGGCGGCTGAGAAACTGTGGACCTGGAGGGTGTTGTCACTGGAGCCTGGAGGTTGGGGAGGGATTGCTGGGGTTTTTAGAGGTTTTAAAAAGATCTATTCAATTTAAAGCTTGCTTAAGTGCCATAGTAATAGCTTTGAATGACCACAAGCCTGTGTCACTAGAACAAGGGGGCACATCGAGGTTGAAAGAAGAGAAGGAAGGAGAGAGTGAACGACAGACTATGCTACAGCTTTAAAAAAGATACACACATATAGGTATATTTTTTATGAAATGAACTTTTATTTCCATCTTTGACTTATTGCTCTCAGTGGGCCTCCCTTTGAATTACGAGGTACAACATACAGTAAATACTGTATCACAGGATAGAAATGCATGGTACATATTTGGTTTATTGTGAAAATAGATTTAATCACAATACACTAGAGGTACATTGATAGATGCAGTTCCACATGATTCAGGTTTCCTTCAAAATGGAAAGACTCCTGCATCAAACGTCTCTTTGTTTCAAACTTCTTCCTTCTTTTTTCATCCTCTTTAATACTGTAGCACCTGTAGCCATTGACCCACGGCATAACTGTTAGTGCTCCTCTTATGTGTCTTCTTTCTATATGCTAAAGACACTTGCAGAGCATCAATCTATGTGATAATTGTATCTTCTGTACTGTATTTGCTTCGTCTCTAGTTAGATTAGATTGATTTAGCGGTACAATGTCCTTGTAGATGTTTTTGTTTGTTTTTTTCCTTCCCTCTTGCGCTTGACTGTTCATTTCAACACAAGCTTGACTCACAGAGCTGTAAAACATTGATGTACAAAAAAAGAAAGCAGTAATATAACTCATGTACAGTATATTTCAGACACACATGCAGTCAGTGTATGTGACTTTATACAGTGTAATTGCTGTGTTTCTTTATGTTTCTAAATATTTGCTATGCTCTTAGATTCTGTTTAAGGA
Organism: Rachycentron canadum; assembly: GCA_038496675.1. NCBI lineage: Eukaryota > Metazoa > Chordata > Actinopteri > Carangiformes > Rachycentridae > Rachycentron > Rachycentron canadum. The sequence goes on from CM076662.1 coordinate 8,067,052, forward strand.
TGTACACAGTATCCAGCCAATGTGAGCCAAATGAAGGATGTCTTTTTATGTAGCAAGAAAGAGAAAAAAGAACCAATCCTTTTGCCATTTAGCATGGCCTCTGTTGTCTGAGAGATTATCTAGTACAGTATGCATGGCGTCCTTCGTTTGGGTTGTTTATTTTTATTTTTTTTATTATTTTTTTTTTACTTGGAACCAGTGGTTGATGATAATTGTGCTTTTTCTAATGCATATACAGTATAATGTGTGTTGATTATAGTAGTACTATGATATTGTAGTACTATGCACAACATAGTGGCGTGTGGATAGTAAGTTTTAGTTTTTTAGCACAGTTCTTACATCAGTTCCCTCCTGTTGTTCTGTGCTGTGCCAGTGACGTTCTCCTGTTTCCCTCATGTTCAGCTTGCGGTAAAGATCGACCGACCTTTGTCTAAAGCGCAGGTCATTCAGGTGACGGCAGGGTTACTTCGTTACCATTGTGTGGTCAGTGATAACAGGCGTCACGTTGCTTTTAAAATTGATTTATATAGTTGATTTCTTAAAATGAATAATTTCTCACACATAATAGACTCTCATGTCCAAACTAAGAAGATAGTGATGATCTAAAAGCCATTGGCAGTAGAAAGAAAAAAAAAAGCACTTCTTCTTTAAAAAAAAAAAAAAAAAAAAAGTTGCACATTTGGCATTTTGGATTGATTTTTATTTCTGTTGAGGCTAGATAGAAATTAAAGTTTTGTTGTTAATTAATGAGATATTTGCCTACTCTTCTTGTCATGAAAGTCAATTATTAGTATTAAACCTGTTTCATCTGTGGACAGATTCACAAACTTCAGGCAGTAATGTTTTTCACACAACAGACCAATCCCATTTTCAACATGAACAGTCTAAATCAAGACATCATTTTGATTTCAGTCAGGACGAATCAGTTGTACTGTACTTAGAAAGTAGAAAATCCCAAGAATTGAAACTAGAGGTGGCAGCGGTGCTTTTGATGAGAGGGCTATAAAAATGTGAGTGAGAAAGATAAGAAGTGCCTATAGTCATTGTGATGAGCTTGTTTTCTCCTTGTTATCATTGGAGTGTTACTCTACAAGATGGTGCCACCACCACCACATGCTGTGCCCCATGGTTCACGCATTTGCCATTTGTCTAAAACTTCAGGTTGACTGGCAGATGAGCTTGGCATGGTTGTTGTTGTGTGTGGGTGTGTGTCTGTCTGTGTCTTTGTGTTACAGCAATTTTGAGCATGTTGTAGATAAGAGAGTGACAGATTCTAGTTGTGCCTCTTTGTTGTTACATCTATCATTGTTACATATTCCTTCTTTTTATGGTGGGGGCTGTACAGTAGTTTGGTGCTGTCTCTCTCAAGCTACACCCAGGCTAGCTTTGGGTTTTTGTTGTTTTTTTAATTTAGTTTTTTTTTTTTATATATATTTTTGAATAAAACTCAGATAAGATAGAAATGTGAACCATACACATCCGCAGCTCAGCCCAGTTGTTTGAAGCTCATTTGATAAGCTCTCAAGTTATTGCATGCAACATTTCTCAATGTTTTGTATTAAGAGTCTGTTTCTTTGTGATGCGAACAGGGGTTCTGGTTGAGTCATCCCCCACTGCTGACACATCCATTATCCAGTTTGTTGGACCAACACTTTTGTGACTGCACTTTTTTATGTTCCACACACTCAGAGTAGTGTGTATAACACCCAACAACCATAAACTAACAGACAGTGTGAAGCTCAGTTGTCAAGTGTTGTTAGTTGATAGTTTTAAGGTCTTTCCATACAGTATATCAGGAGTGACATTTTTCTTGATATCAGAGTATACAGTGTACAGTATATGCTTTTGTTGTTTTGGGGTCAACAGCTGTCACAATTCTGACACTTTTGACTGATTGCAACATTTTTACTTTAACTATATGAACTGTATAAACTCTGTAATACTTTAAACCAAGTTTATAGAGCCGCTGGCTTGTTATGCAATTTTGTGTCCACTCAGCAAAATTGTCCAACTTAACAAGACAAATTATATTAATTTTCTTAAATGCTCAGTTGATGTTTTCACCTAGTCTCAGCAGTGTGTGAATTAGCAGATAGTTGTAGATTTTTTTCTCTGAAAACTGTTGTGTGGGTTATCCAGAGTAACCAAGGCATTATAGTATTACTATTTCAAATTTCTGCGCTTTTACAAACACAAAGAAAAATTCTGCTCACCTCAACTTTATTAAATTGTAGGTGGCGACAAAAATTTATGAATATATCACAATCTTAGCACATAGAGGTGACATTAAATGCATGACATACTACCAGGACTAAATGAAAACTATGTTGTGGTGTTTTTTTGGGGGGGAGGGGGCGGTTGGGGATTTGAAGCTTCAGTTTATTACAAAACAGGTCAACTTGCTTCAGAAAAGTTCATGAACCAGGTGGATCTGTTTCCATTTAAAAAAAAAAAAAAAAAAAAAATAGTGCACAATTATTATTATTATTATTATTTTTTTTTAGTTCCTTAAACAAAACTAGAACTGAATGGCTTCATATATTACTTGTTAAGATGAACATTTTTGCAGTGTGTTTAAACACTTTTGTCTGCCGTATATGCCATGTTAATCACAGATGTTTAATAGCTACAATGCAATGAAAGCTGGTCACACAGTGAGACGGGCATGAAATGGGCAGAAGATGAAGACTATTGAGCTTTGACTCGGAGGTGTCCCACTTCAGTTAGATGTGTCTCTGAAAATCAAAGCTTTAGTTCTGCTCATCTCTTAGATATGCATTTGTGTCAGAGCTTCTTGAAAAGCATTTTTCTATACGACAAGTGATCATTCAAGGAATTAAATATTTTTTCATCAGCTTTGGTACACTGTAAATGATCTTTCTTGAAATGGCCTCATACACAAAGCACATCTTTCACTGACTACAAGGAACACATATTTGGTGTCTATTAAGGTTTGAAGACAGAGAGACATTATAGAGAATAAATATTTTGAAATATATTCTTAGATATCTATATTTTTGGATTATGTAATTCTGATTTGGATTGTGCTTGAAACCAATCAGAAAGAGGCTTTGATGTGAACACGATCTTTAGACTTGCTCCACGGGTGTTTTGTATTCAAGCAGTTACTGAAATGCAAGCATTTTTACTAATCAGCTGCAGTGAGCTTCATCATGATCAGCAAGTTGATCGACATACATGTAATCTATTTAGCATGATTATCAGGTGCGTTCAGAGGATGAAGCAAGCTCATGTACATGTGTTAATATTTACAGAGCTAAGTCTATATGTTAAATGCAGTCTTGGCTGCTTTGCATTTTATTAAATATTAGTTGTTTTTTTTTCCTGAACGTGAGAATCTGTTATGTCATATGGAAGATTCTGTTTTTTGTGAGTAGAGGCAGTGTTAAAAGTTGCACCACAAAAGATGCACTTGGATGCTGCCACAAAGATCCACCACAGATGAGACACTGATGCTGTAAAAATGAACTGTAAGTTACCACTGTATCTTCCTTTGGTTGATCTCTGTGGTTGCTGAAGGGGAAGTCAAAATAAAATCTGTTTATTTGACAGAGAAGAGGTACATGATTTAACGGTTCATGATCACTCCTTTACACAGATCTTTGTACATGGAACAATTATGGCATTAGAAAGTGTTCTTTTATGGTGCCTGAGTGTATGTTTGTTGTTGTTGTGTGTGTGTGTGTGTGTGTGTGTGTGTGTGTGTGTGTGTGTGTACACACACACGTGTATATATGGATGTGAAAAAACATGCATATACAAATTTCTGTGTATGTGTTTGTTTTATTTTTTTCATTCATCTTTTTAAAAAAACTTATAGATTTGTGTCTGTGTTGGTTCTTTTTTGTTTGTTTTTATCTGTTAATGATAACCTTACAGAGCCTATAAAGAAAAAAATAAGCTAGCTTGAATATTTTTCCTCCATACAGAAAAAATACAAATGTTTACAATATGTAATTAACCAAATGGTAAATATGCGTTTGAGAATAAATCTGTCTGTCCCTCAAAGTGGCTATGATAGATTGATTTATATTTCTTTATTTCCTCTGTCATTTTAAACTTGAAAATGTTATGAATGCTTGTTCTGTTTTTCTGTTTTGGTTTGTTCCTCATTTGTTTTTGTTTTTTTTGTTTGTTTTTTTTACTTGTGAGAACAGTGCTCCCTCAATTTCATAATAATAGCTCAACAAAATGGTTCAAGCAGATTAATTTGTCCATAACACATAGGTATTCATCAGTCTGTCATTCTCATTACCTTACTTTACCGTACACTGAGCCTTGTATGTGCAGGACTGAATCCTAACTTGAGACGCTGTTGCATCTTTTGCTGTTTATATCATGTACAGTGTGGTAGATTTGGCTCTGCCAGGTGTTTCTCTGGTAAGGTCTCAGTTCAAAGAATCAACAGTGGCTGACACCCACATGTTGTTAATAACAGTAAAAACATGCCACTAGAAGATGATTATGTACAAATTTAGTACATGAAAAAAAGTTGGAAATTCAGGAAGATCTACCAAGAGGCACCATGATCTTGATTTTGCACTACACAGCAAATGATACTCAAATGAAAAGGTGATTTAATTGCTCTATTGGTTGGTTAACTCAATTTTAAGACCAAAAAGTATCCAGTATAGTCTCAGCTTGTGTGTTTTGTTTTTTTTTTTCCTCCTATTAAAATATAAGACGTTAGCAACTGCACTTTCATTTCTCCTTTTTCTGCCTGAATCCAGTCAATGCAAGTTTGCCATGTGTTTGATTTTAATCTGATATGAATGTTGTAGTATTTTCCACTGGTGTACAGTAGTTCATATTCAAGACCCAACTCTGAATGGTAGAAGACTAGCAGTGATCTATTTGGCAACAGCCTCTGAAAAGTCGCTGAGCAGCAACTGTTTTAAAGCATGTCGCTAGAATTTAAACCTAATTACAACAGCCATTGCTCTATAATGTTGCCAAACAAGCTGCCCAGTGTATTGCTGACTCAGCAGCAGCAGCAATGGATATGATTCTTAGTCAATAATGATGTGCTCTTTCTTTTAAAATGGTGAATGGTAATGAAGAGGGCAGTCCGATAAAGCTACTCTACACCAAAGTGCAATTGAATTCAGAGGGAGCACTGTTGTTTCAGCCAGTAGAGGCCTATTGGTTGTTGTGTGCCCCAACCCTATGCACGTAAAGATGGTTATTCCTCTTCTCTTGTGTTATCCTCCCTCCATAGGTCTGTCTTAATCCAGATGTGACATTTCTTTCTTTCTCTCGTGTACAGCTTGCTTCAGAGATGTGTTTGTCCTCAGACAGGTACTCTTTCATCTGTACGGTTCTTTCTTTAGGCTGATGCAATGATTTTAAAAGACAATAAAAGATATATAAAACAATGTGGTCTCTTGAACTTTCTATAATAACCTATCGGTCAACTTTGCTGGGCTTTAACATGATGACATCCAATGATTTGCAGCACTTAGTAAAAAGTGTTAATTAAAGCATATTATATAAATTATCCATATGTTTGTGTCAATAATTATTTATTATGGTGATTCCCTCATTTAAAAAGAAAAACCAAAACCTTTACTGAATTTAAATGAGGTGTTATTCCATTGCCCCAGTTCAGTTTAGGGGGAATTTCGTCCAAATAACATGTGATGCATTAAATGTAAGTAACTAAGAAACCATGACAGGGTAACTGTAAGGAAACATATTCTCTCACCTTTGTCTGTTAACAAAATTGTGTCTTCCCCAGAAATTAGTAGATAGCACTTCCAAGGAAAACCTCAGAAGTCAGAATTTTTTTTTTTTTTTCTAGAAAGCAACGATGCTGCTTCCTCTTTTAAAATATAATTTGTGAATGCTGATAGAACCACTCACTTGTATTATTAAAGGGTGTAGGAATAAATCTGAAAGGAGTATCTCAAAACCAGGGCAAATAAAACCTAAACTTACAAAGTGCCCCGATGCTTTAAGAGGGGAGTGGGAAAAGTTTGTTTTTGTAATTGGATGGCCTGACAACTTCTTATATTTCTAATATATAATATATATAATTATGCACACTGTAGTTAATTGAAGCAAAGGCATTAAAATGTAAAAGTAGCACAGATGAATGAGTGTACTTATTACACATAGAAACACAGATTTTCTTTCAATGTGACGCTTTATCAGTTACACTCCAAGCCAACATACAGAAGCAGCCAGGAAGCATAGTGAGTCATGCAGTGATGTTATGTCCAGTCAGTCCTTGTTTCTGGAGCTTGGAAGGATCATGTGACAGTCATCAGGTAAAACCTTTCATAATGTTCAAGGGTTTCTGCTGTTTTGCTGCAGTTTGTGTTATGTATGTTCTTGAGCAAGCCCTTTGGACTGAGGAGCTGAGCCGAGACCTGCAGTGCCTTTAAAATTAGACTGGTGATGCAGAAATCATGCAAAGACTATCCTGCAAAATAAGATGGGTGAAGTGATCATAAGACTGCAATTCCTCCTGGTGTTGTTTTTTTTTTAACTTATTAAATATTATTTTTCCTGCTCTCTCAGGTGTAACTCACTAAACCCAATTAAAGGTACATGACCTATATAGCACAGTGGGTATTACTTAACTTAAATGACACAAAGCTGGTGCTATTAATTTTTTCTTCATGGTTTATTTGTATTTTCACCAAGTGTACTCATTTTAGGATGGATCACCAAATCTGTCAAACACTGCTGGTGTTAGCATTGCCTGCACCACATTGCTTCCTTCTGAGACACAGCTAGAAATGTAATCATTGCAATCTAAATGAAATTCAGGATGTGAAAAAACGCTTGACTGCATACCTTTTTTCCACACAGGTCTCATGACATTTTTACTCATTTCTGAGGGATCAAACTTCCCCCAAAAGCATCAACTAAGGAGGGCTCTCTGCCTGGATCCTACCTAGTTACAGGTGACGTTGTCGAGATCATGTGATCGAAAGCCAATCAAAAAATACACAACCTCCACGAGGAAGCGCTGGAGATGCATTTAAAGTTGCTCGGGCACATAGGCTGTACTTCAGTGTCGTGTTGCTGCTAACTTCGTTTTCCGAGCCTCAAACTCAAGTCCTGGGCTGCAGCTGAAGATGAAGACCCCTCTACTGCTGATTTTGGCCGTTTGGTTAAACACTCACTCCGGCAGCTGTGCTGGCTCCACTTCATGCTCCCTTCCTCCATCTAAGTGGTGCTCATCTCTCGACTCTGCTGTCCAGTGCGGGGTGAGTTATGTTGATGTACTACGGGAACTTTTATGACTTGAAGTTAACTTATGTGCACCAGGTTTGACATGCAAGTATTTTATCAGCATTTTTGAGTGACAGGCGTCCGTTGACATAGCATGACACATCACATCACGTCGTGTAGTTCCGGTCAACAGTTCAGTCACCGTTCTAAATCACTACGCTGTGTAAAACTGTGGGAAACCATAGCAACGGTAGCGAGCTAGCTTTTAACGAAACTTCGTACAAGCCTGACAACATGGATGTCTCTTTGAACACTGCTTCTCTTGAATATATTGTAAGTAGTCACTGTACAAAGGAGAAGACGACTCACTGCAGAAGTGAGCATCAGAGTACTATTAAGTAAGACTACAGAAAATCACTAAAGAGGAAGTAAAAACGCATCTTCCTTCTGCTGGAGATACACTTCAGTCAACACAGATGGTGCCTTGTGTAATTAAAGACACAAATCTAAATAAAGTAAAGTAGTAACCATGCTCATTTGGTCTGTATACAAGAGCTGATGCTACTGTGGCACTATTTTATTATAGATATACAAATATGGCCTGAGCTCTACTAATTTTGTGTTCAAATGGTAAATGGCCTCACTCTACATACACATAGGTTTAAGCTAGGCTTGAAGCATTACTTGCCTAACCCTATCCCCAGCCCTGACCCGAACATAACCTTGACCTAACTGTAACCTTAACTACTGACCTAAATATCAGTTGTTGGGTCAGTACGTACGGTTCCAGTCAACCTTTGTACTTTTTTTGGACAAGGTGTTTCAAATTAACTGGTCTTCAGCCTGAAATGTGTCGACACATAAAAACTTTTCCCTAGCCTGCATCCGTAACCTTAATCATCACAATAAAATGCCTTACACTCTAACCCTGACCTTTAAACTGGACCTAGACCAATTTCAAATCTGAACCCAAAACTTTTAAATTTTAGAAAGTTTAAACCCTTAAATGGCCATCTGAACTTGTGAGGTTCAGCAGTTTGTTCCTGCAAAGCTCTCTGACCCCACACATATTTTGTGCTCCCAGTTTTAGGGCCTCACTAATATAGTAAAAAGAAGAAACACTCACATACACTATTGGAAACATAGAGTGATTAAACAAAAGTTAACCTCTCCACTTTACCCTCCTCGTGCAGGTTTTGAAGCAATGCCTTCAGTCTAACTTCACCAGGTCTCATCAAACAGAAGAGCCAGTCGAGGTGGCTCTTTACTATGAGAGTCTGTGTCCTGGCTGCAGACTTTTTTTAGTTGAGGTGCTCTTTCCCACCTGGGTCCTGCTAAACGAAATCATGAATGTCACTCTGGTGCCCTACGGAAATGCTGTGGTAAGCATGGGTTGGGTGTTGTTGCCTTAAAGATATGTGATGCCTGTTTTACTAATAAATGAGGCACAAGCAGGAGAAATGACTTCAATACAAGGAAATGGCCCATATCAGACTGATGTGGTTTAAATTGATTAGTAAGAAAGGGATAGATAAATAATGTCTTTATTTGAACTCAAAATCCCTTATTTACAATAACAAGAAGTATATCATAATTTTAGACTCCACCTCTCAACCTCTCAACCCCAACAGGAGAAACCTGATGGACAGAAATATATTTATGAGTGCCAGCATGGAGAAAAGGAATGTCTGGGAAACATGATTGAGGTAAAGTTACATACCTAATGCACAAAAAGAAAACTAAATAATACCATAACAACAATTTGAAACCATGTAATCTGCCAGAGTTTTGTAAAGCATAACTGCTCAGAGAAACACTCTGTATTGTTTGTTTTCTTCCTTAGACTTGTTTACTACACATGACCGATGTTGCTTTCCCGATCATCTTCTGCATGGAATCCTCAACTGATGTCATCAAGTCAGCCAAAAGTGTAAGGAAGTCTCAACACGTGTGTGCCTGTACATCTACCCAGTGATATGGCTGGTGTCTTTCTGTCTGCCTCCTTCTCTGCACCTTTTTGGTCAGTTTCACTTCCCCAACATATTATTTCAAAAGGGTCAACCCCTGTAAAGCTCCAGAGATACAGTACCCCAGACTCAGTCAGTCTGTGGTCTCCATTCCTGTCCTAAAGACACCTGTGTGCTCCTGTTTGAAAGACTACTGCCATGTCACAGTGACATCAGTCATCATGAAGTGCTGTGAGCGACTAGCCAGAACGCACATCTGCACCACTTACTTAAAAATGCACTATCAATCATGACTGTTATTCAGCCTGGTCTGCCATACACCCTACGTGCAATACTGTTGTATACACAAGTTCCTTTAACCTCCACACATTACCTTCCATGATTCTCATTTTAGTGTCATAATTTATTTATACCTCATCCAATCTTCATTGTTTTTTAATCTTCTTTTTTATACGACTTGTGCTCTTTAATTCTAAGCTTCCTGTTTTCGCGTTCAGCACATTTTGTTGTACTGTTGACTCTGTTTAACCTAGATCTGACCTGCATATGAATAAAACTGAAGTTGACTGCTGAATTCTGTGTTTATTTCCATTGTTGTATATAGTGCGTGGAACTCTACTGTCCTGAGTTGAGCTGGGACAAAATTATGAGCTGTGTGAATGGGGATCTGGGAAACCAGCTGATGCATCTTAATGCCCAGAAAACCAGTGCGCTGAAGCCTCCTCATGAATATGTACCTTGGGTCACCATTAATGGGGTAAGACTTGCATTTTGCAGCTCCTGTGCTATTTTTCAGAAAAATTACAACAGCCAGAAGCTACACATATACATAGAGATAGACAACATCTAGTCTAGTCACTCTCTGTAGTCTCCCCATTCTGCCATGATGCTGGTGCTTGATTTTTAAACAAGTGATATTCGTAGTGATGATATGATCATTTTGACACTTGCCCCAAAATTAAAATCTGAGTGAAATTGATCAGTGGCTGATGTGTGTAAAGCTACAGCTTGATGCAACTTTAAAGCATAGCACAACAGCCAATATATGTCTTTCTGCCAAGCAACATGAGACCAAATGACTTGATACTAGAGTTTGCTCTAGATCAACTTCATAAAAAAGAAGAGAGAAGAAAAAACTCACTTAAGGCATCAGGTACCAGAGAGGAACTGGTCACTGTGTGGGGAGCTCAAGTTTTATATTTTAACTTGCAATGACAAATAAAGTATGAACAGGAAAATTAAAAGCATTTTTTTTTTTTTTTTGAAGTATGCAAATAAGCTCGTCTTTAACTTACTGTATTTTTGAGTTTCTATCCCTCTATGTATAGTGATTGGAGTGTATAGGGCCACGTATCATTACAAAGCCTAATAGTATAATATACTTAATTTGCTTGATTTGTTTTAACTACACCTACATTAGCTGTGTCTTAGCTAGAGAAGGACTACAATTGTTATGTATTTGCAGGAGCACACAGAAGAATTGCAGGATAAAGCTATGGCTTCTCTCTTCCTTCTTGTCTGCAACATGTACAAGGTACATTTAACGATGGTCATATCTCATTCATTGACTCTGTATGCTGCACATTTTAGTATACATTTATAATATTATAATACAATATCATTTATTTATTTATTTTCAGGGCACCAAGCCTGCCGCCTGCGGAGGAGCGCAGAGACGCCTCAAAAGCTACTGCCACAATGATTGAAGGAGCCACACTGCACTTGCTTTTATGTTTATTTTGCTCCAGGTGTGTCCACTAAATAAGCAACACTGAGAAATGTCATCAAATGTATTTTTTTTAATGTGATTTTACAATTTGTTTCTATAAAGGGAAGATCTGATTACATCACTTAATAATACTAAAAATCAATACAAATCAATTTCAAAAAAAGGTGTCATGTCTAAAATGTTATCTACTGAAACAATGAAAACAAGGCTTTTTGTAGCATTTTGACACTGGTAGAATTTTGGTGTTTCCATTGCCTGAAATGCAGCATTCCCACTGTCCTTTAGATGGCGCCATATTTCATACTCACATCTTCAGTCCTCTGTTACCTCAGGTAATAAAAGGGAGAAATAGAAAGCAAATGTACATGGAGGTTAAAGAGCTCGGCATACTGCACTTTTAAATGGTTACTATAACTAACTAATTTACCAGATTCCTTAACTCTGAGTATAATCTGTCAGACCACTTTCCTTGGAAAGGTTTTACACAAATGATTTAACATTCAATTACATGTCATTCAAAAATGAGACTGCCAAACACAGTTAAATTATACATGTATCAGAGAAGATAACTGAATTGGTTCATGAGTCACATGGATTTTGTATTTGAGTTTTAAACCCTGGTTTCATGTGGGTCTGCAGCGGAAGAGGCAGGGTCATCCGAGTTCACAATGTCTCCTGGGAATTGCTTTGAAAGTTTAACACACACTCACATCCTTTTACAAATAGTAAATCTATCTACAGTTGTGTCAATGTTGTAAAAAAAAAAAAAAAAAACGTTAAATAGAAGACAGCACCTTGATTAAAGCCAGAGTCCGTCTGGCCTAACCGGCAGTGCTGGATGCATGAGGTCCTCTGATTCTACAGTCAGATAGATACACGTGAAATATGGCCTGTCATGCAGACGGCCCCACTGCCTTAATCTCACTACCAGCTCACATCTACAGGCTCCATACACTTTCTCATTAATTCTAAGTAGACTAAATATCGCCATTAAAATGTAGACATGCGTACAGTATATATTCATTGCAATTAGGTCTAATGAGCTCAAAAAAGGACACAATTCATGTTGCAGATGCAAACTCACAAGTGTATAAAGAAAGTTAACGGTTGATCACTAAAGTACTGACAGCTGGGGGTTTCTGAAGAGGCGGGGACATACTTCTTAACTGAGTGACAGCCCAAGGAAGCACTAGTGTCAGACTGCTTCGTATCTGATCTTGGAGTTTCTATACCCTCCTCTTTGGCATTTCCTTCCGAGTTGTCTTGTTCCCATGATACATTAACTGAAAGTATGAGGAGAAATAACTCATCAAAATTTTTCAACTTCACTGAGGTAAGAGACACTAATGAACCTTTAAAAAATACTTTAAGATGTATTAAAATTCCACTAGTCAATTTTGGTCAACATTGTTTATTTTCTTTTCAGAACTCAAACCAAACATTAACATGAGCTAAAATACCAAGGTGGGAGATTACTTGCATGAGTGAGTTCTTGTATAGTAGGAGCATATAATTACAACTTAATCTATTCTTCTATTCTGTGCTTTTTTTTTTTTTTATCATTGCCTGACCGTGGAGAAGATTAATGTAGCCTTAAGGGTTAAAATAAGCCCTTCCTTATTCTAAATTCAGATTAATAGCAATAAAATATATTTATCCATGATGTTCAAAAATAAAAAAAGAGACCATTTTATATCCACAAATATAATTTACTAGTAATAGTGTGTATTTTGTAAGTGAAAAGAGAAATTGACTAATGATAAGAAGATCCAATGTTTCAACCTGAGTGAAGTTTGTTGTACAGAAAGTTGACTTTGTTCTCTGTGTCTTGGAATACCCTGGTCAGAAATGGTCGACAATAAAACCAGAGAGTGTGTTGACAATTGTTTATGGAAAGGTGGAACTCCCAAGCAGATGGAGAGATAAGGTCATGGGATGCAGCAGAAAACAAGGACTCTTATCTGTTTCTCCGTTTCCCCTCAACACTGACGCTGAAAGAGAGATGCCTTAAGAGCTAAATCCCAAAACACTATCTCACTGTGAGAACCGTCTGTTGTGTCCAAGGTGATAGTGTGTGGGTCTCAGGACCTGAAATCAGATAAACCTTTCAAAAATAATGCCTGAGTGGGCTTTTGCGAGCCTCGTCACATTTTCAGCAAAAGCACAAAAACACTCCTGTCTGCAATTTATGTTTAGATCTCAGCAATTTTTTTGCTTTCATACTGTCTCTTCAAGAGGTTCAGAAAAGGCCACCCTTAACCTTGCAAGTTAAAATGTAAGACAAACACGCACCACTAGCTTTTGTAGCTCTTCCTAAAATTTGGCTCAGTGATGAAGCAGATAAAACATCTCAGCTGCACATTAGGGGCTGAAGTGCCAAGTTATATAGAATCAGGTTAAGCTATAGTTTTTCATTTCATTTGCACTGAACTATAAAATGTTGTGACAGACAAAAGACAGTGTTGACACTTGATATAGGCAATACAAAGCATATGAAGAGAAAGTCAGGTGATAGACACTGACTTCTGTCAGACAGTCCTAAAAATTTTATGTTGAGTTTATGATGAATGAGTGAAAATGTTTTTCTAGCAGTCTGTAAGTTACTGTCTGTGAGGCATCTACATGTCACATCTTCATGCCATCACAATCTCTTACTATTTGAAGCATCTGATCTAATAATGTAATCAAATTGACCACATGAAATAATTGTCCTGGTCCTTGTTTTGTCTACCATCCAGAGACAGTGGGACTCCTCAGCGCAGTCCTCCTCTGCTGAGTGTCTGTTGGCCCCCGATATCAAATGTGCTGTGAAAAGGGTCTTCTCAGGCACCCTACAGCTCCCCAAGTTGTCCTGCAGACCCTTGCTGCAGGATGGACCAGAGGATTGCCCCCAGTCTGAACCCTTGGCCCACAGCATCAAACCCTCCAGGAGCCTGGGGACACTGACCAGCTATATATACAAAAGCTTGTGAGTCAATGATTCTATGTGTTATCAGTGTCCTCCTGCAGATGCATTGGATCATTTTGTTTATAATGTTTATCCTTCTCATCAAAACTTTACACTTAGTATACTTACTTTATCAGCATTTTTTTGGTATACACATCATTTTTACTTTACACATCAAACCTGTGTTTTGTTTTTTTTTTTGGTGGATAAATGATTAGAATTATATGTGATCAAGCGATAACCTATGCCTACCTATGAAACATTTTTCAGCACTCTCTTCCAATTGCGCTTCCTGGATACAATTCAGCAAAGCTCGATGACATTTTCTTAGTACCTTACTAGAAAAAGAAAAAAGCTGATTTGCTTCTTGAGCATATGATCCAACAAAGTGTCCTGCTTAAGGCATTGATCTCCCCTCTGTCACACTGCTGAACAATTATCACTATAAAAGATCAAACAAACAAGGCTCTTATGATTGTTTCCACAATTAATTTCAATACAACTGTGAGTGGAAATACATTTTTTGCCCTTCTACACTTTATGTCTGTATATACATGTTTGTGGGTGTTATATACTTTTGTTTTTTTTTTTGCCTCATGTTGAGGGAATGCACACAGACCTGTTTGAATTCGTAAGTTGTCTTCATGCATGTCAGAGGTGATCAGATATGGCTATATTTGTACAAAGACACAGTTGTATTATAGATGTTTTTCTCTTTTACAGGCAACAAATCTTCATTGTTGGTATTTATCTTTTTGAATGACTGAAGCAGTACATGCACTACATGGTTAAATGAGACTGTAGCTGTGCTGGTCTTTTTGACACGTCGTCACTCGCACAAGTATTAGTCCTGCAAGCAACCTATGTAAACCAACCTTCGTAAGTTCAAATTAAAAAACACAAGTTTCACTGTTTTTTTTGGAAGCCAGAACAAGCAGTGTGTTTGTCTGGCACCAAATAATTTGAATTTCATAAGCCAATTCTATCAGAAAGACAAGAAATAGTGTAGTTTAATGGTTGTCAGTGATATACAAGCCATGTTTAAAACTATGATTTTTACCTTCATGCTCTTTTTTTAGGTTCAGTAAACTGTTTGTCTAAGACAAGTGAAGTGCCGTTCTGTTGAATAGAGCTTGAGTCATTCATAAAACATTAGGCAATTTGAAAATGTGAAGGTAAACGCTTTGGCGTGCAGTTTCAGTCAATTTTAATTCGTCATGATCAAAACTCTGCAGATGAGGCACTGGAAAATAGGTTCATACATTGTGATGATTAGACTATGTTCATTCCATAAATGTTTATATGCCAGCAGGTATAAAGAAACACCACCACAGACATGACTCATATGATGTTGATGGAGCTAAAAGCCTTTTATTGTGTTCCTTGTCTGGGAAGAGGGCCATGTGCGGCCTGTTTACAAGTTGGTAATGCAGTTTTGATGCAGTGCCAGAGAAGTTGTTTATGGAGTAGCATTCAAGGTTATTTAAACCTGACAATGCCACAAATATTATCATATCAAAGTTAATGTAAATTCTCTACTAACTACATCTAAAATATGATGATGTTGTCTTTGGTGGCTTGTTTGTGAAAGCTGACCACAGCCATGTAGCTAGTATAGGCAGTGGCTACAATCAGGTAACTCTTATAGATGAAAACAAGGCTGAGAATGAGTCCCATCTGGCCTCGGCAGGATAAACACTTTGTTACCGCCACTCTTGGAACAACTTCTAGTGTTTCCATCGTTCTGGTCAGGATACAGGTGCTTGAACTGCCTGATGAGGTCCCACACAGGCACTGAAGAATTAACATCTGGCGCACAACACTTCTAGTTCACAGTAAAATTGGCACAGTTACGCACATGATGAGATGAGTCAGACACAGGAAACAGCGTGAATTATGATTATTTTAACAGGACATAGTGCAGGAGCATCAGGCAAAGGAAGGCTGGAGAAAAGGTGTTTCTTTTGTTGAAACTGTGAAAAGTATAGATGAGGGCAGATGCAGATGGTGCAGGTCTATCTGATTGTACTGCTCATGAATTAAGACTCTTATGACTTTCCACTTGAAAAGGAAGATCTCCAAAAGGCAAATCATTCCCAGCCCAGATCAAAGCTTGTCTCCAGTTGTGGCTTGAACATCACCTGAAATCTGACATCCTTACTGGAGGAAAAACATTGTGAGAATTATCTGCCCACACCAGTTAGGAACATTGTGTGAATGCTGTTGGAGTCAGCATGAAGTTGTCTACAAGTCCTGGGTTGTTTCCCCTACCTTGCTGTTTGATTGTGGATAAAGCTGTTTGGAGAAACTCAGGTCTCAGAAAATCACAAGACAACAAAGGTTTCCTGATTTAATGAATAGCTGTGGAAACACAATCCACGGTCAACCATTCAAGTTTGTTCTCG
This sequence comes from Rachycentron canadum, assembly GCA_038496675.1. NCBI lineage: Eukaryota > Metazoa > Chordata > Actinopteri > Carangiformes > Rachycentridae > Rachycentron > Rachycentron canadum. The sequence continues at coordinate 8,083,303 of CM076662.1, forward strand.
GCTGTCTCCACAGTGACCCAGTGGACAGAGCATTAGGATGCTGTCTACATGACTTGCTTTTTGCAACATGGAATGTGTTATAATATACAAATGGATAGTGTCCTGTTGTTAAACTATGACAACTACCTTTGAACTCGATCAACCTGACTCCAGGATATGAGTAATGAAAGTAATGTCCTCTGTTGTACACTAATGTTTCAGTCAGACTTTGGTGACTTTTGGTGATATAAACAATCTTGATATGCATTTGACCTTGACATGACTAGTTTACATCCACAGTGTTACTCTTAGATAACAAATTGCTCTATCTACTAGTACAGTACTGTTGTACCAGAATACATACTGTACAATAGCTATGAGTATATATCCATAAAAAGCTTTCAACCAAAAAATCTTTCTTCCCTGATCTCCCTACCAGCTGTTGGTCATAGGTTCAGTCCTGTGTCAGATGTTCCAGCTCCCCAGGTTATTTCAGTTATACTAAACAGCACCGGTGTTTAGCTGTGAGTCCTTAACCACAGGAGGACCTTTTCTCACTCTGCAGCGATAAACAAAAAGATTGGGTGGGGGTGAAGATGATGTTGCCTCTGGTCACAGATAGAGAGCGCCATCGTGACAGCACCCATGCTCTCTATAGCTTTTATCTACCTCTGCTTTTTATAGTCAGAGGCTCTTCATGTGACTTCTCCTGGTACGCTCAGAGCATGTGAAAGGCAAAGAGGCTGCCTCTGAGGAAATAGACGACTTCACAACAAATGGCACCCCAGGGACCAAGGGAAAAGCCTGAGTATGCAAAGTCAGTTGGAGTGAGAGTAAGAGAGGCGAGCTAGAGGGCCGAGCCAGGCAACAGCTTAATGTTTATACAGTGGAAGAACTAAGAGAGGAAGTAATTATGGAGCACATTCTGAAGTTGATGAACAATATGCTCTGTAAGATTAGGAATGAAGGAAGAGGGCAGGCAGAGGACTAGAGACAGACATGCAGAAGGAGGTGATATGTCATGTGTCTCCTCCCTGCATGTCAGACATCCATATTTAGTTGGAGAGAGGGAAGGCCTAGCAGTAATGTAAACAAAGCCTGGGAGCGGGAGGGAGGCAGATAGAGTTCATCAACACTAATGTTTGACTTTTGCCCACACGACAGTTAGCATAGTCTGTAGGAAGAGACAAGAAAATCAACGAATAGATATCAAATAAAGATAAACAGGTCACCTAGAGAGGTAATTTTGTTGACTTTTTGGAGAGATTTTGTTTCCTTTTTTTTGGATGTTTAAAGCAGTTTCTTTGTGAGTATTAACAAGAGAGTTTTGGACAAGAGAAGGTCCAGGTTTTGTTCAAATGTGAGGAAGTGAGGACTGGACTAGCTTCACCAGGACTTGGAAAATCAATACGGATCACCAACATATGTCCTATCACAAAAACATTACGTCAAGGTTATTTAAGAAACCACAGTTGAAAGGCAATTTCTTGGACTAAAATTACCAAAGACAGAGCAAGCAAAGGAACTAATCCCATAACCCCTGACCATCCTCTGTTCACTATGAGTGACCTGTGCACTGAGAGCTCTGAGGAGGAGCAGTCTGAAGTGGAGGAGAGGCTGCAGGAACAAAGGGTGACTAGACTGCCAATCATTCAGCTCATGCCCAGGTCAAAAGCAGGCTCACCGGGAGGATCCCCAAAGAGCTCCCCCAAGGATTCCCCTCGTGGGTCTCCTCGAAACTCCCCGCTGCTCTTCAGGAAGCTGCTGATGAACCGCAGCATCAACCTCCAGAGACGCCGCTTCACACTCGCCCACACGCCCAGGTAGAGTCAATAACTCTGAGGCAATGATGACCAAGATGACAGTGCTGTTCCACTTGTAGCTTTAATTCATTTCAATTTAACCACAAACGTAATTTTGACTAGCTTCTGTACCTGCACTGGACTGCTCTGGTGAATATTTCATTTGGAGCTAACAGTGGTAGCAGATGAGCCAGAAAACCTCCCCAATATACAAACTGAAATTCATACACCAATATTCCAAATACAAGTGTATTTGTCATCGTGCTCCCATTTCTAATTGATGTTTCACTGGATATGTTTGTGTTGTCGAAGTAGAAGATGGCTCTTAATGCCAATAGTCACTCTTATCAGTTGCAGATGTTAAATGTATTTTTGGTTTATTTCTGTGCAGGCAGAAACCATTCACACTAAAAGTGGTTGCCCTTAAGCTTATGTTTTGATCCTGACCACAGCAGTTCATGTACTGCTGCAATCCAGTTGAACATACTCCTCTACCAGGATAAAATCAGCTCTTGTTTTAGGGAAATTCTGCTAAATAAAATCCTCTTAATGTGAGGATTTTAAAAGTTTTGTCCTCTATAAAAGGAAGAGGTGATATTTAAAATACTATGCAGCAGATGCAGGATTGGGCTTTATTGTTATTCTGCTTGATTTTTGCTCTGTGCTTAATTAGGAATTGTATTAATTATGATTTTTTCTGAAAAAAGTAAATCTGTTAGTTTCTCTTAAGAAATGGATTTCAAACTGTGGTCTGGTTTTAGTTTAATTTCCTACAGTTGTGAGTATTTTTCCAAAGCTTTGTCCACCTTTGTTTTCCAACTGAGCAGCATCATCTCTGCAAACACAGCTCAGCGTCACTGGATCAGCAGTTTATTGTTCCACAAGCACTCAAATCTGTCAGCAACAAACTTACCTCTTTTATTAGCTTCACAACCGTGGAACACACCTCTAGCTTTTGACTCAATGTTTTTCATTAATTTTTGATTTTTCATCTGTAATCATGCACTTAACTCTTAACACTGTCTTTCCAGCTCAGCCAGTTCTGCTCTGGTACCTGTTGATAGCTTTAGTTTTATGACCCATTATTGCATCAGGCTTGATCCTCAATTCCAATGTAAATTAAACATTTACATGGTTAACAACGTCAAGGCAGGAGTTTTATGATCAATTATACCATACTTGACCTTAACTTTTTTAAAGAGGAAGAATAAACACGTGTGGCTGGATATACAAACAGACAGATATTTGTTCTTTAAGCTTCAAGCAAAGAGTGTATTTCCACGTTGGTCTGTTAAATATGCCTGTAGGTTACCCTTCACTCCTCCACATGTACACATTCAGACGTAGGTACCAAGCATTGCCGGGCTGTTTTCAACTTGATGCAGTGATGGTAGATCACATCCATCCCCATGAAATAAAATTAAAAGCCTGGGAGAAACTCTAGTCCGTGCTGTAAAACCCTCTCTTACTTTTATTGCCAAGAAAGGAGTATTAGACATTCCTAAAGATGCCAGTGCCTACTAGAAAACTTACAAAGTGTTTACAAGTTCATTCACCTTTTATAAACATGTAGGTGGGGGAAGTGTGGGAGGAAAGGTCATTTTCCTCCAGGCATTTAATGGTCTTGGATTTGAGATTTATTTTCCATGGTTTACTGTAACTCTTCAGCCAAACTGTTTCATTAATTTCAGCATGTCTGTTGAAAATCTAAATACTAAAGGGTGAGAGTTCAGTCAAGAGGATTTCAAAGTTCAATCAGGAAAGTCAGATGCTTGCATGATAACACAGATACCCAACATGTCAGAGCTTTTATATTATACAGCTCTAAGGTCAGGCCGCTGGAAGTGTCCCTCTGCAGGGTATGTACAGTGTCCCATACTGTCAGAGCTGAAATAAATGGACAGAGATGAGTTATTGCAGGATGGCTGTCAAGGAGGAGGAATTAAACAAACTGGGGGTCCAGTGGAAAATAAATGTCGCAGGCAGCTCAAATATAGAACATACCTGCAAAGTTATTTTCACTTTGTGTCTAAGTTGATTAAAGCTCTTTTTCCGCTCCACAGATACCATGTCGAGTAGAGTTTTGGGCGAAAAACGTTTTGTGAATATCATTTTACTATATCAAGTCTAGTGTGAGTCTGGGGTGATTCGTTTCCATTGCCTCTTTCATTGATAGATTCAGGACATTATCTGGGCTCACACAACATAAACAAACACAATGATCATCACTGCTTTTTATATACATACAGTATAGATAGAAGTGAACATTAGCATACCAGATATGGATATACAACTATATATTATGTGTTATGCTATAATCATAAAAGGTTTTGCAATACGTATCACCACATGTAACTGTGCTGCAACATGCTATACATGCAAGTAATACAGTAGAAAAATAGTATAAAAACATGTATTTGTGAAATGTGATCTGAAATCATTTGTTCATGAAAAAGTTACAGTATTTCAGCAACAAGGTTCAAGGTAATAATCTTAATTCATACTTTACCATAGTTTTACTCCTTTTATTGCAATTTTATTGTATTTTGGGGTTTTAAAAAGTCACCTTATGAGCTTGAAGAAATATGATCAGCACTCCCAGAAAAAGCACTTCCAAAAAAAACCAAACAGGTTACGTTCAGGATGGGAACATGTTCTCTGAATAATATTGACATAGCATTTCCTGTTTTTTTCCACTAGAGGCTGCTATGTTGTGAAATGTGGGCAGAGAGCCTGTCAGGAAGATGTGCTTCTGTTCCTGTGATGGGTCACATTAGAGGAAAGAGTCCTCTGGCTGGAGTTTGACTCTGTGGAGGCTCAAATGTTTTAGGAAAATTAAAAATGCCTTTGAAGGTTATTCTGGCAGGGTACTGTTGAGAAATATCATCAGTACCTCTAACCTTTTCTGTAAAAAGTTGAACTGAACATGCTTAATTATAGTTTAAAAAGTTCAGCTACACACAGTAACTTAAAAACTTTTTTTTTTAATATACAACTTAATTTGTGTATTTTGACCCAAAATTATCAATGATATGTATAATAGTAGAGCAAGTGAGCGCTCACACCCAGCACCAGCATAGACAATTTAACTTCATATGGACAGATCAGTTGTACCAGACACCTTATGTCTGTTCCTCCCTTTACATTATGTAAAATTAGATGTTTAAATCCTTTACTAATCACCTGTTCTCAACAATATTTTCACAGTCATGCACTTGGTGACACCAAAAATTTGTTTAACACTGCAAGAGGATATTGTGTGAATCAGATAGATAATGTTGTGGCATGAGAAGAGAACACAAAGGAAAATTGAATCACCTTTTAAAAAAAAAAAAAAAAAAAAAAAGCTCACACACACCCACACACACACACATACACACACACACACACACAATATTGAAGTATTGATTGACCAGTATGCTATTGCAGCTGCTGGCATGGAGGCAGGCTAGTTACACGAGAACACGAAGTGTAACAACTCTCATACTTGTCCTTACAATACTACAATATAGCAGATTGTAAAATGTTCTCTTCTTTCGTGTCACCTCGACTAGTCCTGCTCTGACCCCCCAGTTCATACTATCTCATGCAATGGCTGCCATTCCATTCTCACTCTCTCTCTCTCTCTCTCACTCTCTCTATCGTTCTCTCTCTCTCTCACATTCTCTCTCTCTCTCCGAGCCACCCAACACCCCACCCCTTCTCTCTCCCACCACAATATCTCTTGCTCACTCTCAGGGGAGATACTGTTGTTGTTTGTTGTTTTAAGCCTGAGTTTGGTCCCACCACTCTCAGGAGAGAAGAGAGGAGAGAGCAGAAGCCTGTTGTGGCCCGCTGACAGGGACTACATGGGACGACCCACCCCAGGGAGCATCTGATGGGATTATAACACTCTTTCCAGCTCACTTTTTTCCCACTAAGAATAACTCAGCATGTTGCTGGTGTAGCATCACTGAGTCAACCCCTTCAAATGGACAGCTCTATGTCAAGTTTGTTGGGCTTGATTTTTCAAGAATACCTGGGGTCCACTGTTGAGGAACTCGGTTTTGTCAGTTTGCAGCTCCTTTGGAAGAATTTAAGCTTGCCGTTTCCTAATTAGGAGTACGAGGACAGAGGAGAAAAAAACAGAAGAGAGGCATGCGCTGAAAGGAGTTCAACTGACAGCTGACACCATCCTCAATTTCACTTGATTTGATTCAGCCCCATACTTCCACTGTCAGTGAGATAATATGCTAACTCACTCTCTGATAGGTCTCTAACAGCCAAGACTCTGTTGACAGACACACTCAGACACACACGCACTCTCTTTCTCCCTCTCTCTCTCACTCCCTCTCTCTCTCACTCCCTCTCTCTCTCTCTCTCTCTCTCTCTCACTCCCTCTCTCTCTCTCTCTCTCTTTGAGCTCTAAAACTTTTTGATTCTTGTTTTTCCACAAAAACAAATGGACATATCCTTATCAGTGGGACCGAAAGCTCAACTGCAAATTGAATTTCCAGCTTGATGCACTTTGATCCATTGATTCTGCACTGAGGTGGAAGTGAATCGCTTCTAGCTAATAACTTTTATCTAATAAATAGAGAGGGGGACCCAGCAGGTCTGACTTACTGTTGTGTTCACTTTCATTCTCACTCCTACCTGGTGCAGTTGTGGAGACTCTTGCTGCGCTGTTTTGCATCTTGACGTTGTTTTGCATCTGTCATTCTTCGACCTGTTTTTCCTCCATCGTCCTCTCAATGGGACCTTTCTCCCGATGCCATAACTTGTGACCACAGAGAGTGTAAAGGAGTTGGGACAGCTTTCCTTTTTGATTCATGACAGCATGGGGGTTTTTGATTGCGCCACAGAAGTTCACATTGTTTATCCCTCTCCTCCCAAAGCTGTTATTTTGATGCTTCTGTGAACCCAGCCCAACTTTTTTTTTAACCTGCCAATAAAATGATGAACAAAGACTCTCGCTTTTCAAGGAAAATGCACAGCAACTTTTCCACCCGCAGGCACTCCTGCATTGGGTACGTATTCTGCTGTGTGATTGTGATTAGTTGTTGATGTACAGTGAAGAAAACATAATACATGTGTTTGCAGGGAGCATTGGAAAGCTTATTTCACTTGTTTGTATCTGGCAAGTACTACCATTTTTTTTTTTTTTTTTTTTTTTTGCAGTAAATGAAATACTTGAATTATTATCACCGGATTGGGAATTATTTGACTGTGCTGCTCTGTCATTGTGTTTACAGTCATATTGTGTTGTTTCAGTTTCTATCTGGTGGTCTTTATGTCTGTTGTTGCATCTCTTTTGGCATTTGGGGGATGTGTTGTGATGTATCAGAGCACCATTTAGTTTACATTAAATATAATAATGTATTTATGACAGCACACATTCAGACAAGTAAATTATTGTCCTTCCATTTTATTGTCAGATTGAAGCTCTGAGTTTTGTTGAATGCAGTATTGAGACTGCAAGAGGCGGTAAATTGTGGTAACAGCCCCCTTGTTGACACTAGGGTTGATGTGACTGATTGACTTAACTGTAGCTGGAACTTGATACAGCTGTGTAATCAGCAGGCCAGATTCAGATAACATAAAATCTACTACAGCTGTCATGAGATCCCTGTAGGACATGATGTTATATAAGTTTATGGAGACTAAAACAGGGACTTAAGAACTAAAGATACATGAAACAAAAGAGTACACACACACAGAGAGCTTCTTGAGCAGATATGACAATACACACACACACACACACACACACATAAATATATATACATTTTCTGACCAACATGACTCCATTGATACATTATTAGAATAAGCTCCAAAAGCTGCACAGATTCATAAAGAATCTTTTCTTCCTTGTACTGAAAGGAAAAAAAAAAATATGCCAGAGCTCTCGTGGGATTTTTTTTAGTGTGGCAAACTTTTCTGAACTCTGGGCATAAGGCATGTGCCTTGCGAGTGTCATCCGAACTCCTCCAGCCGTGAGCCTGTTTGGATCATATGAGGAGATCAAAGCAGGAGATTTTAGACCACAGCCAGAAATACAGAAGTGCAGCAGAGAACAGAACAAGCCTCTATTCTCTTATTACCTGATTTGTTCATTGAGCTTACTGGCTGAAAAAAACAGCACTGAAGCGGAGTCACTGTTGGCAGTTTCAGCTCATAGTAAAGTTCAGATTTTGTTTTTCAGATTCAGCAGGAATAAAATATTTTTTACTGTATGATGATGGAGAATACCATGGGTGTTGCGGTGTTTCAGCAGTAGTAGTACTTAAATTAGTTAAGGGAGTAGTTAGATTCTTTTCAAATGAATAATTTTCTCTGTCCTCATGCAATACACACACACACACACACACACACACACACACACACACACACCCTGAGACAAAGCAGTGTCTTGTTATCCAGATGTGTCCATGACAATAGAGACAGCTCTTATCCTCACTTGTACTAATAGTACCAGGGCACCATTCATCCTACCCTATGACTTACACACACACACACACACACACACACACACACACACACACACACACATATACACTCACACACTCCTAGTAATCGTTTCAACAATGCTTTTTATGGCCTTTCTGGCAGTGTGGTACATTTAAACAACACTTGCACTGCAGTCAGCCAAACATTACTTGAGATTAGAGCTCTCAGTCAGTATCATGAGAAGATAGTTGATGCAGCTGTAACACTTAACTGAAGTCAGCCATTAATTCAAGTAGTGAATGATGGGAAGAGTGAGGTGAAGGCGAGAGAGAGAGAGAGAGAAAGAGAGAGAGAGAGAGAGCGTGAGAGAGACGCAACAGAAGACTGCCCGGAAAAAAGAGATCATTTAGACAAAGGGGGTAACGGCACAGACAAGAGGGCAGTGAAGAAGTGATAGAGAGGACGTGGGTTAAGATAGTGCTGCTTTTAGCACAGAGATAATGAGTAGGAGAGCCTGAAAGACTGAGGCATTACAGGGTGAAAAGAGAATAAAAAGATATTTCTTTAGTTGACAAAAAAAGGAGAAGAGAGGGAAAAAGTGATTGTGACTGAAAGAATAATGAGAAAAAAGTGTCAAGTGAGGCCACCCCACCAAAGAGCAACAGTGTCAATGTCAGAGGTCCGAATATAGCCGCTAGCCCCAGCCCCTACCCCCACACTCCCCATCCCCAACCCCCCATCCCTCCCTAACGCACACCAAGATTAGTCAATAGGTCCTGTGTGGCTGTGGCGGGCTGGCTGCTGTGTGCGTCACTGCTGTACTCCATATTTTCAGCATGACTGATTTCCCCAATCGCCTCCAGAGCCTTATCGATTCCTGAGGCCGCCACAGCAGCAGCAGCCCAGCACAGCACAGCATTAACACTGCTGACATTCAAAATGAGCAGCTCTACTGTCTTTCCTAATCACACTGTGAGAGGACATGGAAGTCATCTTCACTTTATCCAAAATTCACAGACTGTGTCAACAAAAATATAAGAAAGAAAGATAATTCATTGACAGTTCTAAGTGTTTTTCTTTCAATTTTCCTACAGCCTAAACAGAGGAGATAAGCTGCTACTTCAGTTATTAGTCTTAGCAGATATTGGGTTACAGCCTCCAAAATGATTATTTAGTTAAAAAAAAGTCTGACAACATTGAAACTGGTAACTGGTCTAAATGCTGTGACTAATTGGTGCAGTCAAACCTAACTGTTTAAACATGTATGATTTATCAAATATTGTTTCACTTAATTATTGATGAATATGTTGATTGAGAAAAGAGAAAAAAACCTCTGTTGTATCAGCCATCAGTGGTAGGAGGCTCTGTGATAGAAAAGTATCAGGATCATGTTCATTGTAACCACTAGAGGGAGAAACTGACTAAGTTATGCTTTGAAACTTGCAGGGTGATGCCCTCCTGTTGACCAAGTGGTGTTTGGATATAGAGGGAAAAAAGCAACGTATCAGTTTGGCAGATTATAATTTTATTTTTATGCTGCTGGAAACTGGCCATGTTTCACAAATGACACTTTATGTATTTGTATTGATCATGTGGCAGAAGATTGAAACTTTTACAATTAAACATTAATGTTACCTTAACATTACTTTTCATATTTACTTAATATTACCTACTTGTAATTGGTTTGTGTTGTGTTTATGTTGCTACTTCTGTCTGCTCTGTATATACAATACCTATTCTCCTGTATGTCCAGCTGTTCCTGAGGTTTCGCCCTCTTTCTGTTTTTTTAAGCTATTTTAAATCACTGATCTAAGCACATGGGCTGTTGGTGGCTATTCATGTTGCAAAGAGGCAGATCTATAACTCTGACTACACAAATACCATCACAACCCAACTCCCGATATGGTCCAAATTATTTTTAATTACACACCTGGCACATTGTTTTTATGAAAAGTTTATATATAAAGTTTAATTTTAATGAATAACAATAACAATATTTCTTATTGGCAAAGGGAGACACTCAGCTTCAGTAATTTTTGAACTTTTATTTTCATATTGGTTTTTAACAGTGTTTTACAGAATTAACTTCCTGCACGGTATAAATGTAGAAGTACTCCACACCTGAAAGTATGTTGTTTTTTATTTTTTGGCAGGACACTGATACACACATACACCCACACCCACACCCACACACACACACACACACACACTTGCAGTAGCCTACACACTGGCTCAGAGTGAGAATTTGTGGCCTCTTGTATTTCCTAAAAACTCTTCCCTGTTGAGTGTTTTTCACCTTACTGGCCACCTGCCACCAAGGTGAGCTCACAGACATGAGCCCATCTGAATGTGTATTTAATGTGTGACTTTGAGTGTCTGTCCCTGTACACGTGCATGCATTAGTGAATGCCCTTGTGCTTATGTCCTGACCTTTTTTTGGCTGTGTGTGTGTTTGTGTTTGTGTGTGTGTGTGTGTGTGTGTGTGTGCAGGCGTGTGCGTGTCTGCATGCGTATGCATGTGTGTGTGTTAGTGTGGGGCTCCCTTTGCATGTGTGCGTACAAGTCTGTCATCCACCCAATTCCCAAATCAGACAAGCCCCAAACCCCAGCGTCATGCTAGCAGATGGCAGCCTAATGAATCATGAGGCGACACACTGATAGCCTTTACTACAGTACATGCTGGAACATGATGTTTGACATCACTGAGACTCAGATAAATATAGACTGCTAGCAACAGCCACATGCTGACACCTGGTGCTGGTGCTTTGTTACGTGCACAGTATTTTTGATGACATTTATACCAGGAAGAAATTAGTTTTCTCCTGCACTGTGGTAACCACCTTTAATCTCCTTTTGTTTGGGTGCTTCTAAAGATGTAACCTGCTGTAAAGCCTGTTTTTTTTTTTTTTTTTTTTTAGTTTTTCCAGTGTAGATACTATCCTTTGATGTGTGATAATCATTGCTGCATACAGAAAGTTACACTTTCAAAGTGAGAAATGAATCCCCTGGTAAGGAACAGATGTCGGAGACTATAGTAGAAATGGGCGGCCCTCGTGACTATGTCTGTGTGTTTATGTTATTAGTGTGTTTGTGTACCCTATTCTTCTGCAGCTGCTTTTTTTAACCTCTTGCACTCTGCTGTACCCAACACTGTCCCTTTATACAAACTCACGTTGTAGCTGAGTGTGGTTGAAAAAGAAAGTTATTTTAAATTCTAGTGGAGACCCCAGAGTTACTAAAGACACCAAACATTTTTTCTTTTTGATATAATAATGTAATATGTTGGGTTTTATATATTATTCTAGGCCAGTTTCCTAAGGCTTTGAATTGCTATTTCTGCTTTTCATTTGCTATGATGAGACAACATCATTAAGAAATAAGGGTGTTTCTAAATTGTTCATCACTTTTTGGTGCATTTTAGGAAATTGTCAGAACACATGCCTCCAACTTGTACCTTAAACTGATCAGTAACTATTTTTGACCTAAACACTTTTAGACAGAACACTTTCCTTTGCACTATGTTTTCAGACATGGACAAAACAGACTGAACAGGATTAATTGCATTCAAATTGACTTGACTGCAGCTGTGCATTCATGTCATCATTTCGCACAGTGAGGATTTGAGAAAGGAGTAATAAACCTGCCCTCCAGTGTAGCATGATACAGCATTTGGTAATATGTTTCAAAATATATACTGTATGTCATACAGTTGTGGAAAATGTATTTCTATATATGTGAAATAAAATCCAGGAATTTGAGGGAACAGTTTTTAAAGCCTATGTAAGGATGAATCATATTCTAGCCAGTGGTTGTGGTATAGACAAAGATAGATTTGATAAATATGTTAAACTTGGAAAGAAATTGCATCATAATTGCCCTGCTGACTTGCATGAATTTCAGGCAAAGAAGCAACGTAAATTTTGGATTACAAAGCCAGACAGAGCTGGTGAATATTCGGTATTAATTAACCCACACGAGTACAGTTAATACTGTTCTTTCCTAGTGAATGTCCTGATTATGTTATTACAATGTTTTATTTCATTGTACGTTTCTTGTATTTTCATTCTAACATAATTAGTCTGCAGTGCTCAAGATGAAGGTGAAAATGAATAAGTGTCAGCTAGCTTTACAAACAAACCACAAACACTGACAGGCAACAACTCTGACACACAGTGCGCCTCACTCACTTCAAAACGGCTTGTTATCGAGGAATGCTCACCATGCCTCCTTGAAGCCAACACATGATGTCATGAGGCCCCTCTGCAAATAATGGACTATTAAACCCACAACTGAGGGGTCAGCCAAAATTTATGATGTCTTGCCATTTTATGAGTTTTAAGAGATTACCTCGCCACATCGTTTCATCCTCGGCATCCAGTACTTCACAGTGCGACTGTCTTAAGATGAGATGTGAAGATACTGTGCAGAAGCAAACATTTAAACTCTGTCTTTCCTCAAGCATCCACTCTCTTCCACCATGGTGACGCAGATACATGGAGCACTGTGAAATCCTCTGGTATAGTGCCAACTAACGGGTGTGTGTGTGTATGTGTGTGTGTGCATGTCCACTTTAGATAACAAGGAATACTGTTCTTGAAAGGTGTTGTTTAAGTATGTTATTTCTCTAACTGCACATGAAAACTATTTTCCTGTCATAAAAACTTGTGTAAAGTCTTAAACCATAACATCCCTTCATCCAGCATGTATCAGGACAGTTGGGATAAATCTTTCAGTTTTACAAGTCTAAAGCCTGGTTGCATGTTAACGGTTATGTAGTATGTATTCACAAAACATAAGTGTGAATACAGAGCTAGGAAACTAAACAAACAACTGTATCGTAGAAGTAGTAGAGTATGTCCGGTTTAACTCGTAATGTTTCTTTATCAGCCCATGAGGGGTCCGATCATGATTCTGACCCTGCACAGTCAATCCCATTAAACCCAAATAGCATCATTTAACTCACTGTAGTTGTGTGATTAGATTTACAATCTGTTGTTGCTGAATTCTCCGGAAAGCCATAACCTACAGCATTACTGTAGGTCTGCTCAGTTATGATTGGCCCTTTTTGTGTGCACCTATTCAGATTTCCTTAAATGGCAGTTTTTCTTGACACTGATCTTGTACAGACACAGAACCTTTGTATTATATTAAAGGATTATATGAACTACTTTTAGTTAAGTTGTAAGCAGACTGTTTTCTACAGGTTAACAAATACAAGTATAAAGCCAAAAAATAAAACTATACCATATGAAAAAATATAAGCCAACTTTTTCACTGAAGCGGTAATAAGGCTTTCATATGAAGGTAATGGAGCAATGGTTCTGCAATACATTTTAAAAACTCTGACCTCTAGAAAGGGGCCTGGTTCATATTAAAGATACTTATTGAGGCTCTGCTATATAACCACTCATATTACTTTTTCTTTTCCATACTTACCTATTGTTGTCTCTCTACTTAACATTTGTGAATTCCATGGTGATGAGGCGATGCAATTGATTGATTTGCCAATTTAATTGAACCATGTCAACTGCAGCATGTAGCCTAAAGTCCATTTATGGAGATTTTGGAGACCAACTGATCGTTCATCAAGCCCTGCTATGCCTGTCGATCTTTCTTACTTTTCTTACTTGCACAGCACATATAGTAATGCGGTTTACAATGGTAGCCAAATTTCAGTTGAACAATCAGTTCTTTGTAAATGAACAACTAGCCAACAGCTGCATATTTTACAGAAAAGACAAGCTGTAGCTAGCACGCTAATATTGCCATCTCGAATATCCCGCTGCCTTGTTTTATGACAGTTGAACAGCACTAGCTTCTGTACAGTGGGGAAATACTATACAGCAAACAGATCTTTTTTGATCGAAACTGTAACCCCACAAACTGATGTAATCATGCTCCCTGGTCTTATTGGTCACTAACTTAACCAGCCATGTTAATGATAGCAGCTTATGTTAGAGCAGATAAACACAGTGTTTAATCCATTCCACATTGACACTTTTTCTCTTGTATTTTTGGTTTTGGAAAAAACTACAACAGACACCACCCATTGAACTTTTTAGTTGTCTTAGTCTTTACTCTTCGCTGAATTTCTCTCTTATTATAGCCCCATGAACATCGCGTCCACATTAGGAGAATACCAAGCCTGACAGTCCTGGCTGGTTATGGTTACCAAGCTGTGATTAGACAGGCACTGTTTAGGGAAGGTGTAGAGCGAACGGCCATTAGGTCAAAATTCTGCTCAATCCAATGCAAACAAAGCTCAGATCTAATTTTACAGTACTCTGCTATTTCACTGAAATATGAAAATTGTCCCTTGGACTTGGTGATAGTAGAGCACCTTCTGTGCAGTCAGACACCACTGCCCTTCAGTCAGTTGAAGCATTTTCTCCTCCCTCATTCTGATGAAATCTTATAAAAATCTTTGCAGCACAAATCCATAGCAAACCATAATCTTGTGGAACGTATCCTGTAGATTTGTGGCTCCTGACTCATTTTGCTGATCTCTTGTCAAATATTTCCTGTTTAAGTTTTCATATGAAGCATATAGAAGGTCAAACAGCTACGGTTTCATATTTACTTTTCACATTTCTGGTCTTCAAAAATACACTGCCCCTGGCCACGGGTGACCTTGCATGCTGGTGCATAAGCCTGTGCGTGAGTGCATACTGTGTACGAGTAAGAGCGTGTGTGTCTGTGTGTACGTGTGTGTGTGTGTGTGTGTGCATACATGTTCTTCGTTCTCAGCAAGCTGTGTCCCAAGAGCTTCTTACTGTAATACCCTATCATACTCATCCTGTCATCAATCTCTTTACCTAACATAGACAAGACACACTTCACACACACACACATGAATGAATACACACTCCATCTGGAAAGGATAATGGTACTGTGTCCACAGGGAGAGTGCTGTCCTGC
Source organism: Rachycentron canadum (assembly GCA_038496675.1). Classification (NCBI taxonomy): domain Eukaryota; kingdom Metazoa; phylum Chordata; class Actinopteri; order Carangiformes; family Rachycentridae; genus Rachycentron; species Rachycentron canadum. The sequence goes on from CM076662.1 coordinate 8,098,428, forward strand.
GATTGTATCGTGGCTGTGTGTGTGTGTGTGTGTGTGTGTGTGTGTGTGTGTGTGTGTGTGCGTGTGTGCGTGTGAGAGCAGCAAGGAGTTAAAATTGCTTAAACATTTGGAGAAGGCAGGAACGAAGCTGGCTCTGATCCTGCCCCCTTTCTCAGCTCTGACCTCACTCTGAAACTTGTTCCCCCCTTATGTGTGATGCACATACACACACGCAGACACACACAGACACTTGCTCAGTCACATGCCTACACACACGTACACGCTTGGTTGCTCACACACACGCACACACACTCATCTCATACAGATCTGTGCACTTTCTGTGGGGCGCTCGGAAAGATAAAAAAAAACAGAGCACAGGGCTACTGTGACAGACTGGAGCAGGAGAGCAAGTTTGCTCAGTGAAAGGAAAGTGTGTGTTTGTTCTGTGATTAAAGGTGAAGCAGCCAGAGGGGAGAGGAGGAAGCAGAGAGAGAAACAGAAGAGGAGCAAGACAGAGAGAGGGAGAGAGAGCGGACAGACAGAAAGGAGAGGGGGAAGAGGGCAGCAGTGTTGAGCCACATTTAGAATAAGAGCAAAGACAAGGGGGGCGATTAATGGAGCTCTTCTGAAAGTGATGAAAAGCTTTTTTTTTTTTTTTTTACAGCCAACGAGGCAGGCAGACAGACAGACAGACAGGCAGCTCACAAGAGGAATTCAGGTGCTCAGGAAAGAATACAATCCACATTTCTACGTATCTACAAAGAGAAGTCAGACTTTCACCAGCACACAGTAGCATGTATTGATTTGCCCCGGTCATCCTGTCTCTGCGCTGGAGTCACTAGTCCTGGAGCTGGCGTCCAGTCCTGCCGGAGGTAATGAGAACTCCTGGGAAGCCGTGGAGAGCCGGACAGCCCGACAGAGCGAGACAGACGAGGAAGCGGGCTGGGTTTCACAGGGATGAGAGGGGCCACATGCTGAGGAGAACCAAGAGAGGGAGAACAGCGGAGCGGCCAAGAAGAGGAGGGTGAGGACGAGTTAAAGAGAGTAGGCTAAAGAAACATGAGTGTGCCGACGAACTGTGGGTTCTGTTACTCTGTGGAGCGGAGTATCACTGTGCGGAGTGGGAACATATGGGGATCACCGTGCGCTGTCAACAGGCCTATTGACATCATACAGAAACGCAGGCGGTAATTAAGAGCTATCTCATTTACTCTCACTCAGTCCTTTTGTCTTTCCTTCTCAGTGTCTTCTTCCATCTCTCTTTCTGTCTCTTACACACACACACACACACATTTATGCAGTGTGGCATGTTAGTGTTTGATTTTGGGAACATAGATCTTATGGCAAAAAGGGCTTTCATCAAGATTCAAGTTTATTTTCATTAAAAAGAAAAAGTTATTTTTTAGTAGCTTTGACTTCAAGAACCTGTAATGCAGAATAACATTCGCAGCATCAATGACAATTTCTTAAATCAGTATTAACTGAGGCAGAAAAACTGACATCTTACAGTTTGCTCCAGTATTCATGACTTACTGTATTGCAATCATTTGGAATATGAATATGTTTTTATAAAAAATGAATGTCTGAAAATCTGCCAGCTGCATACAGTCTTTTATGAGCTGCAATCTGCAAAGAAACGTTTTTTGTTCATATCTACATTTTAAAAAATATTTTTATCTTGTTTCTTCTTGACCTCTTGTATAATCTCCTCTTTTTCATTACACAAATGGCACCAAATGTGTAATCATTTTGAGGACCTCTCACAACTGTTAACAATGGTCAGCATGAGGAATTGTGTGAAAGTAAGACCTTGTAGATCATTTGAATTTTGTTTGGCATCTGGGTAAAAAAACAGCTTTTGAATAAGTACTAATAAGTACTGAATAAGTCAGGGCTAAGGACAAACAGGAAAACTGTAGTTATACTACATGTATTATGTAGCGCAGCCAAGACAAGCTGTACAGAAGAAGAACCGTAATATAAAAAGTGTGTGTTAGACAGAAATGCAACTGCAAAACACTAAACTTTAAATGCAGTAAAGTTTGGCAAATATCTATAAAACTTGAATTTCAAAAGTAAGGTAAATATCTGCTAATTATCATTTTCAGTAAAGGAGCCACTCAGTATCCAGGAAGCTCTTGTGGGTAAAGTCAGTCTACAGTTAATTTGGAGACATAGATTTCTCATGCTGATTTAATTAACTGATTGATTTTTGCTGTGGCTGTAACTTTAGGATATTTCCCTTGGCTGTCACTTCTGCAGTCTGTCACAATATGTACAACAACCATGATTGTGAACTGGAAACACATCCCGCACATTAGTACATGACAAATCTGGTTTATTCACCACATATTACACAGACTGTTTCCTCATTAAATCATATTTATTGGCCACGTAGCTCTAGTACTACTGTTCCCTACACAAATATTCTTACAGGAAAAGTATACCCTAAGTTTTGCAGCTTCACACATAATCCTTAGTGCCATCGGGGAGGCTGTGAGGGAGGACTCAGAGATAAAGTCCTGTTTACATTATGGTCCTCTGTCCTCTTTCTCAGGCAGGATCCTTGTTTATCAGATGTAATGCAGAACATTTTTGAGCATGGGGGATTTTAAGGGCAGTTGTCCTCCCCATTTTTCCCCCCTTAAGACCCATGCCAAGAAATGTAATTGACTTCTGCTCTTAAACAAACAAAAACCCAAAATACAAAATTTGAGGGGTATGTATGAAAATGTATCATGTTATTGCCTAGATTATACGCACCTGTGTCTCAATCTTGTGGGGTAGACTGGTGATGGTGATGACAGAGCAGAGCGTGCCGGAGCTGGAATCACTGCCACCATTTTATTCACAGGGGAAACATCGCCAAGGATTAAAGGGGGTTATCAACCTTTCCAATGTCCATTTTTGGAAACTATGAACATTATATTCAGTGAGGAGAAATGTTTTTGTAAATATAAAATCATTAGACTACAGTAATGACTGATGGCATGTAAGTGGTAAATCTTTAGGCTTCTGATGTGCGGTCAGTTTTTTTTTGTTTTTTTTTTAGCATCTGCCTTGATTTCTCCACTTACTCTTTATTTTTTCCTCTTTTGTTTTGTTCTGTCCTCCTTGCACCAGGCACACACCTATTTTAGCTGGTATCACAGTGACAGAGAGCTGATGTAGGCACTAAGACATGTCAGATAGCGCTCCTCTTGTATTGAAAAAATACATTCATGCCTGAGTGCATCCTCACATAAGCGTAAGGAAAGCAGACAAGATGAACCTGCAAGGGGAGGAAAGCTATAAATCTGCGGCTTTTGACATCAGACACCAAACCCAGAGCGTTTCATGTGCCTTTGCTGAGTGATTTAGGGCCCAATTATCTCAATCAACCACAGAAGACAACAGCCAGATAACAGTAGCCCCTTTCTCCTTAGATGGATATGTGGAAAGGGTACGCATGTTTTTACATGTCTGCGAGGAGAACAGGTACCATATAAACTGAAGTGCTGAATACATCTGCTCTTGATGCATACCATACTACTTTTTTTTAAATCTCTGGTGAGGGGTGATGATTTATTTTGCCCAGTGGCAGTTATTTCTCCTTTCAACTTTCAGCTGTAAAGCTAACACCTGCTTTTCCCAAAAGAGGACAGACAAGGGGATTCCCTTCAAACTCCTGGAACAGTAGAAGCTTAATGGCTTTGATGTGTTACGCTGCTTTCATTTATCTTTTGAGTTCAGTTTTATTAAACTGACATTAAACTAAAAAAAAAAAAAAATCACTCTGTTTATTTAATTACTGAACTATATTTGCTAGCTCAAGGCAAAAATGATAAAGCTAAAGTTTTTTGTGTTAGAGGTGTGGTTCAATGGATGTCAACATTTGTTGGTCAGTACAGCGCTTTTGTCCAGACACAAATATCTCAGCAACTATTGAAAGGATTCTCATGAAGTTTTGTAAAGACAATCATGGTCCCCGTTAGATCAAACATAGTGATTCTGAGGATCCCCCAACTTTTCATTTTGCCCTATTATGAAATTCTTGATGAGTTTAAAGGAGAAATGTCTCAACAGCTAAGGGACCTATTGCCATGGCTTTTAGTGTAGACATTCATATTCCCTGCATTAACTTTGGTGAAACCATGGTATCAAACCAACATTGGTGAACATGACACCTGCTAAACATCAGTATGTTAGAATTGTTCTCAGAGGCATATTCACATGATGATGTTAGCATTTAGCTCAAATGTCAGTTACTTGCTTCACAACAGATCACAGAGCTGTTGCATTGATAATTGAATGCCCGTTAATTAGCTCCATTTACTTGATGTATGTTACTTCTCTTCTTTCACCATTTACAGTCTGGTGTGTGTCCACAGCCTGTTGATCTAATTTGCCTCCGTGCTATCTGCAGAGGGCCAAGTATGAAATGAAGTGGCAATGACACAGAGCATTATGCAGCTTGTGAGAGCCAAGAAACGGGTGTGAAAATCCTTAAGATTATTTAAAAATGGATCACTGTCAACAAATACAAGTATGAGCTTTGTAAGTGTCTGGGGGTGAGAGAGTGTGATTCATGCAGAGTGTAATTTAATATGAATTAAGAGTCTTACAAAGACGACAGTTTTGGCTTGTTTCATATGAGTGAGCTAAGTGAGGTTCAGCTTTAGAAGTACACTTCTTAGAAACCTAATCTTCTCTCCTGTCAGTATAACCTGGGAGGAGAAGTGAAATCTTCATCTCTCAAATTCATCAAAATCTCCAAGTGTGAATGTTGGACACACTCTGATATTTTAGATGCCAAATCCTGTCAGGCAGCATTTTCCTTTTTTTCTTTTTTTTTTAACTAATAAGTTTGTGTACATTAACTCTGAGATAGATATACACCCTTTCTGCTTGAGGTCAATTTGCCAGGTCAATATGGCCATGATAAAGAAATCCCAGGCTTCAGTCACAGTACATGAATCTCCTAATTTGCAGAAATTATTAAATCATCCCATGCCCTACACGGAGTATAACTCTTGCTGGTTCTGGCAAAGGGGAGGAGATGTTACAGCCAAAAGGCATTTTGTAGTAATGAATGTGTCTGAAAGTGTTTCCAAGGCATTTCTTAAATCATCAGTGGCTTCTAATGGTGGTCTGGCCCACAGGGATCCTCATGGACCTTCATTTATCTGCCTCACAGACAGGAGGAACAGGTCCACTGGTGTTGAGTTACAGGCCTCACACACAGACACATACTGTACTCTTGTGGGATGCGAAGTTGGGCTTGTAGCTGTGTTCGTGCATAAACACTTGGAACACAAAACAGAGTCTTTGGTGCTGGGTCATTTGTAACCTTCAGTCAGCTGAGTGTTTGCAGTGTGACAGGCGTTATGGACTGAATGCTCTCCCACAACTTCACTGTCCAGTGACGAGCTTTCCAGACTCGTACAGGAGTGTATTTTGCAGAATGACATACATGCCTCGGTGTGTAAACGTGTGTTTGTGCGTCTTTCTGTACTATACAAAGGTATGACATTCATTACAAACTGTGACGACTACATCTCATTTATGTGAGTTTGTCGTCTTTTTTAGAAAGAATACACAGGCACTTGAAAACAGGCCTGAAAACCTGACTGGTTGTTCTTGTGAGAAAGACAAATTAAGTGAAACTTAGAAACTTCAAATCCACCTTTCAAGTTGTGTCTTTACATTTGGTGCGGTATACCTATAGGTTAAAATTAAATTGTACTCACTAATGATTGTAGAGATAGAATAATTGTGGGCACACTTAGGTGGAAACAGCTTTACATTACACTTTTTGATATAGGAATATTTCTCAATCACCAGCCAAATCATATATTAACGTAACTGAAGTTTGTTATTAGCACCATAACCAATTGCGGATAAACCTACTAACTTTTTATTTCTGTGGAGAGCAAAGCTCACTGTATAGTAGAAGCTACATTACATAAATACACTACATTTTAAGGTGCTATTTCACAGGAACATTCAGCTATTGTTGTTGACAGTTTAACCTAACCTGTAACAGATTTAACTTTGCTGACTTTTTTTCTCATAATTTGTGCTAAACAATCTTGACAAAACAGAGCTACACATCCAGTATGTAGCAAGCTTTGGTGTGTGTCTGAGTCTGTGTCTGTGTCTGAGTCTCTGTCTGAGTCTGTGTCTGTGTGTGGAGAACTGAGTCACTTCAAATCTGTTCAGGTCTCTAACTCACTCAAGGCTATTAAGATGACGACTGCCAACGCTTGCTCACTCTCTTTGTTGTCCTTTGCGTCAGAGCACTGACACATTTATGTAAGATATCTTATGTTGTTTATATCTGACCTAATGTTCACTCTCAGTTTAAACAATGGTCTACAGTTTGAAAGAATATAGTATGTACAATATGTAGCATGTCCTTGGGTAGCTGTCCTCACATCATTATTCAGTCTGTCTTCCTGCCAATGAGGATAATTGTTAAAGTTCACTTGGGAAAAAACAAACAGCAGTATTTGAACATAAGGAATGCGTTTACAGGGGAGGATCAGTTTTAAGCCTCATTTCATAGAAGAGGCACAAAAAAAAGGATTTTTTTAAAATAATAAGTCTGCACGGAAACTGTTGGAATTTTTTCACCTGATAAGAAACTGAGGAATCTTAGGTTTTTAGAAAAGCGAGAAAAACACAGTTGAGTTTATTATTTAAAACGGACAAATCAGTCGTTTCTGATACTCTCAACCTCCTGTTGTGTACCCGATCTGTACCTCCCTGCTGTTTATCAATTGATATCAATCATTGGATGATGGACAAAGTTTGTCCTCAGCAGCCACTTAACACTGTAAAATGCTTCAGAGGTCTGAATCCTCCAGTGCAGGCGTCATTGCGGCGTTTTGTTGTTTTCCAAAGGAAAGATCAGAGGAAGAGGGCTGGGCTCTGAGATGGTGATTACAGCTGTCAGAGAGAAAATACAGAGACACAGAGAATACTCGTCTCATAAAATAATAGTTGCACATGCACAGACACACACATGCACACTCACTAGTTTTGTGCTTGTTTTTCTCTGTTCTTTCTTTTGGCTGTTCAGTTTAGAGCAAAATAAACTTCTCTGACTTAATCACAGTGGACAAATTTAAGTACAGTAAGACACACACACACACACACACACACTTTTTTAATTTACAGACCAGCTGCTGCTTTTGAACAGGCCAGTTTGGGGGTTGCCAAGTCTGTGTGAGTGTGTGTGTCACTGCTAAAACTTACATGAAGTTTAAAAAAATTTTGGCCTTGTAATAAGTCCATTAATTTATTAACTTAAAATTACACATTTAATCTTCCTGTCTTCACAAATTAAAAAAATACTTTACTATGAATTGTGTTTAAAACTAAAAACAACTCAAGTAAATCAGCAGTTTATCTCTTCCAATGTCGAACACTTAGGGTCAAACAGAAAACAGCTGACAGAAGACTCACACCGCTGCCTCTACACAAATTTATCCCTTTATAGAAAGGGCCTCATGACTGTTCACTTCTTCATATAAAGGTCAGTGAAGTAATTCTGTGTTCCTGTCATTCTGTTGTGTCAGCTGCATTGCCTTACTTTCTTTTAAAATCATTTTAATTGCTTGATTCTGAACAATGGACACATGTATCACAATTACATAATGTCTATATTTATCTATCATTTTTGTTGGGTGTGAAATGATACAATGCCTGAGAGATTATTGTTTGTGGCGCTATCAAATGTAATTTCTGAAGTAATAGTAGCTAAACTCAACTTTTAAATCTGTGTTATCTCTGTGTTGTTAAATGCTTTCAGAGCTGCAGCATATATGCAGCGTGTAGATGTTTCCTTCATGTTTTTTAACAAGGAGGATTAGTCAGTAACGGAGACAAGGGCGCAAACGGGGGTGCTCAGAGCCAATTCTAATTTTTTCCCGCATGCTCATTCTTAGGAAAGAGTCAGTTGTATACTGTTGAAGTCAGTTCAGGAATAGTTTGAGCTTTTGTGAAACACACAATGCAGAGCACACCACCTCCATCAGGTTTTGGTGTGGCCAAATAATTTCATGTCACAGGAAAGGAGAGGAAGGGCAAAACAAATAAACAGGGTGGTTCCCCCTCTGTGTGAGGGGCCACAGCAAAAAAAAAAAAAAAAAAACAAGCAGGCAATTTTTATCCCAGATTATTGTGTTATGCAGTGATTTGAAATCACTCCTTTAAAAGTCTTTGTGGGCAGATTGACCACCTTCATAGTTCATCCATGGTTCACTTTAGGGTGCAGGGTGTGGGCTCACAGCTGCTGGTGTGAACTTTGTGGTCTCATTAAACCAATCCTAATCCTGGTTTACTCCAGAACATCTTTCATGTTTCATGTGCAGATGTCGCACAGATCAACAGAGTTTTACACTTTCTGCGCTTTTGTCTCACAGATCTTTATTTACTTCCGATTGCTCTCAACAGACTCATAGTAACAAAATAGAAATGATCTCAAATGATCAAAGGAAATACAATACTCTCAAACGTCACTAGATGAGATCTGTGTTACATGTAATAAATGCTCTCTGCCTTCTTTTAAATGTCTCTTGAATAAATGGCTGAGCCAGTCCTGCAAGTCGGCTCTGGTGAAACTAATTCTACCTCTGGCTGTGTCACAGCAAAGGCTCGGGAATGATGAATGAAGGTTCAGATGACAGCTTGCCCTGGTTTACAGGCCTATCTCCCCTCTCCCTCTCCCTCTCTCTCACTCTGCCCTGTAGCTCCTGTATTTTAATGCTCCCCAGATGGGATTGACGTTGCCGTGACAGGCGGTGACGCAGGCGGGGTGTCAAGTATCAGGGCCACTGACAGGTTACCATCAATCACACTTCTTACCAGCCAGCCACTTAAATAACAAACTCTGTAACACACCTCTTACTTCATGTTTTTTTTTTTTTGTTTTTTTTTTGTAAAAGGCTTTATGATGCCCAGGAATGTTGGCTCCAGTTTGGTCTTTAGACTAGAGAAAGTAATCAGGTGTGTTTAGAGATATATGTGTGTCAGTGTGTATACCTCTGTGTGTATGTATGGTGCCTTCGAGGCAAATTTGAATGTGGAAATCCCAAGGCCAATCTAGGATATGTCCATTTAACCACATCCAATTCTAAAGGAGTGGCATACTCAATTTAATCTCAATAAATAACAATCAAATCAAAATGCTAACCCAATAATTTACTTTCTGTTATAGAGGACTGCTTCTTCACTTGTTTTCCATGTTATAGCTTTCTGCCCTACACAGGTAGCTCTCAAGCTGCCATCTTTGTTTTGACCCTGAAACAGAGGCACGATGTGGGAAACATTAAAAAACATCTTTAAATGGACAAGGGACACTTTGAGTTTTTAGAGAAACTGGTGGTTACCACTTTGACTCAATGGATATTAGGATATGATAAGTACAAATGGGCTAGTTTCAGTTTTTTTGTGTCAAATCTTGCGTTCAAGTTGTTAACATTAATCAGACTATTTTAACAAAACAGGAAACAAATCTGCTACTACTTGTGAGGATGTGAGGATTTTTTGCTTTTCTTTTATATAAAATGTTGTAAATATATTTGGATTTTGGGTTGTTTTCTGGATAAAACAAGAAACTTATGAGAGCAACTTAGAATAAAAACAGTAAAACATTTTCACTTTACTTATGATAAAAAAAGCAGAGGCAATTTTGCTGTGTTATTTTTCTTTTCCTTTTATTTCCACAATCACCAGTGGGATACATTGATATATAGGGGATGCCCAGGACTTGCTACCCCACCAAAGCCCAGTAGAGGGCCCCTCTCCTTAGTGTAACTGAACAGATTTATTATCAGTTCCCTAGAGAGCACCTACTCCAACACATCTGCCATCACTCACCAACAAGTTTATCTGGTATATTGTTAAACAGCACCCTCCCACTCAGCAGATTTATTTTCAAAAGAAAAGGCATTTTATTCTTTTTATTTTTGTCACTTGTGGCTGAAACAAGGAGTGAGAGAGGAGGATGTGAGGGAAGGAGAGAAGAGGTGGGTGGGAGGGTGAGACTGGGTGGCATGTGAAAGACACAAAAACAATGGAGTCGTTTTTGAAGACTGAGTGTCCAAACAGCCATGGTGCTTCTGTGGGAGCTTCCTGTCCGGACGAAGTGCACGCTAAGCCTGAATGCTGACCTTTGACCTGTTAAAATCACAAAATGCCTCAGTTGACATATTTACCATACATTTGGTAAACTGTAGGCTTGAAGACAATGGAGGAGTTCAAAAAACAATGGAAGATTCTGGTCTCACATTAAGAGCATGTTCACTCCATCATCATCTCCTGTATTAAAACCTATTGCTACCATTAGTGAGTTTGAATCTAAAATATACAAATAGTAAAATATCTTTCATCAAGTGCATATTATTTGACTAAAAAATGTTTTTTCATTCATAATTCAGCTGTTGTTTCAATTTAAATGTGATTTATTAGAAAGACACATTCACATTTTCTACAACACTCGTGACTAGGCACACAAAATAACACATCAAATATACACATGTTACACATATCATATACACCTGATGCATTACATCAACAACAACAAAAACTGGCTTAAAACTGAATCAACACGTCCCTGACACAGTCTTAGCAGAAATTCATTTTCACAAGGACAATATCTGTTGTTGAATTACAGTATTGTTTCCATTTATTGTGTATTTGGATCCCTATCAGTTGTTGCCTTGGCAACAACTACTCCTGATATTCATGCACACGTTATTATTATTCATTACATTTGAGTCATATAAACCAGAGGGAAACCATAGCAAGTATACTATTGGGAATCACACAAGACAGACATACAAAATACATTATTGTGTCTGAGTGTCTGTAAAAGATAAATAGTCCAGTGTCATGAGTAAGTCTGTGTTCACTCCCCTGTGCTGAACTCAGCTGAGTTCTAACAGGAAAAAACTAAAAGTAAAATAGCAGCAAGGGAAAGACGTGGGCGATATTTTCATCTGTGTTCCAATTTTAGCTCTGTATCGCCTTCAAATAGAAACGTCTACATAAATATTCATGAATGAGGAAAGAATCTACGGCTCAGTGATGCAGAGGGAGTAGACACGGGAGGGAGGGGACTCGGTATTCTACCTGAAATACTATTTTTAGCTACATTGCTGCCTCTCTTGGTCTATTCCCCATGCACAGGCAGACTAAAATTAGCTGCACAGAAGACAGAGACAGAAGCATGGTGCAGGAACAAAAATAGAAACGGGCTTATGGTCAGAGCACACAGGAACAGCCGGGGGTGCCGCATCATTAGGGAAGACAGATCGAGATAGCTGGAAAAAACAGTAGAGACAAAGAGTGAGGAGTGGTTGAGGCTCAGAGTAATGTGTTCTTGTAGTAATGGTGCTGAGAGGATGTTTGTGCTTACAGATCAAAATGCACATATTATAGGTGTGCACGGTGACATGTTGCGTGACTACACATAACAGCCTCATTTAAATTCCCTGTTTTTATTTCAAAACCAATTTATCCAAACTGCACACAGACACACACACAGTCAAATACATGATAGTACATTTGCAGGCACACACCCTACCAACTCAAGTCTAACTGCTCCAGACATGCAGTATGCAGAACAGTTAAGACCCAAAAGTCCACATACAGGTCTCAGAACAGGCTGTACTCTCTTCCTCTTAAAATTGTTTTTACACTCACTCTCTCTTTGCCCTATTTTACCTCAGCCTTGCTCTCTCTTACCACCCTCACCCTGATGATGTCCCCACTCCCTTCCACTGACTCCTCTCCTTGGCTATGTATAGTGCAGTCAGTATGTCTGAATGTGTCACATGAATGGAGGGATGGGGGCTTCTGTTTGGCTGATGTTACATAATAGCCAGTAACACAGCAAGGTGTAGCTCTCATGCAGCATCCTGGGAGGGTAGCAGGAAAGAGCAATACATGGGATTTGTACATTTTGTACTGTAGAAAGTTCATTGTCACTGCAATCAAATTAGTGTATTAATTCTATGGAAACTAGTGGCATGGCTCCATGAATGGTGGTGATTGATCAGTCCAGCATTATTGGATCTCCATAAAACTTTATCCTGACACTCATTCTACCATGAGATTGACATTTTCAGTTTTGAGTGATACATCTTTAAAACTCATGTATGGTTTGTCATGAAATTTTTCTATATTTAATAACTTAACATTAGCATATTAGCATTGCCAATGTGACTGCCATGCTTATGTTAGCATTTAGCTCAAGGCAGCACTGCCATGTGGGCTGAAGTACATGATCCATTTCCTTTATTTTATTGTAGAAAACACACAGGTGTAACTAATAACATTAACAAGGATTTAGGTTTGCCTGTTCTACTGTTCTTGTATTGTGCATGCTGGCCTATTATGATAGCTTACTTCAGGGACTAAACCCTTAATGGGCTGAAGTGAAAATGTCTGCTGTGATAAAGCCCTCCTCTTTTATATTATAGACTGTAATACACAAACAGCATCACAGCAGTACTCTTGCCGGAAATTTGTCACGTATTTGTGACTCTAATGATGTTATGGTATTGTGTTTTATTATTTCCCACAGATATCATCAACAGACATCTCTAGCTATCACTCCTTTACCCAAAACTCCAGTTTTTGTTTGTCTTGGGTTTCAGAGGTTTTTGTTTTCAAATTTTTTCCCCCTGCTGTATTTATTTGAAAAATATCAAGTGCATGTATTAGCATCTGCCCATCCAAAATCCTCCACGTTCTGCTCATGGTTGCTTTGCCAAAGCATGGATTTCTACTCTTGGGTTTCCTCAGACTGTTTAGAAAAGAAGACGTGTTGCCAAATGGAGCTGCAGGCTGACAGAGTCTCTCTGGGTTTGCATGTCAGCAGAGGGGCTGTGGGAAAATAGAGATGTGGATCAAGGCAGAAACGTGCCCAGACTGTGAAAAAGGGCCTCTCTGTGCCTTTATTTGGTGTTTTTCTCTATAGTCGGATCATGTTTGATGAGGAGGAACTCCTCCTCACCTGAACACCAGGCTATTTTTAGACTCACTCTCACAGGACCCTACGTCAATACGCTGATGCTAATTTTATACACACTATTCACTCATTCTTTCACCTCCACGCACATACTCACACATATACACAACATATACACACACACACACACAGACCTCCCCTGGATACACACACACACACACACACACACACACACACACACACACACACACACTTATACCTCACCTGCATCACATTTGCCACACTGGCTTTACACCTTGTGCGCACTAACAGTTTTTTTCACTGTTCATTTTAAGTATGTTATCATAATGATCAGTCCAGTCATAATAGAAAGTCACCCATGCAACCATCAAAATTAGAGGCTATTCATTGTCAGTGGCCCTCAACGCCCTTTTGGGGGGTTTTTTTATCATGCATTGTTGGACACATTTAAATACAGCTCTGATTTTAGTCAGATCAGATTTGATGGATTCCCACATATTTCACACTGTCATATCCTCTTTGTCACCCTCTCAAATTTGTCATTTTTAGTTCTTATTGTTGTCTTTACGGGCTTATAATGGTTATGCTTCCTTCTAAATTACACTTTTTCCTGTTCAAGAGATAAAAATATTAGCCAGTGATGAAAGCTTGTGATATTTTTAGATGTGGAGAATTGTACTTTATATTCCTTTTCTCCCTTTCATTGTTACTGGAGCAGCTCCAGTCTTTAAACTGGAGTAGAGACTGGGATTTTACTCAGATGATTTGCTCCACAGTAGCAGCTCAAATTGTAATGACCAGTCAGTCAATGTATTTCTAATTTTGTTGCTGGAAGCTGTTTTTCCAGATGTTCCTGTCTGATGCTATAAAAAATTACAAGGTGATGAAATTCAGTTGACTGGTTTGTTTGCTATGTCTAGAAACAGAATTATTCAGGACAGCATGTTTCTTGTTGCACATGAACGGTCTCAAAAGAAATTTTGCAGGGAATATGTCCAAACTAGTGGGGAGAGTATCTTTGTAAGATTAAATGAAAAACTACAATATATGTCCAGTATTGATGAATGGATTGGTGCAAATCAAATTTCCTTTGATTGCTGTTGTATAAATCTGCACGCTTGTTTTTATGTCTAACACCAATAAATTCCCTACACTTTTTCCCTGTAGTTTTGATGTGGAGAATGGATTGTCGGTGGGCCGCAGCCCCCTGGATCCCCAGGCCAGCCCTGGCTCTGGTATGGTCATACAGGCCAACTTTCCCCACAGCCAGCGACGGGAATCCTTCCTCTACCGCTCTGACTCGGACTTTGACCTATCACCCAAAGGTCCTTCCAGAAACTCCTCCACTGCCAGTGACCTGTGAGTTCATTTCCGACTCGGTTGACCTATGTGTTGACACTGTTGACTCCTTTGTGAACAGGAGACTCTTTAATACACATCATATAATCATTTGCGTTTGCTGTGTGTTTAGCAGACTGGGTTTTAAGCAAAATTTGTTTTCCTTTATTTATTCCAGATTACGACAACCCCCATTTACACCCTTCAGAGTACTCTATTGCCTCTCTTGATCCATACAAAATCTGATTATTTCAACATATAGTGATCTGTAGCCTTAAAATTACCACTACTCAGTCATGCAGAGCTTACATAGAATCAGCAGTGTCTTATGAACTGTGTGAATGGATTTGTTGTTCACATCCATTCCTGAATCCCAAACTATTATTACTACCAGTCCCAAGACTGTACTAATCCTGGGATACCAGTGTAAGATTGCACTTGTTTGTTGTCAATGAACTGCCTTTTAACAAAAAAGACATGTCTTGCTGTTCAAGCTGTGCATGAATTTAAGGTGTGGCGCACTTACAAGCTGCAGAAAACATTTGTGGTCTCAACTTTATCTGTAAATTTGAAACTATCCACTGTATTCTGTGCATGTGCTTATATCTGACCAGAGGACTGATCACCTAATGTACCTTATGCTAATTTTTATGCATATGTTGTTCCAGTATTTCAGTTTTACATGTTTAAAGCCAGTATTGTAACATGCTTCACATTGCATGTGTCTGAAATAGATTTAGTCTTGAAAGAAACAACAAAACTCCAAACTGATGTGCATGTCAAATCTGCTTCATTGGGACTACAAGTCATTGGAAAGATGGGGCTACATTTTAAATTTGTTGTTTCATTTTTTAAGCTGTTTTTATTCAATCGTGTCCTCAAACAAGACCCCACCCACCTACACCCCAACCCTCCACTTCATATTGTCTAAACACCTTTCGGTTTGTAAAGTCAGCAGTCACAGGTGTCCTCATCAAATCTTACCTATCTGTTTTTAAAGGGAGGAAAGCTTGAAGCATTGGGAGGTCAACTGGTTGTCATCTCGGTGAGAAGAACATGATAAAAGAAAAAATAGATGAAAACACTGACTCTGTCCCCTTGAAGCCCTCTCCTGCATTCCCTATAGATGGTTTCATGGCCATTTCCCACCTCCCTCCTGACAAATGTGACTAAATTTCAAACACCTCACCTGCGACCCTTGTTAGACCCCCTTCACCTAAACACCCAGTTCTGTTTGGTTTGTTTTTTGCATGCAATGCTTAATCAAAACCAACCAAGTATGATAACACACTGTGGTTTTATTTACTCATGGGTTTTTACCAGCTCATACCTTTATCACCCACCCTTCTACCTACTTCGGTCTGTTTTCTCACCAACCTTATACACAGTGCATGAAATATCTGTTTTTTGACAAAGCTATACTTTTACAGAGTAATGATGAAGTGAGTGATGAATGAGGACATCCGATAAATAAATATAATCACTAATTATGTTCTTCAGCTACCTGGTTGCACAGAACATCTCAGGTTGGCTTGAAGTGACTTACTTACTTTTTATTTATTTCATCTTAACAAAGCGTTACTTTTTATTTAACGCAGATGCAATTTTAAATTCTCTCTAGTTCTCGAGTCTGTTTAATTTCTTTGTTTGATGCCTTTTCTTCCCATGTGTCTTATTGTGTATTGCAGACACACAGAAGACATGATTGTTACACCATTCGCACAGGTAAGTCCCCTGAAACCTTTCCATTTAGCCTGTGGAAGCTATATTTCTTTGAATTCTGTCTGAAAATTAGCCAAATTGTCAAAAAAGCAAGTCATTTTCTCTTGTCAGCTAAAGACAGCCGGTCTTTACAAAAATGATGGATAGTACAAAACTGGGCTGTGCTGCTCCATCAAAACGGCCCCTTAGCATTATGTTGGCCCTGCAACAGGATCAGTTGCCCCCCTGGTATTGCCTGGCTCTTACGTTGGATGTGCGTCACACTTGTGCTCACTTTACACCAAGAAAGAAGCAGTAAATCCAATACTGTTGGATCATGCTGTTTAAATTTGCATGCTAGCTGATAAGGCTTCTACATGGTTCAGGTCTGGACACCAGATACTCCATGAGCTTTCTCTGTGTGCCTAGTCAGTGTTTGGCTGCAGATGGAGTGACAGACATGACACAGAGAAGTGTCAGTGATGCCATCAAAACATCAGCGAGGGAGAGGGGAATGCCTCTGTGTAGCACTTGGAGCTGGGAGGATGAAGTGTCTAGTTTCAAAATCTTTTTTGCTTCATATTGAGAAGCACTTGTTGTAGCTCAAGACAAATTAAGTGTCAGCATATGCAAGTTTAAGATAACCAGTGAAGTAGTATGTCTGTTTTCATTACAAATTCTCTTTACATTATATTTAATCCACTCATACATTTATTCTTTTTCCTATGCCTTTAGGTCCTCGCCAGCCTGAGGACAGTCCGAAGTAACTTTGCCGTCATAACCGGCCAGCAAGATCGCACAGCCAGCAAGTAGGTTTTTAGAAAATGATCTTTGGTGCTTGATGAATCCTTCAGTAATCTCACTATCACAATATCACATATTACTTGCTGATTGTGGATGGTCTCTGTCTACAGGACGCGATCCTCAGGCAGCAACCCGCCATCCATGTGCAAGACCAGCCTTGCAGGTTGGTACCAGTATTAGAATGGATTATTTACTAATCTATATCCTGTAGTACCATTGGTCAGAAACACACAGAAAGGAATTCGTGGTTAACTTTGAGAGTTGGTTGACTGGTAACATGTCACAGTGATTGATTTGTGAGTAAGTATTTGTATTATTTATTATTATCGTTTATTTAAGTATCAATACCACAATGTCTAAGTAAAAGTATGTAAGTATAATCAGTATGGTGAAATACAAAGTATAAATACTCATGTAAAGTACATTAACATTTTTCTAAGGGATGGTACTTGAATGACTGTACTTAGTTATATGTCCTAGTTATATTTTTATAACAGTTTAACAGTTTAAAAATTATTTTGAAGTTTGTCCAGTATGTGAAGGCTGTCTAACAGTAGAATCCATCCCATAATGGCTCCCTTTGTTCATCTGGTACAGAGGAGCCTCACCAGCAGCTGGCCATAGAGACTCTAGATGAGCTGGACTGGTGTCTTGAACAACTAGAGACGCTGAAAACTCGACACTCTGTTAGCGAGATGGCTTCAAACAAGGTACACACAGACAGACACTTGGGCAGCCGACTGAAACACACACAGCTATCAAAGGAACAAAGGCATGTTCAGTGTTCAGGTTAACATTTAATACAGCTCAGTGCAGTGGAGGGTTGTAGATCACTCACTTTAATCTTCACCCCCTGAAAGATTTTATTAGTCATGTGCATCTTGTTGTCATTATTTCTAATTAAAAATAAAATAAAAGTAATAGAAAAATTCCAATGTTCAACACACAGAAAAACATATTACAGTAGATCCAACATTATTGTTTCACATCACTGCAACTGTTGCTTCAGATGAGACCTGAGCTGCTAAAAGTCAACATTTAACTGAAATTTCCCTTTTGAGATAAAATATGTCAGTATTTCTATTAGAATGAATGATAAAAAATAATACATAATCATTTTCATCAGTTTGTCATTAAAAGATGAGAATCTTTGGCTGCACACAGCTGTTTTCTGCCCAAATTAGACTGGGCTCCAAGTATGACACTAAGCCCAGGGATCATGTGTAATATACGGTAAGTGCAGTTACCCACTGATCCCTAAACAAATCTGAAAGCTCACAAATACAGAGAATCCATCATGAAAATATGAATAGAATCTCCCAACAGCGGATGGGATAGAGGCTTATTCCATGAATGAGCGAGATGCTTTCAACCATGCATATAGAGGCTAGACCTATAGACACACCCTTCCCCCCACTCATGTGCAGAAAAATGTGAATGAGGTAGTGGGAGCTGAGGATGAAACGGCAACCTCCCTCCCATCCCATCCATCCTTACTCCATGTATCCTTCTCCTCTCCTCCTCCTTTCTCAGACGAGATCCCGGCGCTCATGTGATTCCATGATTAGACCGCCCACACAACATACACGTGCTTCTTATACTAACACATGAACACATTCTTCCTCACCTCACATACATGTACATTGCCTTCTGTCACATACATTGCCTGCATGATATATATACCATTACACATGCCGCACTCTCACGTGGCAGCAGCAGAGTTTTTTGGAGGGAAGACCCCAAACCCACACACACACACACACACACACACACACACACAATCACACACAATCACACACACACCACCACCTAACCCAACCACCCCCCATTGCTGCAGATCAGTCAATGAGCAGCTTCAGTCAGTGGGGAAGAAATATCTATGCTGGCACTTGCGAACAAAGGCAGATACATGGGAGGCCAGAGCAAACACTGTTTCTGCATCACTGATGACTTTATCAAAGGGTTTGTTTCAAGTAAAAAGCTGGGTTGACCAAACTTTTGAAGATTAACACATTTTTGTCAGTAAAATATGCCACTGTAATGTGCCATCGCAGCCTATTTTTGCTTGTTTTCACACAGTAACATATTGTTTTCATTATGCAGGAAGCCAGTTTTGAGGATATTTCTATATTTCAATATTTTGTTATCCTGTGGTTATAATCAGACTCATGATAATGGTCAGTGTACCCAGATCTTTATGGTACGGGATGTTCTGTTTTTATTTTGGGCTACATGAATGAAATCAACCACACACACCAATCCATTCAAAGCTTTTCCTTCATATCTTGTTCAAACTTGATGCACATGGTGTCTCACACAACCTCCGCCTCCGACACACTCGGCCCCACCTACTTTGTACATCTCTTGGCCAATGAGCGACCTCCATTTCTGCCAGCCTCTGCTGCAGCAGGCACATGATTGGCTGCTATTTTTAGGGTTGTTTGGAAGGAGGGCGGGGTTTAGAGTACCTCGTTCTCCCTCTGTTTACACACACACAGGAGCAGACAGTAACTGAGTGAATGAGGGAGAGTCGGGGGGAGTGAGGGAGTGTGGCTTCTTTGCCTCGCATCCTCACATCCCAGAGCTATGCTTCCACTATCTTGTTCTTCCATGGACCCGATGAACAGTTTTCTTTTCCATCCGTTCAGCTCTTACTGATCAAAGCTCTCATAGCACTAACAAGTGGAGTGACTGCTTGCGGTGGATTTTGCTCATGCAAGCACAGTACAGGAGTACAAACTGTCCGTACTGTCTGTTTCTCTCTGGAACAGACAGTGTCACAGGACCACCACAAAGCTCGGCTCTCTCACTCAGTTTTATTTTTGCTCCCATGCTTGATTTGGTGCTGAAATGCCAGAATTGAGCTATTTCATCTCTGTGTCGTGGATGTTCTTTCAGGTAAGGAGAGGTCAGGGATGAGCTGGGTGGGAAGGGGGGGGGGGCTCCAGGCTCACATGTTGCTCTTTTTGAGAATGAGAGTGTACAAGTGTACACTAGTACAACTAGTGGTTCAGATCTTCTGAGGCTGCATTTAGATTTGTGGATTGTTTTTGGGTGCAACCTACTCTTGAGTAAAGTCAGTCATGGATCTTTCTGTGTCTAATCATTAGCTTCTGTGCTGTGTGTGACGTGCAACACACACATGTGCACTCCAGAGATTGTAGGTCTTGTTGATACAGTCATTCTGGGTACATTACTTTGTTAATGTGTTTCCTGAGCTAATGGTTGTCTGTGTTTAAATGAGTCTCTCAGATAATGAAACACTTCAAGTCATTTGTTGCTACAGAAAACAAACTCTTTGAGATCTAGAAAGTTTAATTCTCATCATATTCAGAGTGACATTTGCTCCCTTTAGGTGCAGGGTAGGCAACATTCACTTTATAGAAAATTACTTTTACGTTTAACGCAGACTCGTGGATGCTTGTGTGTGTGCTTATGTTTGTGTGTTTGTGTCCCCAGTTCAAGAGGATGCTGAACCGAGAGCTCACCCAGCTTTCAGAAACCAGTCGTTCAGGGAACCAGGTGTCAGAGTTCATCTCAAGTACCTTCCTAGGTAAAACACCTATACTGTGTGTAATAAAGAAGTTGTAGATACACATATACAGTATAAAACAATTAAAAGCATGATGGGTTTATCAAAGGCTTAGGCAAATTTGATCTGTATTACTAGTTTATCTGTTTCCGTTTGACAGAGAAGCAGCATGACATGGACATCATGTCTCCCCCCACCAAGGAGAAGGACAAGAAGAAGCGGCCCATGTCCCAGATCAGTGGTGTGAAGAAGGCCACCCACAGCCCGAGCCTTGCCCCCTCCACCATCCCTCGCTTTGGAGTCAACGCCAGCCAGGAAGGACTCCTAGCCAAGGTACCAGGACTAGTTCAACATTTTATTTATCACATCAATGCAACTGATTCTATGTGTTCTCACCTGTACTGTATGTTGTAATGATATATATTGTTCATTGGCAGGAGTTGGAGGACATAAACAGATGGGGCATTGATATCTTTAAGATCTCTGAATATTCTGGCAGTCGCCCACTGACGGTCACCATGTACACCATCTTCCAGGTAACACATCTCAACATACTGTGCATTTCCGAAACAGAGTCTGGTCCTTTTGCTGTATAACCTCAAACACTCGGTGAGGTAAATGAATGAACATGAGAGTAAATGAATGAATGGAACAATGACGCAACAAACACATTTTTATAAATGATTGATCTTTAGCTTGACTGATGTAAGTGTGTGATGCGATCTCTCCATCCTGTCACTATAGGAACGGGAGTTGCTCAAGTCCTTTAAGATTCCTGCAGACACTTTCATTACCTTCATGATGACTTTGGAGGATCATTACCATGCTGACGTGGCTTACCACAACAACATCCATGCTGCCGACGTGGTCCAGTCCACACACGTCTTGTTGTCCACAGCTGCTCTGGAGGTAGACTGCCACTGTAGTTCATCCAACAGAAAGAGCAGTTACAATCCCTCCAGGCCACCACACACATATTGACTCTTCGTTTCCCCTCTTGTGTGTTTTTTCCAAGGCGGTATTTACTGATCTGGAGATCCTTGCTGCTCTGTTTGCCAGCGCTATCCATGATGTAGATCACCCTGGAGTTTCTAATCAGTTTCTCATCAACACCAGTGAGTTTGCATAGCTCCACAGAGATAATATGAATGTGTGTGGGTGCTGAGTGTATTTAATGACGTGGATGAGGAGCCTATAAACATGTGACTGTGTATAATGTGACAGTTAGGTGCTTTACAGAGCTGTGTGTGAACTTTGTTTTGCTTTTTCATCCTCAGACTCAGAGCTGGCCCTGATGTACAATGACTCTTCGGTGCTGGAGAATCACCACCTGGCTGTAGGCTTTAAGCTTCTGCAGGAAGACAACTGTGACATCTTTCAGAACCTCAGCAAAAAACAGAGGCAGTCTTTGCGCAAAATGGTCATCGACATGGTAAGACAGTTTTAGTAGAAGATAGTAGACACAGCACTGCTTGTACCATAAGAATTATCTTTAAACAATTAATTAATTTGATGTTCTTGCAGGTGTTGGCCACAGATATGTCTAAACACATGAACCTATTAGCAGACCTGAAAACTATGGTGGAGACTAAGAAAGTCACCAGCCTAGGAGTCCTGCTCCTGGACAACTATTCAGATCGCATACAGGTGGGAACCACTTTGCCATTCATACAAAAAGAAACAAAATTAGTATAAATAAATAAATGAGTTAATCTGCTGTTTATTTGTCACCACAGGTTCTTCAGAACATGGTGCACTGTGCAGACCTGAGTAACCCCACCAAACCTCTGGAGTTGTACCGACAGTGGACAGACCGCATCATGGTGGAGTTTTTCACACAGGGCGACAGGGAGAGGGACAAGGGTATGGAGATCAGCCCCATGTGTGACAAACACAATGCCTCCATAGAGAAGAACCAGGTACAGTAGAGAAATCTGTTGTAAATACTTTTATGTTGTAAACTAAAATAGGGAAGTGAAGAAAATTAAATAAACAATGAAGTTGCAAAAAAAGAGAAGTCTCTATGTACATATACACCACATCTTTCCCCTCACTTCCAGGTGGGTTTCATTGACTACATTGTTCATCCTCTATGGGAGACGTGGGCTGACCTGGTCCACCCAGATGCTCAGGAGATTCTGGACACACTGGAGGATAACAGAGAGTGGTACCAGAGCATGATCCCCCACAGCCCTTCACCCCACCCAGAGGGTCAGGAGGAAGGAGCCCTTGCGGGGGAAGCTTCAGCACTTGGTGGGGGCAGCGGCTCCACCTCCACCGATAAGTTCCAGTTTGAGTTGACCTTGGAGGAAGAAGGAGAGTCTGATACAGAGAGTCCACCTGAGGAGGAGGAGGGCTACAGTGCCAGGAGGGCATCTGAGCTCTCCAGGACTGATTCTGGTAGTGGATTTGATGCAGTGTCTGCTAAGATTCAGAGGCTCCCCAAAATGCTCACTACTGACAGGACGTTTTCTTTAGACTCTGATAAAGATATGGCAGAAGAAAGAGAAACAGACCAGGAAGGCGTCACTGGGATACCACGCTTCAGGCTTGGCACATAGCAACAGTCAAAAGTTTTTTTCTTTTTGCCATTTTTTGTTTATTTTCTTGATTTTTGTGCCTCATCCTCTGTCACTCCCCTTCTCCCACTCTAACCAAACACCACCACCTCTGGTTTCCGTGGACAGGGTGACAGCAAGCCTCAGGGTGCGGAGTAAGGGAGTGCAGGTGGGTTTTGGGAGTTTTAAGTCTGCAGTTTTACACAGCAGTCACTTGCACTGGAGAGAGACAGATAGACTGAGAGAGGACAGGAAACCAAGTTTCTTACTGGTCCTTTGTGTTCTGTGTCTTTCAGTCAGACTTACTGTGGATGAAATTCTGCAGGGACAATGAGAAGTTTATATTAAAAATAACTTCCCTTTCTACCAGCGAACCCAAGGTCTACTACAACTAATGACAGAACTGTTCCTCTTTTGGAGTATTTGTGAAGAAAGTGAGGAAGAGATGAATGTCTGTGAAAACACGACAAAGTCTTGTAAGACATCTTGCCAAACTTGCAATTTACAGGGACAATGCTGTTTTGCCTGCCTTTTTAGTTTTTTTGTTTGTTTGTTTATTCTGTTGTCCTTTATTTAGGATCACACACCATGGAGTACAGTAAATGAAGATTCGGTAAAAACACAGAAGCCAAACTGTGTAAGCAAAGTAATGTCAGAAAGGAGCTGTGCATGTTTTATGCAGAACACTTCAAATGTAGCAGACATTTTGAGTGACTCTATCATTACTGTTGTATATGTAGCAGTCCTTTCAGCTGGTGCTGCACAGCCCATTTAACTGTGTTCAGCAGGCAGTTGTTTTGGAAAAGGAATATGATGATAATGACTGGGAGATTTTCATTTGTTTCGGGTTTAGTAAATCCATTTTTTTAATAATCCTAAACTATGATATTGCCAGAAACAAAACTGAGCCAGCATCAGTGTTGTGTTGTACCAACAGAGACTTACATCTAAAGCAATGTGGGCTGTGCACATGTTGCCACCTAGTGTCGACATGTGGAACTGAACCGGCATTGGAAGCAAATGATTTGAATGGTTTTGCATAGGTCTTTGTGGAAAATACATTTAAAACGTATTTAACTGTATGATTACCCAAAATATCAGTTACATTACAGTTTTGTTGCTCTTTTTTATTATTTTTGTTTTGATTTTTTTTTTTTTTTTTTTAATTTCAAGTCAGTAATGTTTGTTTGCATTCTTAATATTTGGCACCCACTTTATCAGTTTGCCTTTAAGTTTAGCACTTTACAGTTTTGTTCATTGCTAGCCCTTATTGTAGTTTTCAAGGGCTTGAGCCAAAACATGAACACATTGGAGGCTGTTGACTGAGAAACAGTTTGTCTTTGACTGTAAAGCAACCAGCACAAACATTTAGCAAAAAACACTATCCCCTCAAATCCATTATTGTCACTACACAAAGTGTCAAACACAGTATCCACCCAGTGAAATACTGATTTTTAACCATTTGCATAAAGACTGATAAAGGACAGTGTATTAGAAGGGTTGCAAGGAAGGATGTTAACATCACTGTAACTGTAAAAACCCAGGAGGTTACCAAGAGATACTTTCCTGTGCCAGAATTTTTTTCATCTTTTTCCTTTCATTGATCAATATTTCGCTCTTCACAGGGACATAGTCAATGACAAAACAAGTGCCAAGCAAGCATGACACAACCCGTACTGTAATTTCCATTTTGCCACTGGCTACTTTCCATCAGTGACTGATAAAGTTGGTTGATTGTAGCACCCCGTGTGCCAATCTAACCCTAGTGTCTCTGATCTCTTTTTTTCTAACTCCTGTTCAAACAGTAACTGAAACTGATATTGTCTTAAAACAGTGAAGTGTTTTTTGTGTCTGAATGACTGGTTTGACTCTTTTTGATGTATTTGCTAAGAAAAAACCAAAGCACTTTCTATGGTACTTTTACAGTTCTGCACTTCCAGTACAGTTGAACATGTATAATGTGACTGTTTCACTGTTTTTTTGTTGGCAAATGGCCTGGTAATTAAGTTGAATTGCACGGGCTGGACCACTACAGCTCTTAAAGGTTGGATGTCGGAGGGACTGAAGTTGTTTTTTTGTTCTTTTTATAATTGACTGTACAAAAAAAGTGTTTTGTTGAAATGCATGACATTGGTTGCAGGATTCAGAGAATATAAAGAGTATGTAGAGTACTTACAAAAAATAGCCTGTGGAGAAACGTATTTTGTTTTATTACAGTCAAACAAAGTAAATCATGTTTTAATTAATGTGTGAATGAGCTGAAAGTTGTTTTTTTTTTTTTGACGCCTTATTTTCAGACTTGGGACTTTTTTTCTGGTGATAGATGTGTTCACTGACATGCTGGAGTCAAATGTGCAATCCTTTCTGTAGCCATAAACAGCAACAAACAGACCATCACTCGAGGATGCCTTCAACAACAAGGACTATTTAACAACAGCTTAACCAGCGCAACATGCAAAGATTCAGCCTGTCTCTCTGCATGTCAGCAATTGTTTGATTTTGTACATTTTCCTCACAGAGCTTCATGTACAGTTTATTTATTATTTCTATATTATCTGTCAGAAACAATGGAGCAGTAGACTTTTTTTAGTCTGAGGTTTAGTGCATATGTGTAGCCTGATGTGTGAGAAAGTCAAATGGGACAGATTTCAGCTATTATTCAGCTTTTCTCCTTTTTGTTTCATTTCTTTGTCTGCAATTAACATTATACATAAGCGAAATACTCTCTTTCATGTTTTTCTTGGTATAAAAATAGTTGAGTGACAGATTTCCGTCTGGGTTTTCTGAAACATCTCTCCTTGTCTTCCTCTGTGTCACTGATCTGGTCAGATCACATATTCATGAAGGATCTTTCAGTAAATATGCTGATCTGAGACTTCTTTGATTCATAGCAAAGATATTTTAGTCATACAGCCTCAACAGTCATCTTAGATCAGTATTTCTTTTCGTAGAGATTTTATGAACATGTGTCATTACTGAGACTCTGCAGCTTTGACAATCCAAACTCTGCTGTTTAACTGCGGGTGTATTAGCCCTCTCTCCAACTAGAATTGTATGCCTTGCCAATAAAGGAAAAACTCTTCACTCTTCGCTGTCTGGTTCTCTCCTTTTTTTCCTCTGTTCTATTTAAATTTTGTAAACATCATATAACCTTAATGAAGAGTTAGTATAAGATGATGTGATTTTGTCAGACAATGTGAAATAAGGTGATTTTTTTTAAATCATCTTAAAGCTACAAACTAACAAGATGAAATTTAAGGGAATACTGTTCTTATTAATCAAACGTGGAAATGTAATTACATTTACTTGAGTATAGTTTATTATTTTTATTTTCTGCATCTCTATTAGATCTCAGTTCAGAGGGAAATCTTACACTTTTTACCACACCACATTTAATGATATTACTTTTTATAGATTAAACTTCTTAACTGGATGTAAAACACCAAGAATTTTGTTCCAATTCATCCTGCTACAACATTAAAATTTTGCTAACATGTTAATGCATCTGTATTTATGAAACTCCTATCTAATATCTGAAATATTTATAATAATGCAGAAAGCAAAAACCAACTAGTCTGCATACTTTTACTATGTATTGCTGATGATTACCTCTGTAACATTGTTATATTACTACTTTTACTGAAGAGTCTGAATTCTTCTTCCACTACTGATGTTGACCCTAATGTTTTGTTTGGAGTCATCAACTCAAAACAGATGCTTAACGTTGTTTTGTTTTGTTTTTTTTATCACCTTCATACTAAATGACATTTCCTAGTTTTTTAAGAACAATGCTTAATGGTCATTTTTATATTTTGTCATTTTTATCAAATGTGCAAGCACAGTTTAGGGAAGGTAACCACCTCAATTCCTCTGTAGATATTGGCCTTTGATAAGGCCTAATGAAATGGTTGATTATAAAATTATTATTACGACATTTGCAGTATTATTATTAGTGCCCCCCCAAAAAAAAAAAAAATAAGGTAGCAAAGCCAAAGTCGACAGAGCACTAGTTTTGAGAGGCTTCCTGATTATTTATTCTTATCATAATTTTTGAATTAAAACCACTGAATAAAATGGGCTGGGGGCGGGGCTCTGCGTGAATGGGCGGTCCCTCTTTGCTGATTGGTCCGTTCTCCTGTCAATCCTCCTCCTATGTTTGCACCCGCTTACGCCGGGGCCGTCAATCAAGAGGCGCACGAGCTGCTGCAGGTGCAAAGCTGGGCTGTGGGTTAGCTGTTGCAACGAAGCCGAGGGAAAAAACACACATTTCAAGGTAAATATTGTGATTATTTGTCATTTGGGGGCTGTGATAAGTCAAACAGTAGCAAGAGATGACAGGTGGGTAATTTGTCGCGTACGAGCTTTGGGATTTAGATTGGAAATTTAGTCGTAAATAGGGAAGAGTAACCTTCATTTGACATAGCTGGGATGCTTAGCTAGCTGCTGCTGCCACTTTTAAATACTGGTAACGGTGCGCCGAGTTAGCATTAAAGGTAGCGATGCTAGCCTAATTACATTCATTTTACAAGGGTAAAAACTGCCTTTTTATCTGTATTGCTTACATCTCTTTAGCCATCGCCCGATCTTTATTGTAGATGAGTAATACTGTATAACAAAATCCTGTGTATTGCGTTTTCTAGGGGTTTTTTCCCAGCTAAAATGAGCCTGACTGGCAGTTTCAGCTATATATTAACTACCAGCAGGCTAACGCCAGATAAGCTCCTCCGTGGACCGAAGATGTGTTTTAGGCCGTTTAAACTGGGAGCGTGTTGTGTTCAGGTTACCACAGTATGTCAGTTTTATTCCAATTTATTGTGGCCTACGAGGCTAATGCTGACTAACCATATGGTCATTCATAATTGTGCGGTTAGCCCACCGCTCCCAGGAGGCTCTCTGCCCTCCCTGGATGGGAAAGGATAGTCAGGTTAGCTGATGCTTAGCCTGCTAAGCCCCGGTGCTTCCGTCCTCTTATCTTGAGTCGGGCGGAGGCATGCATTCCTCGTCTGACCAGTATTATTGACATGAAGTGGAAACACTCACGGCTATGAGAGGGTATTGGCTGGTTGTATTGACACAGCCTCTCGGCGAAACGGCTGCATTATTTTATTCCCTCATAAAGCCATGTCAGCGAGACTGAGGGAACCATATGGAGGACAGTATGACTGCTTTACTGTGGCATATAAACACATGGTTTTTCCCGTTGTCTGCATGAAGACTGTCAATGAACTGTTTCTGATTTTCTGTACATTATAATTATCATAATGTTTTGGGTGTAATCCATATGAGTCTTCAAGAGAGCAAACCAAACTAAAATAATTAAACAATATATTAAATGAATTAGATAGTTGACACATTTGATTACTGCCATCGCTATACATACTTGAAAATGCTCACCTTACACATTTTTTTGTGACAAAATAGTTTAGTCAAGGCCCATCTACATCTGCTCTGTCAGTCAAAAAATGTTTCATAAGCTGTTTTCTGAAATCAAAAGTCTGATCTTGCTTTTCTCTCTCTGAGTTTCTGTAGTTTGTAATGTCTGTTGAATGTAGCTATAGTGTGGTTTCTTAAATTAATTGATTTTTAAATATATTTACCATCTATAAAACAATGAAACAATCAATATGAATGCAAAATTGTCTACCTAAGAGAACAGGACAGTAACATTGTATAAAATGTTTAGTGAATCATTATGTAGTTGGTTAGTTACCTGCACAATTGAATGGATTCAAATGCAGCAGCTCTGCTGTAAACCTTGCCATGGTGAAGTTTATATAATGTCAAGTTTTTGCCGACATTGTCACAGGCCTGGATTTTTGTGACAGTAGTTTGTGGTGGTGTTGCATTGATGTGTTAGACGTCTAAGATGCCTAAGGAAACAGTCATCTTCTTTGTAACTTATCACTGCGTGTCTTTCTCCATGTATAGATGGCGTCTGCAAATGCCACATACGGACAAAAGGAGTCCTCAGACCAGAACTTTGATTACATGTTTAAAATCCTCATCATCGGCAACAGCAGCGTAGGAAAGACCTCCTTCCTTTTCCGCTATGCAGATGACTCGTTCACACCAGCCTTTGTGAGCACAGTGGGCATCGACTTCAAGGTCAAGACCATCTACAGGAACGACAAGAGGATAAAGCTGCAGATCTGGGTGAGGAAGTGGTCCCATACATTACATGCGTACAAACCTCCTGAGTTCATCAGGCACAGATTGTCTAGTGGTTCCAAGAGTACGTTGAGCAGATTTTCTAAGGGAAATGTTATGTGTGTGAAATGTGAAAACATTGGAAAAGAAAAGAAATTGCTTCTTCTTCTTGCTGTTTTTTGTTTTTTTTCAATGTTTTCTTAACCCCATGGTCAGGAAGTGTACTGCCAAGAGTCAGACTTACACTGAAGAAGTAAGGGTGTAACAGCTGGTCTGTGGTGGTGTGTGGTCATAGCACATTTTGATTAGTTTGCATAATTAATTATTATTTTACACAAATGCCACATTTGATATGGTAATCAGTGTTTGTTTGTTTGTTTTTCTATATCTGCTCATACGAAATCTAATCTTCCCTCCATAAATTCCCCCGAATCAATTCATTTTTTCAGATCTGTAGCACTGGTTTACATTTTTCCTGACATTAGCTCACCACTCAGTAATATTACTGAGCTGGATGTTTGTCTGGTGCTGCGTCAGTCTAACATATGATCATAGCTGACTGATGTATATAACCCTTGCCACTATAGGAACAGTGGTCACAATGAGTCATATGCGTGCACGCCATAGAAGCAGTCTAATAGCACTACACTTGCCACCATATTAGAAATGTATAACATCATATACTATATGACTTACTACCATCAAAACTTCAGCTCAAGAATCATGAAATTTTCAGAATCACGAACCCCTCTAAAGTAGCCTCACAGTACAATTTAGATGGGTCTGACAGCAGAATATGAAATTAGGAAATGCAGTCTGCACATTACTTTCTTTTTAAAATTGTTTCTTGTGATTGTTGTTACAGATTGTACAAGATTCTAACAGGCTGTGTTATATCTAATGAAATATGCAGATCTTGAGATTTTTTGATTGATATGCATATTCTCAAATAATCATTTAATTTATAAAATGTCAGAAAGCATTCAGTTCATTTTCCTTTACTCCTCTTCAAGTGTAATGTTTGTCCAACAAAACAGTGTAAAACCCAAAGATATCCAGTTTACAATGACATAAAAACACAAAAAATCATCAATTGCTCACATTTAGGGTGCTGACCAGATAATGTTAACACTGACTGATCATTTCAGTTCCAGTCTAGTTTCTGCAAAAAACTAGATGGGGTTAACCAGAGTTAAGGCAGCTTTTCTTATTACCTGCAGGTCATCTTGACTAAGAATGCATGTTTTTCATGCTGCCCCTCACATCTGTGACTTAAGTGGTCTCATGTTATCATGTATCCCTAATTATTCCCAGCTGTTAAACTGGCCTCTCCAGTCCCCATATTCTCTTCATCTGCTGTGTAATGGCAATACCCTTGAAGTGTACTTAACATGAGCCATAAAGCCTGACCCTGGAACCAATTGCTTATTACATGTGACACCAGAGGAATACTTAATGCTCATGGGAGTTTGGCTGAATGATAAACCGAGACAGTCATCAGGGGGAACATGAACAGCCAAAAATTGTTTGCAGGTGCTCTATACACAAAAAGACAAAAAAAATACCTGCACAATGGAGTCTTGTTAGTAATGCTTCTTAAATTCTACGTGGGCATGGCCGTGGAAGAACAGCCCAGATCAAAATGTTGTCGCATTTGTGTCCTTAACAGAGCAGCTTTGTGGTATATTTTTGTATCTTTTTTTTTTTTTTGTCTGAATGCCAAACAGCTGAGTAAGAACAAAGGTGATCATGTGTCTTTGTGTAGGACACTGCTGGCCAGGAGCGTTACAGGACAATCACCACAGCTTACTACAGGGGAGCCATGGGCTTCATCCTCATGTATGACATCACCAACGAGGAGTCCTTTAACGCCGTACAAGACTGGTGAGGGACAACAGAGTGTGTATGCCTGTGTATATCAAGGTGGCAAAGCTATACTACAAGTCTGTTCAGCTCACTTGTTAGTACCACATTTTCCCACAGCTGAGACATAGTGGAACCACAGTCGAACAGGTTTCGAACAAGTTGGTTTAATCTAATCATTTGGCACTTGTTTTCATAGAAAAGATGGATCAAAGCATAATAAATTTAGTGGTTTGAATAATTGGTTTTGATAAATTTATTACACCATACTTGTTTGAAGCCATTTCTTGTGCCTCCACCATTTTGGCATGAAATTAATTTGACTTTGATCCAGTGCTTTCTGAAAAACTGGAACCTGTAAGAAATTAAAAATGCCTATAAGAGAGATGGTGATTTCCCTGTACTGTATATGCCAACAGGTCGACCCAGATCAAGACATACTCATGGGACAATGCTCAGGTGCTCTTGGTGGGGAACAAGTGTGACATGGAGGATGAACGAGTGGTGGCTGCAGAGAGGGGCCGGCAGCTGTCAGAACAGCTGGGTAAGTCAGCCGGTCACAAAAGAAAACTGGATTCAACATCCCTTTTGTTTTGTCTCCTGGGAGCTTTAGAGAAAATTATAAATAATTATGACTAATAGCTTTGTTCTCTAAAATGTATATTAGATTCATTTATGGCTAAATGATGTAGTTACCAATGAGTACAGTTCATAATGTTTGGTTTATATTTTGATTGTTTTGGTTCAACTCATTGGTCATTGGTGGTCATTTAAGGGGTTTTGTTTATTGTCTCTCTTTAGTTGGCATACTGTACTGTAGTTACTTTATATTACGAACATAATGGCAGCTAGCTAGTCTTAACTTGCAGCATGTGACAGTTTTAACAGAGGAGTAACAATCAACACTTCACAAGGAAACCTGCTGAGGCACAAAGATGCCAGATAGTAGCTTTTTTTTCTTGTTTTTTTAAAGCCCTTTTTTTTCATTTTCCTTGATTTGGAACTTGTAACACAGAATCTGTCACCTGTAATCTGAGTGGTGAGAGTGTAGTCATCAATCATATGTAACATGACTGTAATTAGACACAATTTCAAACCAGCAAAAAAAAAGTGGAATTAGTTGTTTTGAAGACTTAAGAACTGTTTTCATTTAGAAATACTGACACAAATCTGATATGGAGAATATGTCCTGACATGATTAGATAAGTGGATTAACTGGATAAGCTCCACACTGGAACAATAATTGTAACCATAGTCTCTCTGCCTCTGTCACCCCTTCTGGCAGGTTTTGAGTACTTTGAGGCGAGCGCCAAAGACAACATTAATGTGAAGCAGACCTTCGAGCGGCTGGTGGACATCATCTGTGAGAGGATGGCAGAGAGTTTGGACAACAATGACCCGACCATCACCGGAGCTAAACAGGGGCCACAACTCAATGAGCAGCCTCAAAGGTCCCATCAGGATTGCGCTTGTTAAACATGACTACGCACACACATACACATAAACGCATACACTGTCTGCTGTCCTTAAACCCACACACCTTGGGGTTTTCAGTTTGTCTCTTGCTTTGTCTTTGTTTCTCAAAAGCATATACACAAAATAATCACACACAAACACTGCCATGCAGGGTTACAGGACCTGGCTGCTTTAATTCTCCACCCCTCTCACTATACCATGAGCACTGTCCATATCAGCTGACTTTCCTAAAAGATTTGGTATTTTCTAGAAATGAAAGTAAAGTAAAGTTTTGTCAGACAGGAAATAAGTGATAGTCATAATTTAGTCAGAGGGGTGAAGAGAGTGAAGTAAAAGGAACAATCCTAAATTGTTTTCTTTCATATTTACACACACACACACACACGCACACGCTCTATGCTGTATGTTAACAGAATTATGAAAGGTCAGTCAAGGCTGAGACTCCATCATTCCTTATTGGCATTTTCAAAATTGGGGTTTAACTTGGGGTTTTGAAGGAGGGATATTGTCCTGGTCCCACTCAGCATCAACGCCTCAAACCTAAATGAATACAAATCATTTGCGGTTGTTTTAACTTTTAGTCCCATTGAGAATATACGTTTGTTGCTGTGGATAGAGTTGATGTTTTTTTGTTGTTTTTTTTTTTTTTTTTTTTTTTTAAAGGTTTTTCAGTTGGTTGGTTGTGGTTTTGAGCATGTGATATCTCCCGTCCTTCCTCGTGCTGTGATTGAGTTTCTACAGATATTTACGGTCCAAGTTTGGTGTCCAAACAGGGTCATTTAAAGGTTTCTCTAAATGTAAGGACTGAACGCAAGAATAACAAAAGTCATGTATATCAGTTCGCTAATTGCGTTATAGGATTTTTTTTTTTTTTTTTTTAACGAGTGGTCTATGGTTGACAATGTCAGTCACATGGTTTATCCAGCCTTTAAAACCAGCGCAGTTCAGTGTAAGGGGCTGCACAGCCTCTGGGGCTGCTAGAGTTTTGATTTCTTGTTCTTTTTTTCACTTTTGTTGCTATTTTTCAAGACATGACAAAGGGATAAGGGATATCTTTCACCACACAGAAGAGTTTATAATTGTTTAAAAGTCAATAGCATTTTTAGCGCACATATAATATAAATACATATATAACGAACATATTATCCAATCCGAATGATTTAGGATATTGGATTCCTACCTGTGCTTTAGTGAGAGGTGCATGTTGTTGATGTTTTTAACCAGTAATGGTTGACTGGATGGTTATTTGTATGAGCTGCTGTCTGAATTTAAAACCCATCTGTCCTACAGCTTCACTACCAAATGGGGATAATTATTCACATGTTAAGCCCATGGCCCCTTCTCATTGTATTAACTTTCATTCACTGCATACAATGTGCACCATGCACTCACTAGAAAGGCATGTGATTGAGTGTGAGCACCGGTACACCACAGAGCTGCCATCTCCATCAACATCCAGATAGTCTCTTACAGTATGTCAGTGTAGATGTTTTCATATTTACTTTGGGGAGGGGCATGATGTTTTTAAGCATGTTAAATGTCAAATTGTGAGTTTTATTTCTCTCTCTGATGCTAAGGTTAGGGATTAGTCTGGTTGTTATACAGTACGTCCTGTAAATCATACATTCACAGATGTGCTGAGGCATGCGAAAACACCTAAGTTATTTCAAAATACAACTATTTATTTTGTATTATTTATAACTTAATTTATTTTTAAGATAGTGTTCTTCCTAGATTATGCATTGCAATCTGCACTTGACTTTTTAAAGAGATGTTCAATAGTATTCAATTTATTTAACTGTTTCAGCTTTTAAATGAAAATGTATTTGTTTACACTATGTACAAAACTTGACATGCTTCCTCAAGAGGAAAGTTAAACATTCCAGTCTAAGAGCCTCTTATCATGTCCATGCGGGTTTGGTGGGAAGTTTGTTTGTCTTTTGATACCAGTTATGTAACTTTTAACACTTGGTAGTGTAGAAGCAGACTGTTCTCACAGAGCAATAGCAGTTCTCTTTCTCAAAACCCAAATAACAGCAAATTATAACCCTGGTGAAGGTTTGTAACACATGTACTGTATGTGGGTGTGCAAATGTACAGTTTGTATAAAAGCAGTAATAAAACTGTCCCTTCCAAAGAGGTCTCGACAATAAATTTAGAGCCAAAAAGAGGGGTTGTTACCTCCGCTAAAGTATCATGTTTGTTGATGCTCCATTTATTTGTCAACAGGATTATGCAAAAAGTACACAACGGATTTGCGCTGAACTTGTTGGAGGGATCTGGCATTGACCAGGAAACAAAGTTTTGAGGCAGATCTGGATCATTTACTATAAATTTGAATTGTTTTCTCTGAAATCTGGTGTGTGTTGTTTGACATTGGTCTTGGTGGAGGTCAACACTGACACATTTGTCAGACTTGTACTAATCAATTTGTCTGGTACAGCATTCCTACCTAAGTGCAGTAGCTTCAAAAAGGAGAAAATGTTTTGGGAGCTAAACTGAATACTTTGAACACTTCATTAAAAAAGTTATGATTCTTGCTGCATTGGTTCACTTTTTATTTGTTTTGATTTATTTTTTGTTACTTTATTTCTTGTAATTTTTGCTACAGCTGTAAACTTGCCCATGACTTAGGAACATGTATCGATCCTGTCCAACTCTCCTCCTCCCCCCTGTCATAAATAACCTTTGTAAATAGGATTTTTCTGCCCGTCGGGTATTAGTTGTGTGAATTGTGCTGTAATTCTGTATTGCCAGATTTGCTAAAATGAGGAATCAATAAACACATTCTAAATGCTGGAGTTTTGTGTTTGTTCAAGTTATTCCCAAAGGTCTTATTTACAAGAAGAGCATGTGATGTCTGGGAAATGGTTTAGTGTAACTGTTATTGTGCCCACCAGAGGGCATAATACTGCACTAATATCTTCTTTTACCCTGAGACTTATTTGACCATCTATGGTTTGGTTCAGCTTCTCAGCTGCACTTAATACAATAGCCACAGTGTCAAGTGTGCATGACAAGAGAAATGTAAAGGTTTAAAATGATGCATGAATTCTCCCAAAATGTTTCTTCTAACTAATAAAGGAAGCAGAGCACAGTGTCTTCATAAGAAGCAGAACACGTGAGCTGTAGTAATGTAGTGAATTTAATAAAATCAAGTAGAGACTTGAAAGTCCATTACACATGGATACATATGGTTTCTCAGTACGTACACATACATTCATGGAAGTGTGGTGACTGAAGAACTACACAGCAGCCACCATAAGGAAAAATACAATGGTTACTGTACACAAAAGCGACAAGACATGCAGTGTTCATTTTTTTGCAAAATAATAAAAGAACTAGAAATAAGACCATATGTAAAATAAGAAATGTTTCAGTAAATAAAATAGATATATTTGTCATTGCTAAGTGCTTGTAAACAAGTAAGGCATTATACTACACAGTGGATGACAGCACTTGGTGACACCCAGGTGTTTGGTTGCACTCTTGTTGAGATTGTCCAGCTTACATACAGATGAATGCTATCACACATCAGTCCACTGGATAGCAGTTTGCTACATGGCATCCCAAAAATTAGGGCGACTAAACAAGTCTGTTTGCTGCATAACACTGCCAGAGCTTCACGAATCAGAAGAGGCTGCAGCTCATACCTGCTGCTGGCTAACCTGGCCTTTTTCCAGTTGACTTGCAGTTCCCACCAAGGCCTGTTCATCTCTACACAATGCAAATGTGTCTCTCAGTTTGCAGCATTGCATCTGGAAGGTGCATTTACAATGGCCTCACATTAAGTCTCTGCAGAGGATTTTAGCTTTGAAAAGGCAAATGTTCCTCAAAGTCCAGTCCTGTATCCTCAGACTATAGTTACAGCTTGAAAACATCCACAAAAAGCACCATTGCTTGGATTTAGTAAGCTTGGACCTGGTTTGGTAAAAGCTGGCATCCACTGCTGACATGGTTCATCACCTTCTGCTTCAGCTGGGCCACTTGCTCCCTGAGGACGCTGGCTGTGGAGGCCAGCTCGGTATTCTGAGTTTTCAGGGTCTTGACCTTGTCCTCCAGCCGAGAGATTCTCTCCAGTTTTCTTTTGCGGCATTTGGATGCGGCTATCCTGTTCCGCAGCTTTTTCCTCTCCGCCTTTATGCGCTCCTGGTTGTCCATGTCGATGGGAGACAGAGGGGGGCTGTCCCCGAAGCTCTGCATGTCTGGTACCGTCTGAGGCTCGTCCTTCACCACACCGGCGGACTGCAGTCGTGACAGAGCCGCCGCAGCGGCCGCCTGTTGCTGCGCGTTGGCTAGATGAGACGGAGGCGGCGGGAAGGGGATGGTGTCCGTGGAGTAGTTGATGGTGGTGCCACCGAGCGGACTGGCCGCATAGCCGTTCAAAGTAGTGTAAACAGGAAGGTCTGACGTCTGAAGCCCGGCGGACCCGACTGCGTTGGATGAGGCGAGGAGCTCCAGTCTATCCACGGAGACGCAGCCCGCCTCGCTCAGCTGGTTCTGCTTGTGAAGATCCTCCAGCGCCTTGACGAAACCCTCCGCGAACTCCTGCTCGTCGCTGGCAGACTTCGAGTAGAGGAACTGGGAGGTCGGGTTGTTGTTGGTGGTGGTGACCAGACCGTTGGACTGGATTATGAGGCGCTCCAGGTCCGGAGAGGTTAGTTTCAAGAGTCCCAAGTCTGGTGAGTTGAGGAGTCCGTCTGTGTCCCGGAGCGGGTTTGATTTGAGCTCGGAGTTCTGGTCGTCAAGGTTCAGATTAATTTCCTTTTTCATCATCGTGGTCGGGGAGTAGATGTTGGAAACCCTCGGAGTATTCACCTCGGTGCCTGGGTAGAGGGTTGTTTCCATTCTACACCCTCACATGAGGGAGTGTTGAGCGTTACGCATTAACGATTGTTGACCAGACACATCCAGACATGAGGAAATCAGCTGATCCTTGTTGTTTTAAGTGACCCTGCGTCCTTATCTCCTTCTCGTGTTGTATTAGCCACTCTATGAGTCGACCACTTCAGCTGTTGTTGTGCCGGAGGGGCTCTGATGTGTCTCTTCTGCGCGCGGATGAGATTGTCTTTTCCCGATGGCACGACTGCTATGCGCAGCGCCAGACCTCGCTCGCTTTCTAGCCCTAAAAATTCCATTATGTCACTACAGAGCGCGCAGATTGGCCCAAAATGACGTTGGTTTCCGGTTCAATTTGAATAAGGGGCCGAGCCGGTCTTTATTGCCATGGAGACTTTAGGTAAACTACAAACAGTGCAATGCATTGTGGTTTGATGTCATAGCATAAAAAAGCTCAGGGTCGCCAAAAAGAGAGCAGAGACTGGGCGGGGAAGGTGTAAGAGGCGAGGGCCAAGGAAAGGAAGAACAGAGGAACAGGCCTTACAGAAGATATTCCTTCAGCTCAGACTGAGGCAGCTTTTAAAGTGAGAATAGGATAGAATAATAGAATAGAATAAAATAGAGTCGAATAGAAGTAGCAGGACAGAGTAGAGGTCTGATTTTATTTCTTGAAGTCAATTTAAAGACCTATTCATCAGACTTTAGGCTACAACACTAACATTTTCGTGTTAGGACTCTTTAAGGTAACACAACATTTATACAAACAAGACTAAAGGAAAGAAAGAAGAAATTATTAAAAGTGTCACAATACCTCAAAACCTTGTTCTGGGGAAATTTGGCATGAACGAGAAAAGGGAAGGAAACCGTGACGGTAGAAAGAGGAAATCATGTGTTTTCTGTGTCTGAGAGTTGATCATGTGAAAAGGTTAATGTACAGACATGTCCACCGATGACTTGTGAAATACAAACATCCTGTATTCTTGTGGTTTCGGTGGCTGGGGCAGTTGGATGCTATGGCTTGTTCTAAAAATAGATAGCAATTAATCAAAAAGGTTTAATGTCAGGCATTTAAACACGTGTCTTCAGCTTAACTAAATGAGGACACAATTCATGAATGATCACACAACAAGATGAACTTCAGACCAAGAATGTAGATGGATGATAGGTAATAGATTATAGATAATAGAATAGAAATTAATAAGCAATAGAAGAGAGGCGATAAATAGAATATAATAGAGTAAGAAAAAGGAACAATCTCTTATTACAGTAGAACTGTTACAATGTCCAATCACAGTGTACATACAGTAGCTCTACAGTATGTAAGGCCCTGTGGTGTTATTCTGCCCATACACAGCAGGGACGTCAGCAGACTGTCTGCATCAGCACCACTGAGCAGAGAGGGCATCATTAGTTTCCATGGCAACACTGACACAGAGAGTGACGCAGGCGAGCCAGAAAGAGAGAAAGGTGAATGGGTTGAGGGAGGAGAGGCAGGAGCTGAGAGCGACTGCAGTGCAGGATGTGTAGGTGGTTGGTGGAGGTGTAATATTGTGTGGGATGTGCTTCACAGGCAGAAATCAATGTTGATTCTGTAACCTTAGAGACACTAACTTGGATAAAAGAAAGGTTTTGTTTGTTTGAAATGTTCACCTCATAATATTCCTCCAAGAAAAAAAAAATTCTCTATGCCAGTTTGGAGCCTCATAGGGTGTAGTGTCCAGAATGTGTGAGTCATTTCTCAACCCAGAGGCGTGGACCACAGAGAGCACCGGGCATGAAAAAACGAACTGTTCCTGTAAGACGATATTAGATTAGCTCAGCCTTCATGACAACAAACTGAGAAGCAGGCTTGTCCTTTAAACTCAGGTAATGGAGTGTGTCGGAGGTTGTGCAAGACACAACCTCCACCCAACCCCCCTCCCCACCTCCACCTCTACCTCCCCCACCTCCCCTTCAGCCAGAGAAGTGTCCTTTGACCTGAACTCTCTTGGGAGAAACCAACATGTTTGGCAACGCCCTGTGTCATATAATCACTCCCTTACAGTGCACACATTCACACACCTGCTCACCTGAGCTGCTCCACTGGGGCAGCCAGTTTGAGATTTAATGGTCATTTGTGTGGGACTCTCAACTGGTCCAACTGAGAGAGGAGAGGCTGTTTTTGATTGAATCAAGATTTCTTCCCTTCCCTTTAATCTATGAATGTATTGCAGATGCTCACTCTTCATTGTTAGGATGCACATATGGCTTTAGTTATGTTCTGTTTCATAAAAAACAAAACAAAAAAAATGTGGATTAGAAAGATCAGTTTTAATGCCCTCCTACTGCTTCCCAAACAGAAATACCATTGAAGAAATAGCACTTCTTGAATATTCCTTTGTTGATTTTTTAAAAGTCATTTCTGGTTGTGAGCCGCTGTGTGTAGATACATGCCCGTACAGTAGATGGCAGTATGATCCATACAGCGTTTGTGTGTCATTTCCTTTGAGCAGTGAACCAGAAGAAGTCAGCAGCCAGCGCAGACAACCCTGGGATATCTGTGTGGGATATTTGATCCCCCATATTATAAATCGATGACGATTATTGTTTTAAGAGCTGGGGGTAATGGCCAATAAGAAGAAAGTAATAGTAACAGGTGAGAGGTTTCACTTGCTCACAGCAGTGTGTGTGTCTGTGTGAGATTTCCTTATGCTACTAAGTGCTGTTTTGTAGTTGTGAAAGATAAGCTGGTTGAATCGATTCAATGATTGTGTTTGTGTTAGATTTATTAGACTTCATTGGGGCGGGGGGTTGCAGAAATAGGTGATCTGTTAATGTGTTCATATGTTTTACCAACACAAATCTCCCAGGCCGCTCAGCTGAGAGCGCGGGCTCATCCTGTGCCTGTTCTCAGCATCATGTGCTTGATTACAACACTTA
Source organism: Rachycentron canadum (assembly GCA_038496675.1). NCBI lineage: Eukaryota > Metazoa > Chordata > Actinopteri > Carangiformes > Rachycentridae > Rachycentron > Rachycentron canadum. Next base: position 8,138,566 of record CM076662.1, read on the forward strand.
ATATTTAACTTTCAACAACCTTTAGACTTACCGTGCTGTTTATATTCAGCCTTATCACTTATCTCTGTGACAGATAAGCATCCTCACTGACTTTTTATCTCCCCTGCTGCGCTGATGCAGTGAAGAATCCTGCTTCCTGCTGACTTTGTACACTTTGTTTTGTTTTTATTCTGCAGGCTTTGAGCCTTTTGGAGAACATGCAGTAAACTCCAGCTGGGTGGCAGTGCAGGTAATCAGTAATCAGCTTGTCTATATTAAACAAAGCGACAAAGGCATCAGTTCAGTTTTTATCTTAAGGCCATGGAGATTTGTTTATTGTGGGTATGCAACAGCAAGCAGTGGCTATACAATGTCTATTGTGTTTTTGTGCACAGGAACTGGAGCGATTAGGGCTGGGTGAGGCAGTAGACCTATATGTGTGTGAGGTGCCTGTTGAATACCAAGCTGTTCAGAGCCTAATACCATCACTGTGGAGAGAGCACCAGCCACAGGTATTTAAGGAAATGCACAACACTGTCCATTAAAGACATATTTCCATCACATTTTATATGAGTTGTTACTAAAATCCATCAATCACTCTAAGAAAAATAACTACCTTTTGCCACCTCTGTCTTTGGTGGTCCTCTGAGCAGTTAGTAGTGCACGTTGGTGTTTCTGGATTAGCTACCACAGTCACTCTGGAGCAGTGTGGCCACAACAAGGGTTACAAATGCCTGGATAACTGTAGCTTCTACCCAGCCTCTCAGTGTTGCATGGAAAACGGCCCCGACTGCATAAACTCAGTCCTGGACATGGATGCAGTCTCCAAGAGGGTCAATGACTCTGACATCGGGGTGACTGTGTCTGTATCTAAAGATGCTGGAAGGTAAGGAGGTGGTGTTATTCACGCATGCACAACAAAGTTATTCAACTAAGCCCGGAGATTGAGCTCTACCTACCTAAAGACATTTTGACTTGTCATAGTAGAAAAAGCACATGTGTTACCAATAGCATGAATGATTCCAGTACGCACAAGATCAGAGCCCTGAAACTAAAACAGTTGGAGCTCAGCCTTATTTGATTCTTTAAACATGCTATGTCAAAATATCTGCTGCAAAAAAGGCAGATTGGTCTTTGCCTAATCATTGCATTTTGACTTGAGTTTGACTTCTATGTTGAAACACATGTAATGAAGCACAGATGAGAAATACAAGAAATAAAATGATAGAAACCAGAGCATCCATTTGATTTGGTCTGACATTGAAAAATAAATATAAATTTACATTTATAAGTTTATTTTATATTAAGGTTTCTGTATTATCTCTGTATTGTCTTATGTTTTTTGTGTATGGAATTTGGCTCTCATAAATATCCCTACCTCAATTTATTTCAAGACAAAATATTTATCTTTTTAACTACAATAATTGAATGATAATTAAGGTTTTGGTGTAACTACAAGAGGTAAAGCTGGTTCACATACTTTGTCACATGTATTCCTCTCAAGTGCTCATTGTCTATTTCTGGGCTAGTCTTGCATTAATTTGATAAAATAGGAATCTGATAATACAAATTGAACATAATCTAACAGCCACCCTTTGACCTCTGCCAGGTATCTGTGTGATTACACCTACTACACGTCTCTGTACCTGGGCCAGGGCCACTCTGCCTTCATCCATGTGCCTCCACTAGGAAAACCCTACTGCAGCCAGGACCTGGGTCGAGCCCTTCAGGCCGTCATACAGGAGATGCTGAGCCTGCTGGAGCTGCATCACGCTGAGGGGGAGCATAAACACAATGAGCACTGCAGCCACGAGCATCAACACCAGCATGACCACTAATGACTCTCAGCTGTCACAACCTGAGTAGACTCAAAGATTCAGCTGACTATAATGGACCACTGGCTTGTAGTAATGTTTTAATCAGTATAACTTCTGAAGCACATTTTAATTTAGCTGTGTGGCTTAGAAAATTTACAAACTGTGACTTACAGTGCAGACAATTGACCATTAGCTCCAGAAATTAACGGCATTTGTGATCAACCTAGAAATCAGTGAGTGGCGTTTCTTAAAAGTGTTGCATGTCTGTTCTGGACATGACATCCTGACAACAGCGTTTGTTTGTTGTAAAAATTTACTGAGTTGTCAGCATCAGTGAGTATTTCTTATGTCTGCCTCTGATCTTCCAAGAAACTGAAAATAGATGTCAACTCATATTAATGTTGCATAATGTGAAAAGGGGATTTTCTTTTGGACCATTTTAACAGATAATTATCACTAGTACTAGTGAGTTAGCAGCTTTAACTATAGGTTACATGAGGACACATGATGGGAGTTTTTACAGTTACACTAATTTCTCACCAGTTTCCCAAATCGTCTTGATGTGATTTTGTTATTCTCTTGGAGTTATTTCATTTTATTGTTTGCATTTGCACCAGACAAATGTGATGACTGTGAAATGATAAGAACCTGAGGAGATTTTAAGATTCACGCTTATAATACTTTGTTTATCTCAGGGAATATATTATATGCAATCAGTTGATGTGTCTGTCCTTTGTGTGTAGTGCTCTGTTTTATTTGTCCTTTTCTAAAATCTTTAGTCAGATGTTATATTTGCATATTGCATTTACGCATTTTATAATAATAATAGCTGCTTTGTAAATCGTATTTCTTTTGTTATTGACATCTACAAGCCATCTTGTTATTTCAGACATTTTTTTGTCCCCATTCTTTTGTCCCACAGCAGCTGGAAAATAATTTCTCTTCTTTTCTGTGACAATAAAATTTGCATAACAACTTGTTGTCACAACAGATCTGTGGAGTAGCAGTAGTTTTCTTTTAAGTGTTACAATGTATTTTAGGCAGACAAATAAGGCGCATTAAGATCTCCTAATATAACAACATGGCATTTTTCTTCCTCCCATAATGATATATAAATGTAAATTATGTAAAATATAGAGAACACATACACTTTGAGTCTTAACAGCTTTCTTAATCTTTGAGTACACTACTTTCATTTATTTTGGTTTAAATGAATATTCCCTTCAGGCATAATTGAAATTAAGGCCAAAAATGTAGAATCACTTAGCAAAAGTAAACAACTTAATAGAAAAAAATCCCAATAATCATATAAGTGAGCTTGCACCATGCCAGAGAAAATTGTGATCTGTGATGAGTTTGATAGTGAACACTGTATTTTGAGTATGAAAGACATTTTTCCCTATACTAAAATACAGGTCTTGCCTTCCATGTCTGAAAACTCTGGTTGTCTCACTAAGAGTTAAAGCACTTGAAAACTGAGGCCAAGGCCTGGTCTGGACTGAAGACTTCCTGCCTCACTCTCGTTAACGTGGAGTAGAGCAATCCACTGCATTATCATCTGGGGTGTTCCAATTAACTCTTCAATGTTTTATTCAGTTTCAGATTCCTTTAGTGCAGGGTGAATTGCTGTAATAGTGGGTGTTGTACATCATGGTTAAACAGACCTGCTGAGCTTGTTCTAGCCTGACGGATAAGTGCAGGGCAGAGAGAAGGATCATGATGTTCCTGGAACATCAAAAAGGTATTGGCACAGGAGTAAAGCCTTTTTACCACCTCCCATGACCTATGAACACCACGATTTATGAGAAGCTGATCTGACCTATCAGAAGTGTTTAGCAGATGCAAAACAATGACAAAGTGCCAGAGGTTTAAGAAAACTATAAACTCAAAATAACAACGGTCTTTAAAAGTTGCTGATTATAAATAATCATCATAATATCATTAAAATAATGATATATAAGATTCAAAATGGTTGAGTGAGTTTAGAGCTGGACAAGGGTGTAATAATCAAGGTTTAATATATGTTAGGCTTTTCCCAGGGTGCCTGGCATGATCAATAAAGACAAGGCTGCAAAAAGCCATTCAGCATGTATATGATACATATTTACATTTAAGATTTACCAAGATTTACCCCAATAACAGGTATGAAAAAAAAACATCTGTTTTGATCTTGCCCGCTGCTCTTCCTGCTCATGTATGTTATCATGCGGTGACATAATTTACTAATGACTATCCCATTTTTTTTGCATATTATTATTATTTAATATTATTGATCCTGTCAGTGAAGCTGTTTAAAAATAAAAAATGAATAAAGATGTAAACACTCTTTGTCTCCCATCTCCCACATATGTCGCTCATTAGTAAAGATTTGACGCTGTTGCATAATACACTTCCAGTTTTTAATAGGACTTCTGTGCCCATAAAAGCAATCGATTGTCCCATTTCTGTTCACGTGTCTCCTTGTCTCCACCCCTTCGCTCGTCTCCTAAAGGCGACTTCCTGTAGGAGACAAGTGGGAGTGAAGTAGGTAAGGAAACGAGCGGGAGGGACAAACGGAACGCGCCCATAGTCGAGGCTCTCTGTGTCTCTCACACTCACCAATTTTTGTCGATACCCTGTCTCCGTTATTCGTCTTCTCCAGAAGCAACAGCCTGTGGATTGTTCGTGGGGAAGTGCTAAAATACCGTCGATACGCAGAGACAACCATGAGCGTCGAGGCGTACGGGCCGAGCTCACAGACTCTAACGTTCCTGGACACCGAAGAAGCCGAGCTGCTGGGAGCGGACACCCAGGGCTCCGAGTACGACTTCACCGATTTTACCCTGCCGAGCCAGACCCAGACCCAAGGCCAGACCCAGAGTCAGCTCGACGGCCAGGTGCGTGTGGTAAATTCACGGTGGCTCGGTGTCAAAATATGTCCTCCGCTGTGTCGTGGGGGTGTGGGGACGTGAATTAGCCGACGTTAGCTCACAACATCGCTGGCTACCTCCGGTTAGCACGATGACGCCTTCCATCTGTTACCATGCTTTTATCCCGCTAATTGGCTAGCATGCTAGCTAACTACCGCGCGCAGTTAGCAAGCTGACAGAGCTAGCATGTCATGATCCAGGACTTTACTGTCACATTAACCCGGGGTGGCAGGGGTTTGCCAGAGTCACAGACCAGCCACAGACACTTATATTTACACTTAGATGTTTTAACTACTTCCAATGCCCAGTGTCAGCGAGAATCATACAGGTCAGTTACACAGTTAATCAGATACAGTGAGTGTGATATCGCTGTCAGCCAAACGGTTATTGATGTGACAGTCTGCAAGTGAATTACGTGAGGCTTCATCAATCTATCTGTTTGACTGTCTTCTCCAGTATTAGATTATCCCACACAATGTTGACTAACTTTACATTCATGCATGTAAATCTCCCCACCTGTCTCCTCAGGTTAATGGTCCTGACGGGGTGCTGCAGAATGGGGACGACCCTGTTGTAAAAGCCAGTCAGTTGCTGGCAGAGCTGAACTTTGAGGAGGATGAGGAGGACACCTACTACACCAAGGACCTTCCTGTACATGCCTGCAGGTAATGTGACTGGTGCACTGGCAGTCATATTTTTTACAGCTATATACAGCCCCTTTCTTTGCACACTGTGTGTTAGTGGATTGTTGGTATTAGGTATCTTAATTTGCTTTTTTAACATTAATTTCAATGCCACTTTTTTTTTTCAAATGTACACTATACAAAGTGATTTAAATCTAAACACAGTCGTAGCCGATACTTTGTTCTCATTCTCAGTCTCCAACCATATCTGTGCTCAGTGTGCTGACACTGGTCCATTCAGACCATTTAACCATTTCACAGATTGGCAATGAAAACAGAAATCTGTTGGACAGAGGGTTAGTGCCTTGTTTTGTGTCACCCTCTGTCCAATATTTTATATAAACCTTGATACCCATCAGCAGCATGCTGTTACATTTTGTAACATGCTTTCCTCGGTGAACAAAAGGGGGAGTTTTTCAAGAGCCGTCAAATTTGCACAACACTGACAGTTTTCTGAATAGCTTATATTAACATTTACATAACATTTCTCTTAGTTACTTTGTCAATTATCAATGTTAGTTACTTTGTCAATTATCAATGTTCCCAAAGATGATGAAAAGAAAAATCACTTGTTGAGCATTTGCTCTTGCTGTAGTCAGCTGTAAAACTATAATAAGATAGGATTGCTTGAGTTAATTATATAATCTGAGTTTTGAGAGCTTATCATAAATTATGTGCTTTTTTTTTTTTTTTGGTTCTTGTTCTGTTATTAAATTAATTAAATAAACAGGTCGTGGTCTTAACAATGTTTTTTATTTTATTCATTCATATATTTTTTTTAAATTTTGACTCTTCTCTGTTTTAGTTATTGTGGGATTCATGATCCAGCCTGTGTGGTTTACTGCAATACCAGCAAGAAGTGGTTTTGTAATGGCCGTGGAAACACATCGGGCAGGTAAGACACAGTGGCTTGTCAGCTTTGCATTGACTCTCCCTGATGATACCCAGCTAAGTGAACAGGGAGAGATTCATATTACAGATATAGTATCTTCACAGCAAGAACGCAGTAAACATTGATTGTAACAACATTTCTTTGTTGTATTTTGTAAGACTCCATTATGAATCAATAGTCATTCTTTGGTTGTAGAGACAGATGAGTGGATGGATAGATGAAGAGAGAGTACTAAATTAGTGCCAAAGGGAAATTGCAAGGTTGCAGCAGCCACTTGATATGAATCAAAATAACAAACAACGCAATTAAAGGGTAACTTCTGTACAATAAGTTAATAGAATAAATAAGTGTAAAACATAAATATAAACAGTAGAAAAAGAAGGTAATGAGTAGAAAGACCCATGGCTACACTGTGTGCTAAATATTGACCGTTGACGACGTAGTCGTGATATGATTTACTGCTATACACCATACATTAGTGCAAGTTGGTGTGTGTGTGTGTATATATATATATGTATGTATGTATGTTATCGGAGCGAAACCTTGAGAGATTAGATAACATAATAACATCCAGGAGTTCAAGTGAGCAGAAAAACTGGTGCCCCATCATTGTACAGAGTGTTGGCAGCTGGCAGATAAACAGAAATATGTTTGTGGACTTTCAAGGGCCACCAAAGCTAATATTATATAAGTCCAAAATGAAAAGGTATTTGTAATTTAAACTAGTCTAATTTTTCTTGAATAGGTGTTATCAATGTGAAGTAGACTCTGTTCATTTCAACAAATTGTAGAGATGTGTCTATAATCATCATCTGGTTTTCTCCTAATTTGTGATGAAGTTTTAAGTTACTGAACTTCAATGATGAACAGTATTCAGTCATGTGCAAGGTAATGAAATGTAATAGATATAAACACAGTTGATGTGATTTACAACCACTTAAATTCAAAGTATGTTACATTTGTTTGGGTAAAGTTTTCATTATTTCTTCACAGTGCATCTTAGTGATTTCTGGATCCTTTCGCAAATATATTTTATTTTGGTCTTAATAAACAGAAAATCATCCATGTTTGATCATGTCAATGTTGATCCTACTGTAGGTGTAAGGGCTTATTGCTAGTGTATACACCCTCACTGTGTACAAAACTGTTATATTTTCTGTTTCTTCCAGCTGGGGCATTAATTATCTTTCTCTTTTCTTTTAGCCACATTGTAAACCACCTGGTGAGAGCAAAGTCCAAGGAGGTGACCCTGCATAAAGACGGCCCTCTAGGGGAAACTGTTCTGGAGTGCTACAACTGTGGCTGTCGCAATGTCTTCCTGCTGGGCTTCATCCCCGCCAAGGCTGACTCAGTAGTGGTGTTGCTGTGCAGGTAATGGCAAATTTATACAACTGCCTATGGACTCTGAATTCCCCACTGATGGGGAAAGTGAAAGAGATTACCAAATATTTAACGTTTGTTTTGGTTATAACACAGGCAGCCATGTGCCAGCCAGAGCAGTCTGAAAGACATCAACTGGGACAGCTCCCAGTGGCAGCCTCTCATTCAGGACCGCTGCTTCCTGTCCTGGCTGGTCAAAATCCCCTCAGAGCAGGAGCAGCTCAGGGCCCGCCAGATCACCGCCCAGCAGATCAACAAGCTGGAGGAACTCTGGAAGGTACCGTTGATGCAGCTGTCCTTGTACACACCTGCCATTGTTCTATTTAAATACTTTAAAACCACAGAACTAAGATTTAGAGATGAGAAGGGCTTTATCGCTACAGTCAACCAAATATACTTATATATATCATATAAGTTGGGTGTGATGCAAATAAGTGAACTGCACATGTGCTGAGCTGTTTCTTCCTGTTGAGTTTCAGCTTGTGTATTTTTTTAGTTTCTTATTGTATAGAAATGTATTTACTCCTATGCCTACTCATGTCCTTGTAGCATAACAACACTATAGCCACCCTAGAAAACATGAAAAACAAAATGAGACACTTAAAACACCCTCAACCTGAGAGCATGCCACATTTTCAATAAGCAAGGCAAAGGCAAACCACATAAAATACACACCTCTACCTCAGTGCACTGCTGCTGTGTGTCCAAACTGCCAGTGCTGCTGCTGGGCTTTGGATAATGGTCATTGTTAATAACTATCATCCATTGTTGATGAGGGCTCTATTTTGCTTCTCTATCCATGTTGAATCTTTTATCCTCTGTGTTTCTTCCTGTCAGGAAAATCCCACTGCGACCTTAGAGGACCTGGAGAAGCCCGGTGTGGACGAGGAGCCCCAACATGTCCTGCTACGATATGAAGATGCCTATCAGTACCAGAACATCTTTGGTCCTCTTGTCAAGCTGGAGGCTGACTATGATAAGAAACTCAAGGAGTCCCAGGTAACCAAAAACGTGATACTTGTCTGATAAAGTCAAATGATTCATCGTCTAATAAGTTAATTACTAATATAATGTAATTAATGAAATGTTTTAGTTGTAGTTGAATTTAATTTATTCTCTAATGCTGGAGATAAAGGAATATTATATATCTCTATTCAGATTTTCCACTTGACTTTAAAATGGTATCTGCTGCTGTTTCTTAACAGACTCAAGACAACATTACGGTCAGATGGGACTTGGGACTGAATAAGAAGAGGATTGCATATTTTACTCTTCCCAAGACAGACTCAGGTATTTAAGTTATAGTTCAAGTTAATCATTATTGTATTTTGCCTTCAAATTAATCATCTTATTGTTAAACAAATATTAATAATCACTTAAATATCTGAGTAGCTTTCAGTATTATTTTTCAGATTCATCTTAGGGCTAATATTTTTTAAACTGCATCTTTGATGGTTCCTTTACACCAGTGTATATAATAAAGTTGTCCTTTTTTATGTCTGGTTTGTCTGCTTTCCTCTAGATATGCGACTAATGCAGGGAGATGAAATTTGCCTGAGGTACAAAGGAGACCTGGCCCCTCCCTGGAAAGGCATTGGACATGTCATCAAAGTGCCAGATAGTATCCTTATGACTGTTACAACAGACTCTGTATCAAGTATTTTACCAATAATGAAACTGTAATTCACACATTTATCACTTCAGCCAAAGTTTGAAACAGACACCTGGGCCTCTTAATTACCTTATGGGTCACTGTAAATTTGAGTAAATGTCCCACCATTAAGAAATGGGACTTTAGTAACATCTAGTGGCAGGTGTAGAAAACTACAACAACACTGAGAATCCTGGGCCTCACCACAGCCCCCTTTGGTTATCATAGTTAATTCTACGTAGTAGATTTCACTCATACATCTCCATGTCTGTTAGTTAACTGATACAGTACTTCTGTAATAAGAGACTGAATATCAGGAGTTTGGAGATACTAAGTGCTTCACTGATATTCAGCCAGGTGTGAGTAAACATAATCAAACATCTTACCTGCTTCTAAAGCCTGAAACATCATTAGCAGGTAACATGTTTAACTGGGTTAGGTCAAAGTAGACTGTAAAATATTACTGATAGCACCATTTTTAGATATATGCAATCAAATAACTGATGAATAAAGCACAGTAGAGATTGTTCAAGCAGTTGAATATGTCAATAACTGGAGTATATATTCAATGACTTCACCTCTTCCTTGACTTACTGTACCAGACTATGGTGATGAGATTGCAATAGAGCTAAGGAGCAGCGCCGGGGCTCCAGTGGAGATCCCACACAACTTTCAGGTCGACTTTGTGTGGAAGTCCACTTCTTTTGATAGGTAAGAAACAAACACAATCTTGTCTCTTGATGTGGCATCTCCCCATTCATGGTAAACTTATTCATTGTATGTGTTTAAGACATACATTTCACCAGTCAGTCACAGTTAAAGAAGGGGCCAAAATACATACGTATATATGTACATACATGTATTTGATATTTTGCTCCACTTACAATGAGCCAGTTCCATGACTCAATAAATTAATACAGTAATTTTGTCAATGACAAGAGTAATTTTGGCCGTTTATTTACACAGCACCATACAGGCACGAGGCAATTCAAAGTGCTTTATAGGGAGGGAAATTTATTAAAAAATAAAACATTAGACTGCCATGAAACATTATTAATTTAGATTGCATAAAATTGTGCTTTGAGACAAAAAATATGCATGGGGGGGGGGCATGGGCGTGTAACACACACACACACACACACACCCCCCAGTGTTTTCTTCCAATTTATCAAGCAGCATTTTAAAAGTGGTGCTGCAGTGATCAAAAACAAGCAGACAGGTGCTTCCTGTGCATTAGGGTTTCAAACATTTTCCAGTCAGTGATAACATCTTTTTGGATCAGGCTTACAAAATTTTTCAAATATTCCTGTTTCCATCATCCAGGATGCAAAGTGCCCTGAAGACATTTGCTGTGGATGAGACTTCAGTGTCCGGTTACATCTACCACAAACTGCTGGGTCACGAGGTTGAGGATGTGGTCATCAAGTGTCAGTTACCGAAACGTTTCACCGCTCAAGGCCTGCCTGACCTTAACCACTCCCAGGTGACTTAGAGAGACAGCTGAATTTCATTAATTTGTACTTTCATTGATGCCCGTGTCCACCTCTACACACTGAAAACACAAACAACATGATAGATATGATACAGATTTTTAAGACTGTGGTCACTTTATATCACCATGATTGTATAGTGGGGTATTTATTTTATTGTCTTAATTGTTTGTTTTGTTGCAATGCAGGTGTATGCTGTGAAGACAGTGCTACAGCGTCCCCTCAGTCTGATTCAGGGGCCTCCGGGCACAGGGAAGACTGTAACCTCTGCCACCATTGTCTACCACCTGGCTAGACAGGGCAATGGGTAAGGAACTAATGTTTTTACTATTACTAAGATTATCTGTCTGTTCTTTAAACATCTGTCTTTTAGGATATCCAATCAATCAATCACCATTTATTGACTGATATTTAATGACTACAAATAAATATACAATTATACAACGTTCTTGAAGAATAGCTTGGCTGTGTGACCAGTGCTATAACTTGTGTCCCTTCAGGCCTGTGCTGGTGTGTGCTCCCAGTAACATTGCCGTTGACCAGCTGACAGAGAAGATACACCAGACAGGACTCAAGGTGGTGAGGCTGTGTGCCAAGAGCAGGGAAGCCATTGACTCACCTGTGTCCTTCCTGGCTCTGCACAACCAGACCCGTAACATGGACAGGTATCACATAACTGGCTGGGATCAATAATCATTTTAATGACGAGCTTTGTATGTGTATGGTTAACTTTTGTCTACCTTTATGGTGGAATTGTGACAACCTTTTGTCTGTCTGTCTGTCTGTCTGACACCAGTTAATAAGTAAGCAGTTAGTCCTACCAATAATTTGTATTTTAAATAGGATCATTTAAGTAAAGTAAAAATGCAATCATTGGTGGCATTCAATGGTTCCAGTTCTTCAAGAAACATACAGATACTAGTCTTTGCTCTCACCCATGACACTGATCTCTGATGAAATTATTGAACTCTACAGTATGCCAGAACTTCAGAAGCTCCAGCAGCTGAAGGATGAGACTGGCGAGCTATCCTCCTCAGATGAGAAGCGCTACCGAGCTCTGAGACGCACCGCTGAGAGGGAGCTGCTTATGGTATGAAGACTAGTCTTGCTGAAGGCCCACCAATGTTTTCCTTTTTCTGACAGTGTTGGACACAACACTGTAAAGATTAAGACTTAATGAATGCTTTCAATTGCCTAATGTTTTTTTCTGCTAATCCATTCAGGCCAATTTAAAAGAGAATGTCTATTAGTTTTACTAAGCTGTGCAACAAGTAACATTTCGCTGCTTTGCTTCCCTCTTTTCCAGAATGCTGATGTGATCTGTTGTACCTGTGTTGGGGCGGGTGATCCTCGTCTGGCCAAGATGCAGTTCCGCTCAATCCTGATCGATGAGAGCACCCAGGCCACTGAACCAGAGTGCATGGTGCCTGTCGTCCTGGGGGCCAAGCAGGTTAGAGCTTTACAAGTGAAAATAAATCTGAATCAATCTCTAGCATCGTCTTCGTGCTCAAAGTGCTGTCATTCCACAGTTGTGGGGTGTTTCTTGACCTACCCTCTGAAATAATCGTTTGTTTGTTTGTTTTTTTTTGTGTAGTTGATTTTGGTGGGTGACCACTGCCAGCTTGGTCCTGTGGTGATGTGTAAAAAGGCAGCTAAAGCAGGTCTGTCCCAGTCTCTGTTTGAGCGTCTGGTAGTTCTGGGCATCCGGCCGATCCGTCTGCAGGTCCAGTACCGCATGCATCCAGCCCTCAGCGCCTTCCCGTCCAACATTTTCTATGAAGGCTCTCTGCAGAATGGAGTCACTGCTGGTAAGATGAACATAAACTTTTTTTAATCATATTTTGTGATGCTGAAATATGGTTTTCCAGTTTCAGCCTAAGTGAAAACAACTTTCTAATTCCTGCCCTGCAGATGTTGAAAGGATGAATAAGATGTGCCCTCACTTGGCCTTTCCTTTCCTTTACTTCTTGCTCCACACCTTCATTTTAAAAAGGGACTAAACCATCCATTGATACCAGATATTGTGTTCACCCTATTAATTATTGTTGCAGAACTATTGGCTGTATAAGGCCTGTTTTACCAGTATTTCAACCTTATTTTAATATATTTATTTTTATCATCTATGATCTTTGAAGAAGGCTTAACATAAACATGCACATAATATGTGAACTATATCCTTTTTAGGTGGACTTTAGTCACCTTATTCCAATGTACATTCTCAACAACAGGCCTGAGTCAGATTTGTTTGTTTGCTCTTTCTATAGCGGACCGTGTGAAGAAAGGTTTTGACTTCCAGTGGCCACAGCCTGACAAGCCAATGTTCTTCTATGTCACACAAGGCCAAGAGGAAATTGCCAGCTCTGGAACATCCTACCTCAACAGGTTTGTGCTTTCTTGATCATTATACTAAATCAATAAATTAATCCTTCAATCTCCTGTAAATCTCAGCCACCACAAACACTTCATGTTCCTTCTGTGTTCAAAAGTATTGTATCATTATCTGTACAGTATTGCAGGCCTTGACACGATTAGTTATCATAAAAATGCTCTACATCATAACAACTCTACTTGCTCATGCAGGACCGAGGCAGCCAATGTGGAAAAAATCACCACAAGGTTGCTGAAGGCTGGAGCCAAACCCGATCAGATTGGTATCATTACCCCCTATGAGGGACAGAGGTCATACCTGGTCCAATATATGCAGTTCAGTGGCTCTCTCCATACCAAGCTCTATCAGGTAGGGTGACAAATACTTTTTTGCAGTTTAAATATTAAATTGTACAGTTGCACAGACGCATGTAATTAAATATGAAATCCAGTTATACGTTAAGTGTAGACTAAGAGGAAGCCGAAATAGCTCCAAAATCTACAGTCTGTCATTTACCTTATTAGCTTTGTGAAAAAAAAAATATCTTCACTATTAGTAAATGTATAATCCTAAATAATCTTTCTTTTTCCCCACAAATTTCTCTTTATTCTGTATGTAGGAGGTGGAGATAGCCAGTGTGGATGCCTTTCAAGGCAGAGAGAAAGACTTCATCATCCTTTCCTGTGTGAGGGCCAATGAGCACCAAGGCATTGGCTTCCTGAATGATCCCCGACGCCTAAATGTGGCCCTCACCAGGGCCAGGTAAAACAATTACCTTGATGCCTACTAACTCTACTGATGTTAACTCATAAACTTTAGGTCATTCCTAACAATCATGCTCTGCCTCTGTCACATAGATATGGTGTGATCATTGTGGGAAACCCCAAGGCTCTGTCCAAACAGCCCCTGTGGAACCACCTGCTGAACTACTACAAGGAGCAGAAGGTCCTGGTCGAAGGTCCCCTCAACAACTTGAGGGAAAGCCTCATGCAATTCAGCAAGCCACGCAAGTTGGTCAACACCATCAACCCTGTGAGTTTAGAGTGTGTGTGTTTCTGTGTATTTGTTTTTATTTATATTTTATTTTATTTTTTTTTTTTTTTGTAGAATGTATGTCAAAGTATGCATGTACCAAGAATTAATGAGCTTTGGCCTAAAAACATTCATTGAAAATGTTTTTACAGGGAGGTCGATTCATGAGCACTGCCATGTATGATGCCAGGGAGGCCCTCATTCCTGGATCTGTGTATGACCGTAGCAGCAATGGTGAGTCTTTGTGAAAAACCAACTCGGGTATCTCAAATATTAGAAAATGTCTTACTAATAAACTCTATTACAAAGGACATGTTCTGCATTTGCTAGTTTTTGCAAACACGTCAAATGTGCTTTCTGACTAAACAACAAGATCACAATACAAAACAAGATCTTTGAGCACTGTCATGTCACTACACTCAGCCAAATCATTTAAAAGGAAGTAAACATCTTGTACTTTTTTCCTCTACAGGACGCATGTCCAACATGTATTTCCAGACCCATGACCAGATCGGTATGATTGGCACAGGCCCCAGTCCCATGACCTCCATGAACATCCCCATTCCCTTCAACCTTGTGATGCCTCCCATACCTCCCTCTGGGTACATGGGACAGGTGAACGGCCCCACAGCAGGTGAGAAAGACATAAACCTATAAGAGCCAAGCAAGCTACATAGGTCAAGCTGCTCTAAAACACTTGTCTAAACTGTGACTGTGATTGATTATCCCCCAGGTCGTGCTGGAGGTATAAAGGGAAAGGCAGGCAGTGGAGGAGGAGGCAGTACTCGAGGTGGCCGTCAAAGAAACCGTGGCAACCATGGTGGAGGGAACGGAGGGGTGGATCGCGGGCATGGAGGACACATGAGTGGCAGCCAGGCCAGCCAGGATCTGGGCTCTCAGCCCTTCTCCCAGGGGCCTCTGACACAGGGCTACATCAACATGAGCCAGCCATCACAGATGAGTCAGCCTGGGCTCTCCCAGCCCGAACTCTCCCAGGTTTGTTCATTCCACTGTCATTCACTGGGAATAAATCTGTATTATAACTTTTAGCCTTCAAGTGATTTTATGACATGCTAACTAGGTGCACTTTATGAGGCAAGCTGTTTATTCACAGCAATTAATATTTCATGTCAGGGCTCTCTGCACTGACAGTATATTCCGAGGTCTTGTCCAATTTCCTCTTCAAGTAAAGTTTTCATCTAGTCTAAAACCACTTATTCTTTTTCTGCCTGGAAAGAATTGAGGGAATAACTGTTGACTGGTCTCTTTCGCTTTCTGTTTGTCCCATTATAGGACAGTTACCTAGGAGACGAGTTCAAGTCCCAGATCGACGTGGCTTTGTCCCAGGACTCCACCTACCAGGGGGAGCGGGCTTACCAACATGGTGGTGTGACTGGACTGTCCCAGTACTAGACTGTAAGAAATTCCACTTTAGACTTAGTTGACTCACTGAAGTTAAAGCACTCATCTGACATTTTAGGAAAATGCTCATTTGTTTTCCTTCTGAGAATTACATGAGAAAGTATGCTAAATATGAAAGAGAGACAGTTAGCTTAGCAACAAAACTTGCAAATGGAGAAATACCTAAACAGACCTATTGGCTTACTCCATACAGCACATGAACAAAATATGTTGCTGTATCCCAAAGAGTTAAGTGACGTACTACTAAAATTGCTGTGAGGTTGCACTTGTTGCAGACTCTAGGAAGTCACTGCTCTGCACCAATAAATAGTGGCTACCTGTTTCCAGTCTTTATGCTAAGCTAACTGTCGCATCACCTGGTCTTGGGTTCATATTTACCAGACATAAGTGATACTGATTTTTTTTTTTTTTTTCCCCCCATCTAATTCTCACCAAGAAAGTGTGTGTGTGTGTGTGTGTGTATATACACATATATGAATGTATTTTTCATTGTCTTACAGGTTGCTGAAAGGGAGCTAGGCCTGTGTGAAGCTTAGTTCATCGGTATTTTAATCTGGGTAATAACAAAAAAGAACAAACATGGATACCCGTTTTCCACTGCTACAACCGAAGCACCACTGTGTGAAAGTAACAGGAGAGAGACCGTGAGAAACCAACCAATCACAAGAGTGAGAGCAAAAAATGGGAGTAGAGCTGGACAGGAAGAGAGCAAGAGAAGAGCGGGAGGCTGGTGAAGGAGAGAAGGCACTGCTGCTCACATGCGAAGATATGGCGAAGAAGAAAGCTGTCGTCGTCGGAGCAGCGCAGTTGGAGAGGCGAGACCTTGGTCAGGTCAAGGAGGGTGGAAGGTCCGAACGATTCTGGAGTGGGGAGAGGGGAGACTGTGTCATCTTGTCCCTCGTGTGCCCCTGAACCCTGGGATCTCCAGGCGGTATGGTTGGAAATCTTGCTCCAAAAGCTGAGAAAGATGGAGAAGAAGAGGTGTCTCACACATAAGTCCTCCAAGCTAACTCAACAGGACGTCCTCTGTGACTTGGAGAGAGAGAGAGAAAACAAAAGGGGACACAACTCTTGAAGCAGTTGACATGGCAACTTTTTTAAACTCAAAGCTTGAATCGAGGCTCTGCATTTGATCACATCTAAGTGTCGTGGAGAGAGGAGTAAAAACACTGTTTGGCTGTTCAAGTGAACTCAAACGTGCTAGTGGTGGTGTGCCTCAAAGAGTTGAAATGATATTTGAGGATTACAGCCATGAATCGTTCGCTTTTCTTTCTTAGCTTTGAGTTGGAAAGTTTTCTAAATAAAGGCTGTTTTCATTGAGGTTTTCAGTGATGTATGCTAGTGTAGATGGCTGTCTTTCGAGGCAGGTCTTTCTCAAGGTGGTCTGCAAAGAACAAGTGGTGGAATTGGCTCTTTAAAAATATAAACGTAAAAGAAAAACATCTTTGTCTCCAGATCAGAGGATGATGGCTCCAAAGATCTGAATAGAGGGAGACAATTTTGTTTTTGTTCTTCTAAATGTTTATTTTTAGTCGTGCAAAAGAGTGAAAGTGAAAGCACCTTAACCAGCTTAAGAACAAATGAAGTTGTCTTTCTTTTCTGCTGGCCCTCAAGCCACTAAAGCAAGCACAGAGAGGGATCATCTTGAGCATATACATGGTAGCTAAAAGCATAAAATAAGCCAAATACAGAGGGTGTTACTCTCCAAAGACCTTTGCCCAAAAGTCATATGTTGAAAAACATGCATATGGTTAGATCATTTATGTACAATTTAACAACCTAATTATTGCAATGAAGTAAGAGAACACGAGAAATTGTGAACGTGAGGACAACTCAATACAAAGACCCCGTCTGAGAGCAGAACTGGAAAGTCAACTGATTACAAATTTAGAGGTTATATGTTGTACATGCACAATGAAAATTTGGCTTAAAGACATTTTTAAATTAAGACGTAACCCAAGAGTAATGTCTATGTAAGTAGGACCTGAGTTCTGAGAACAGCTCATGTTTTCTTGCTCTAGTTTTTGTTCTTTTAGTTTTTTGTTCTAAAGTCTTTAACTTCATAGAAAAGTGAAACTGTCATAAATCGTAGTGCCTCGTGTGAAGGACACTGCAGGTAGTTTGTTTGATACCTTTTTGTAAACTTTGTCTTAGTTTCAGTGTTTTGCATGTGTTGTCAGTTCTCATTTAACATGCTTTAGATGGACGTGAGGTTTTCACCCTATTGTCACCTAATTGTGTTTAAATTGTTATGATCTGTGAGTTGACGGGAGAATCTGTTAAAACGTTCTCAGAGTCATGGAGACAAATCAACCTCGATTTTGAATTTGAACAGATTTAAGTGTTTTTTGTTTGGGTTTTTTTTTTTTTTTTTTTTTTTAAACATATATCCCCAATGCCTCGTGTGCATCGTGTACAGGGCATCCAATTCATATATATTCCCTCATTCTTGTATGAATTATCTGTAGAATAGTAGATGACCAGTTTGCTGTCTGTATTTCAAGAATTTACAAGATCATTGACATATTTAGGCCTAACTGTAAAACAACACAACAGCCAATCACTGACACCTCATCCTTGACCAACACTTAGTTTTGCATGTCCTATGAGTGGAGGGTAACTTTTTGAGTTGGGTGTTTTTCTCTTCTACATATATATATTTCTTTTTCCTATGATGATCTTTATTTGGCTTGTTGCTGTTTAAAGCTGAACTGAAAATGTTGGCCACATGGCTGCACCATTTTGTTTTCCTTCCCATTAATTGATGTCGGTAGTTGGAAGATAATGCTCACAAAAATTCTCCTGTTAATCTTGGGACATTAAAGTTTGCTTCTTTTTTTCTCCTTCAGCTTGACTTCACTGTTTGTACTTCTCCTTTTTTCAGTTTGGGCCAGAACCAGCTGCAGTCATAAAAATCTATGATATATAAAAAAAATCTTTTTATACAGACACAGGCTCTGAATGTGCTGTGGTAGGACCCTGAGTGCGTCTTTTTAGGTCATGACTTTTCCTCCGGGACGATGCTTCATTAAGCCTTAAACCTGGCAGCTCCACGCAGACCTATAAGATCCACTTTGCAGCATGCACACATGCAGGCTCATTGGCTGCAGGCGGGTTGACACAGTTTCGCTGCTCCGCCGCCTCACAGCTGTGGCCGCTGCTCGGAGCCCTCAGAGCCAGCAGGTGGTACTCTACTGTCGGCCGCGTCCCGCTGTTGAATGCGAGCAGTCGACTGGGTGAAGAGCTGGAAACTGGAGACAAAGGGGACAAAGAGCCGTGAGCACCGGGACGAGAGAGGACGGGAGAGACCGGCTGCTGCTCTGCTCTGAGCATGGACACGGACAGGACCGCGGTCACTTCAGCCGTCGAGCTCAGCCGCGCTGCCGCCGCCGCCGCCGCCGGGCTGTGACTCCCCGCTCTCCGCAGAGCTGCTCGGCGGACCCCGGTGACCAGGACAGGACGGTGCTGACACTTTGCAGGCTGCAGCAGGCTGCGTGTGGCGCCTTGCAGTAAAATAACCACCCCCTGGAGAATAAAGCAGGAGTCTCAGCATCTGGTGGCTCAGAGGGAAAGGAAGAGCAGAGTGACTGGGACAGAGGTCTGAGTGCGGGATTATTGTGAGATAACAGACTCAACAAGGGTTTACACCGACATGGGGTAAGTGTGGCTGGGTTGGTGTCGGCTAGATTTAATTAGCCCTTTAGAGGAAATAGAGCTTGTCTGTCAGTGAGTGGAATAAACTCTTTCATTAATATTTCAAAAAATAAAATGATCTTTAAACCCATAATTTGGACAGAGTTGTTGGGTTAATGCTTCAACTCTACCTGTTTTTGTAGAAAAGAAGTCTCAGTCACCTTGTAAGATGTTTCCTCACCACAGAGAAAGGTAAGATCATTTTGAGACCAGCTTGGCCTTGTTTTTATATATATATATTTTCCCTTCATTTCCTGTGGGCTACTTGTGACCTTGGGACACCAAGCACACATACACCTGAAGAACATCCCTTCTGATTTTGGTATTTAAAGGGAAGGGAAAGTTCGCCTGAACTTAATAAAATATTGTGATAGTAGGAGTTTGAAATTGTATTAATGCTGCAACACAGATTCAGGGAACTTGTGTCTCCCAGCATCAGCCGTCTGATGGCTCCTGCTCAGCAGCACATCTGGAGCAGTGCTCTGGTTCCTCCTCCACCTTTGTACCAACACAGATTCAGCAGCATCATTTCAGATCGAATCAGTTAAGATGATCATCGTCTTTGAAGTTTTGACTGGGTGGCCTCAGAGTCTGAGAAATGTCAGAGATCTGATCCATGATTTGTGGTAATGACTGTGCTCAGGATACTTTTCTTGGAGTTGTAAATAAAAAAGGACGGGGTGCTAATTTTAAAGTTATGTAGAAACATCTGTCTTGTCCGTTGTTATAAGGGTTCTCCATAATTATCAATGTTTATTGTTATGTGGTCATGAGGCTTCCTTGGTATGTAAGTATTAATCTGTTGTAGGACAGCCGTGAACTGCCACAGCTAGTTGTCTGCTTACTGAAATCCGATATTGTGGTGTTGCTGTCTTTTCGATGGATTATTTAAAGACTGCATAGTTGCATGCAGCCACTTCTTTTCTTTCAACGCCAGCAGGACTGGAGTATTGGTACCAACTGAAAGAAATAACAGAGGTTTCCTTGCAATGATTTTGAAAACTGTCTAAACATCTATCTAAATATTTAGATTGATGAGATCAGATGATGACAGGAGAAACTCAGTTGGGCAGATTGCAGATATTGTGGATTGTGGTAGGAATTAGTGGTTTTATTCATCCTTAGGTGCAGCCCTGACCTCTATCCAATCACTATAAGGCTTTGTTATACTTAGACACCCCCTTTAAGCCCTGTAGGCCACATCCATCTGCTGAGGATGAAGGTTGAACCACTGAAGACCCTTCAGAGTCCAATGACTGCTGTCCAGTTAACAAATACACACACAGCATGAGCACAAACAGTGTTTTATATCTGTCCAAGGGGGTTGTAGTTTTGATTCCTGGTTGATCCTGAGAGTCGGTGAAGTTGTGTATGTTTCTGAGGTGGATGCCATTAGGTGTCAGATATTCAGCAGGGGAGCACAGACACAAAACCTCAGGCAAAGTCAAAGCATGGTGGGAACGGGACAACTTTATAATTGAGTGTGGGACCGTTCCCTCCTTTCCCACTGCCCTTCTATTGGCCCTCACAAACTAAATATAAATATTCATTCAGATTAATGAGGTTTGTCATTATTTTTTTCTTATGATTTATAAAAAGAAAAAAAAAAGATATGATTGGATTTTGGGTTTCCAGGCACACAAGCAATTTTTCTAATGTTTTTCTTTCAGGAAATTGTAGCACTCAAAGAAGGAATTATTTCATCAATCATAAAAATAATGCCTAAATATAATCAATCACATTAGTTATATTTTCGGGGAAGTCCCGGTGACGAGGCTATGTTATCCACTGCTAGCATAAGATACCTGACACAACTGTTGGCAGCAAAGTTGCATAATGGGTAGTATAGGCACCTTGCCATGACAAGGAAGACAAATGTTTGGAGGTAAAAAAGATGATATCTCTGGATCAGCTGCATCATTAGACAGATTCCCGTCTAGAGCTCTGCAATGCCACATCTGGATATAGTTTGCTGGACTTTGAAAGATGAGGGGATTTAACAGGTAGATAGGGAGCCTGTATTTTTCAAGTAAAGTAACTTTATGGGAGTATAAAACTAAATTGCCAAAGTGCCCTTTTAAAATAGATTAGATGCCTTTAAATTGTATCTGCTCCCTTGTTTCTACTTGAAGAATGAACTGTATGTCAGCTTGTCTTCTTCTTCACTGCCATCAGTTAAAGTTATTGCACTGTCTGAAAGTAGCAGAAGTAAAATTCATATACACTAAGCAGATACTTTTAAGGTCTACATGACCAAAGCATTAGATCAGTTTCTTCCATGATGACAGTTGAAGTATATCACTAGAAAGAGCACAAATCTCACTCCAAGCTCCAAACAGGCTTCAATCATCTTAGAGTCTAGTCCCAGACAGGTCTCAGATCAGTGTATCAGTGGAAACTAAGCAGCAGATCCACTGACACCAGGGAGGATTACTGTGAGATGGGAAGAATCATAGTGGAGGCTATTATCAGCCTGGAGTGCCGTTAACATGCTGCATATCATCAACATATCAACATCTTCAGTCAGTCCTGAAAACACTGCATGCACCGGTCCAGACGATTTTCCTTTTTATTATGATCTCCTACGGCAAGAAGACACACAGAGACCAATACTGGATTTGTGTGTCACTAATGGGGTCAGATATAAATGCACAGTGACTGGCCAAAATCACACAGTTCTACTGGGAACAGCCACAGCAATTTACAATACTGCATAGAAGAAGAAGTGCCCTGGTTTTTACCATTTCATACTTTAATTAGGCTTTTTGGTCAACATTTAGATGAGATGAGAGACGAACAGCAAACATACAAATGAATTAAAATCCTTGAGAGTTCAATCAGTGTTTGTGTGTTGATACCTGTTAATGGCAATATCAGTGTTTCACAAAAAACATCTCTCTTTCTTTCATCAATTTTATTTTGGCATCAAAGTGGCCTTCCTCCATGTCCTTGTCAATTGGGATATCCATGATATTTGGTTCACATATCCATGATTTCTGGAAGATAAACTGTAGTGATTCTGGCGATCCCCTGACTTTTAATCTAGTGATTTTTGAGGTTGATATGAGGGGAAAATATATTGGATGGGTCATGGAATTTGGTTCATGCAGTCATGTTAGAGTAAATAGATATATCTTTAGGTGACTTTTCACTCAGCACTATCATGAGTTTCAGCAGTGGGGGCGCTCACCTGGTAGAGCACGGACCATTAAGGCTCATTCCTAACCACAGTGGCCGGGTATTTGAATCCGATCTGTGGCCCTTCGCTGCATGTCAACGCCCCTCTCTCTCTCCCCAACCTTACTGTCCCTCTCTCACTGTCAGTGCATTTAATGCCCCAAAAATAACTTCACAGCAATTAAAATTAGATTAAACTAACTTTTTGTCAGCATTTTGTCATGTGTGCACTGCTTCATATTAAAAGTGTGGGAATACTCAGGAGAGAAGAAAGACCTTTAGCAGTTTTGCAATTCATACCACATGACAGTGGCTGAACCACCTCCCAGCACCAGTGACTTTGTTGCTTTGATGTATTTACCTCGTATCCAGGATACATCTCTGCAAACTCTGCCAGGAGCAGAGGAGAGGGAGGAGGGTGAACGACTCTGGAGACGGTTCAGAGCGTTTTAGTCAACATCATTTGCCAGTTAAGTCACAGCCCTGTATGGCGGCTGGTGAATGACGCAGGAAAAAGTGTGGAAGCAAATGAAAGGATGATTCCAGCATGGAAGAGAGACAGACGGAGATGTCTCATTATGATAACTATCAAGGATTTCCATTTTATGCAAAAGCAAGACACAAGAGGAGCAGGAGCCTACAAAAATGTTTTTAGTGGAAGATGTATTAAATGCATAAATGTTCAGTCAATGCAAAAAGATTTTAAAAACACCTAAATTATATTCAGTTATTTCTAAATCATATTTAATACACCTGAGGTCTATGGAGGTGTCTGCACTTTCATGTTCCCTGTACATCTTCTTGCCACATCTCATCCCCGTGTGTCCTCCTCCAGGGAGCAGCCGATCTTCAGCGCCCGGGCCCATGTTTTTCAGATCGACCCTGCCACCAAGAGAAACTGGATTCCTGCCAGCAAACATGCCGTCACCGTGTCCTTCTTCTATGATGCTAACCGTAATGTCTACCGCATCATCAGCGTGGGTGGGACCAAGGTGAGAGGCAGAAAAATTATAGTAAATGATTGTAAAGTATTCAAATAAACATGCAATATATTTCCATAATTTGGATGCCCAGACTCAATGTGAAAATGATGCATAGTTCATAATCAAACTTGAGATTTTATCAGTTTAGATTGCAGTGAACCTGGTAGCCTTGGCATCGAGACAGGCTTTTCAGTATTTGTAACAAAGCCAAACAAAGCAGGACAAACAGCAGCTTCACATTGATCCTCCTCTGTGAGGTTTAGAAATGTGGAGTAAACAAAACCATGGTGAGTTTTAACAAATCAGCAGCCCAAGCATCTTTTGCACAGGCCCGTGGATTTAGATTACGAGGAATAGGCCACATCAAACACTGGAGTGGAGTCGGGGGAGGGGCGGGGGGTCTATCTGATCTCTTCTTAGCACCTCTGGTATGACCCACATTTCTCCCTCCCAGAAGGCAGTGCGGGGTGGCAGTTGGTCGTTCAGCAGCCCAATCCTGCCAGGACTGGTGTCTGCCTCCAGAATAATCTCCACTGCTGTTTCCACCATCCAACATGTTATGTCAAACCATAGAAATGCAGAATGTAGAGTTCATGTAATCATTTGTTGGAAGAGAAAGCAGGAAAAAGCTCTCTCCCACTGCCATTACCCTGTAAGTCTGGGGTATTAAATCAGTCCCATGATTGTAACGCTGAAGATGACGTAAAAAGCTCTATAAATAGGTCTGTTCAAATATTTTTTTTCACCGTGCTCGTGGGGGAGAGGTGGCTTTGGCCACTTCCCTGAGAATGAGGTGATGAACCTGGTGGATATGTCGTGTTTGTGATCTCCTTGGTAGAAATATTACTGAAATTTGCCACTGCTTTCACTTAGAAGAATAAGAGTCTGTGATGTGGCAGAGCTTTGGTTTTGGATCATGTTCAAAATGATAATTTTTAAAAGAACAAACATGTCTTGTCATGGGAGAAAGTGCTTGGAAATAGGAGGTAGCCAGTAATGTCACTGGACAATTAATGTTTCATAAATGTCACAGGAAGCACAGATGTTTGCCTGTGTTTTTCACATTTCCCGCAAAGATCTGAAACATGGCATTATCAAACATGTACAATGGAAACTAGGCAAGAACTGTATAAAAACACATTTTATGTTTTAATCATGTTTAATCACAACTGGACGAAGGAGAGGAGATCACACATAAGTTATAGCTAAAATGAAGTGTAGTGAAAAAGCTAAAAACCTCTAAAATGTTACGAACAGGTCTTTGGACCTTCTCCTTGATTAAGGGAAAAAAGCTTCCTCCGATGTGACATGTTTTTGCCAAACCTAACAAAATTATGTTTACAAACTTAATAAGTCTGGATGACTGATGAATCTGGAGTTGGTTAGTTTTGCCTTTGTGTCTCCCAGAATCACATGTCGTAAACTCACCTTAGGGGATGATTTTGATTCTGTTTTCTCTGCATCTGCAGGCAATTATCAACTGCACTGTTACACCCAGCATGACGTTCACCAAGACATCCCAGAAGTTTGGTCAGTGGGCTGACAGCAGGGCTAACACCGTCTATGGTCTGGGTTTTGCTACAGAGCAACAGCTGCACCAGGTAAATGATACCAAAACCTAAAGCCAAAACCTAAGAGTGTAAAGCTTCAAAAAATAATTACCTTCTCACTCACCATACATTTCCAGTGGTGAACTTGTAAAATACTTGACTAGTTATCACTTGTCCTATTTTTAAAAGTTCTCAGAGAAGTTTAAGGAGGTGAAAGATGCAGCTCGTTTGGCACGAGAAAAGTCGCAGGATAAAGAACTGGCCAACACAGCGCTAAGCATCGCTGCTCCTCAGGTGAGCTCTGCCCTTTTAGAAAAAACAAAAACATGCAAACATGAAAGTAGAGCAAGCCTCTGCATGTATCAGGCAGAAAGTGTAAATGTGAAAACTTAAATATCCATCAATTAATTTCTTTGGCATTTTAGGATTGAGAGGACACTGTGAGCACAGGCCAAGGTTAGATGAATGCACCTGTGTTACTTTGCAGCAGTTCAGACAGGGCCGCTGTGATTGAATCAAAGGAAAGAAAGGCAAAAGAAAGATGAGCTGGGTCACTTGTCTCGGAGGGAAGTGAAAGTGATAAAAAACTAGGACGATGGTAAAATTATCCTGTGCTGCTCAGCAGTGCACCTCATCCGCATTTTCTACACCCACTGCTGCCGAGCCTCCGTCTCACACTGTAATGATGAAAATGTAATCAGCTCAGGGTTCTTTTGATCAATAGAGAATAATTACCCATCAGTCACATCTGCTTGGTCATGAGGAACATGCCCATTTCCTTTTAATTCTACAGCTGAAGAGATTCCAAGTGATGTCTCTCACTCTGTCTTTATTGATTTAATGAACACATTGGAGGAGCCAAAGCTCTAGAAAATTGCCAACTACGTCAATTAATTGTACTTGAACCTTGTTAAGTGGCAGTGTGCAGTGTAACTGATCATATAGCCAAGTAATGATAAGGTCATTATGTTTGGTGTGCTTTGTGTTGATTTGTTTCTTTGTGTGTTTTTCTGCCTGATGGACATCCTCTGAAGTTCTCACAAGTGAGTCTTTCGTTATTGTTTTAACTATTTACCATCAGCCTCCACGCAAAACAGAAATTTCCCCTGGAAGTCCTTTAAAGTACAAACAATACAACATGTGTGCAAATACACTCAGGGGATTATTTCTATCTGCAAATAGAATAATAGAAAGTATTTTTTTAAGAAGTAGTTCTGCTGTAGACTTTGTGTGTTTTTAGTTTAAATATCTGGATTAAAAGTGTTTCTTATGAGCAGGCTCCCCTCTCTGAACAATCTGCTTTGTTATAGTGATGTGTGTATTATTAGGAAAGTACATTTACTGATGTGTTTCTCAGGACCTCTCGGATGAACTCCAGTCTCCACCTGTGATGTGTGTGAACGGACCAGAGGACAAGCTGTTTCGCAGCCAGAGCGCAGACATCACCCTGTCTTCTGAGAAAGAGCGTATTAAAAAGATGCTCTCTGAAGGGTAACCAAGTTAACACAGACACAGACACAGACACACAGACACACACACACAGAATAGAAACCAAAGACACCATAAACTTTCTCCTGATGTGAGTCCAATCTCCCCTTGTGTTCAGAAACAAGAGGTTAAACCTTTCATATGTAAAATGTTAATCAGTTGCTCACAAATCTCAATTCATCACATTTCATCAGCTTCTATTACTGTCGCATGACCTAGGTGAGATCCATGTCCATGACATCTGAGTAAACCCCCAGTGTCGCTCTCCAGCAAATAAGTTTTTGTTGAATATGTGTAATCGCAGTGTAATATCATTGTTTTAGGAAATACATGTATTAATTTCTTTTTTTTTTAGAAGAGAAGATTGATGCTGATGTAGACATCAAAGCTTAAACATAACCCTATCCACATATTTTGCCAGAAAATTGGGAATCACATTGTTGATGTATAATGTAAACTGTTGTCAAGTTAGTGATAATAATTAAGACTTTTTGGACATTTGCACCATTAACTTCAGTCATAGCTAATCAACCTGACGATGGTGCCTGGATTCACACTGCAGTTGAAATATAAATATACAATTTTGACCACGGTAATTTAACACCACCTTCATGTGGTTTCATGGGATCCAAACTTTTGATTCCATTTGTGCAGGCAATTTGCCTTTATCATCCCTCTACGCAGCTGTGTGGCTGATGAATCCATTTATTTAAGCTAGGACATGAAAAGGCCACTGTTGAGGTGACTCATACATGGCATCAAATAAGGCTAGTAAATGTCCCTTCATCACTTCCTGTCAGCCTCCCACAATGCTTTTACACCCTACAGTTTAATTATTACAACAGAGAGCTGCCTCTGAATGGTTACCATGGTAAATTGTTACCATGTGGCAACCTCAAGCTTTCGAGATGTAGAGGACCAGAACGAAGGTGAAGGATCAGAGATACTGATCTTTTCTGCAGACTTTGGAACAAATGATTGAAATTGATGACATTTATTGATCTTGTATATCTTATTTTTTACAGTCAAGTAACATGTACTTGATTCCAGGAACTGACTTGAACGATGATGAACGAACGTATCATATATTGGGGTCAATACTTTTTATGCACAGTCCTAGTGATATTTCACGATCACAGCAGATTTATGTGGAGCTAAGGTCAGCAGGGTCATAAAAAATGTCATGAACTACACAAAAGAGACTGTAATGTCTGTCATGTTTGTTATCACCTTGGTCAGTGAGCACAGCCACTATCCTCTACTTCTTTTATTTCCCTGCAGCTTCTGAACAAATGTGTTAAATTTGATGATCCAGCTGGGTTAAAAACACATCAGTGATGTAATGTCTCTTCAAAAAGTAGACTTTGAAGGGCATCCTTATTGTTTGGATGAGGAAAGCTTTTAATAGTCAAGTCTCCAGGATCACTGTGTTAACTGTTTACTGTGATCTTCCCTCTGGGCTGTCGTCGGGCTGCTGCAGTCCTCGGTCCGGCCTCTGTAATCGTTCTCCAGTGGCGAGGTGCTTGTGTGAAACAGGCCAGCAGTGTATGATCATGATCCAAAGTCAGCAGGAAACTTTGGCTGTAGCTATAGTATTCAGTTTTAACAGTAAACTCAGATGACCCTACATGCCATGGAAAGACAAGATGTGGCCATTTTTCCTTCCAGTCAAACACACTACCAGTAGCTGTTAGGGGAGAAAATCGAATCAGTGAAATCAGTCAATTTAGTCTGGAGTAGAAACCTGGCTGAAATGGCCATAATGGACTTTATCCAAAGAGCACCACTGTATGTAGTTAAGCAAGAGGTTGGTCTTTTTCAGTCAATGGTGCTCTGACTCATAAATGTTCAAAAAATAAAACATTGTGGAACATTTAAGGTTGTTGGTTTATTTATGAATATATCTGTGTGTTGTTAAACTGAACGTTGACAAGATTCAACTACATGAGATGAAAATGTCCTGGAGCTTTCCGTCCTATCACAATTATAAATGTTCAAATTCCCTTTTTTTTCCTGAGCATTTTAAGGACTCCCCGTTCATGTTTCCTCAAAATCTATGTAATAGTTACATCCATGCTATCTTTCTGTTTTTTATCTGATCTATCTATCATATCTATCATGTAATGTGTTTCACTGGTTTACAGTTTTGCGTTTCTGTTTTTCAGGTCTATTTGTGAGATGAACCTGGAAGCTGAGCTCTTCACTCTGCAGGACAGCAACTCCAAGCTGGTGGCAGCCTTGCACGAGGCTAATGCTAATGTGGAGCAGTGGAAGAAGCAGCTGGCAGCGTATCAGGAGGAGACTGAGAGGCTGCGAGAACAGGTGGGACTTTACTGTATTCAGTCTG
Source organism: Rachycentron canadum (assembly GCA_038496675.1). Lineage (NCBI taxonomy): Eukaryota > Metazoa > Chordata > Actinopteri > Carangiformes > Rachycentridae > Rachycentron > Rachycentron canadum. The sequence continues at coordinate 8,167,427 of CM076662.1, forward strand.
GCTCTCAGGCGCCGAGGGCACTTTGAAGACGCTCAGTTTAAGTGTGCTAATCCTGAACACTGAATTAGCCTTCGTCAAAAATATCAATTCAAATGCAAAAATCAGCCCTGGGCTTCATGTTGGCCATGTCCAACACAACCAGCAATAGTCATAGAAAGCCAAACGCCTGCATTCATAGTTTCAGAACTAATATAATATATAATATAAAACATCCCTGTTTACTTAAATGACTAACTTCAGGCCGTACATCAGTGTACGGACAATTAGACAATTAGACCTGTAATAGACCCAAGAAACTGTGCACTGCCTCTCCACTAATGCATGCTGGGATAGGCTAAAGGCTCATGAACCTTTTGGGTGGATTACTGTTTGATGCACTGATTGCTTTGTAGAAACATTGCTCTGGGTGTAGTGTCTCTAGTACCTGTGCCTGTAGAAAAAGATCAGTTCAAAGATGAGACACAGTTGGTTAATGAGAAATTAAATCGGGCCAAAAAGCAATTCATGCATTATTGAGTCAAACACTAAAAAGTAGTTGTTCTCTCTTGAGGCTTCTGAAGTCCTTCAGCCTCCATGTGCAGCGGCCAAGACCTTGTTCATTCTGCAGAAACCTGCAGGGCCGAAGCTGATGGTTAAGGTCAGACCTAATTATCAATGCTGGGGCTGTGAAGCTCTGTAACAAGAACTGACACTTTCTCAAACAAGAACAAGGTGAAGCTGATGGGACTGAGTCTGTCAATCTGTTGCTTTCTGTAATGGCAGCCACACAGAGGAAGGTCACATTGGTTTTGATTGTTTCTTCACTTACACACGTCCTTTCCTTGGTTTTGCAATACCAAGGAAAAGCAGGACAGATTGGTCATGCTTGTAACACACATCATCATTCTTTGATTTGACTTGTGCTGGAGGCGTTTCCCCTGCAAAGTTTTAATCAAGGTGTTCTCCACTGGTTGAACCGGTTCACTGCTGTATGTCACTTTTCACCACGAGGGAGTTTGGTCTGCATACACCGAGCCTCAGGAGGGTTTTACACTTGAATTACCTTTCAGGTTCCAGTGGATGCAGATGTCTCCTCCCCCATTCCCCACTCATCAATAAAAGGTATTTTCACCTTTGCTGGTAGCTGATTCCTCAAGGAACGACCTCGCCTCAGGCTGGCAATTACAAACCTCTCTGATTCAATGCTTTAATACCTTGATCCCTTTCCATTATAGCCCGACTTTACAGTATCGATCACCGCTTTTTAATTCTCTAGCAGTTGTCAACTATTTTGGTCCGAATGAAATCCTACAAGTGAGAACCTTGTTTCCTTCAATCCAAGTTCTTGTTCTCTGTATCTGAGGAAGGGGACCAGGTGGCTGAAAATGGTTCATGTCTCTGGGGTGGTGTGAGAGGGAGAGGGGTTTGTAGGACAGCAATATCCTACTTTCAATGCCCCAGTTAGGAAAAAATGAAAAATCACCAGAGGGAGCTGGCATCTACTCAGTTCTTCTTTCTAGTCTCAACCATACATGGTTTAAAATAATCCAGCCTGTCTCTGGCAGACACATGGGGCATTTTTAGAGAAGTCCCTCTCTTTCTCTGTGATTTACAGATGACGCTGCAGGGAGCATGTCACACACTTTCACTATTACCTGATAATGACAATCAGCTGCCTGTTGACAAATCCTAGTTGTAGAAGAAGTTAACCAATAATAAACAAAAGTCATAATAAGCAGTTAAAAATAAGCGAGTATTATTGCATTATTACTATAGATCACTGATACATTTTTATAACATGTTCTGTTATGGCATTTATCCAGAGCAGGATTTTTAACTCCTGTGTAGATTTCAACATTATAAATGCCTGGTACTCTGTATAAAATTGAAACCGAAAGAGAGAAATATAGCAAAAATAAGAACGTCTTCACAATGAAAGCATTTAGCATGACAATTTGGAAAGTACAGAAAAGTATTAAACTCAATAGCCTCAAATTCAACTGTCAATGCACATACTACCTGAAATGGGAAAAAAAAAATAGATGAATAAATAACAGACCAGTTGGACTGGATGACCTAATAGTGAAAGTAAACTATTTCAGACTTTTCAGTAGACACTGGTTAGCTGCTGACCTGAGAGACAGCGTTTGTGCCTAAATGTACTGTGTACTAAATGTTTAGGTAAACAACATCTAGGCCTAAATCTTTTAAGAATAACTCATTTGTGTGTGTGTGTCTGTGTGTGTGTTGTAAGGTGGCTGAACTGGAGGCCCATGGGGGCCAAGGTCCCAGTGACCTGCTGAAGGATGAGCTGACCCAGTCTCTGGAGGAGCTGGAGGCCCTGCTGAAGGCCAAGGATGAGGTTGGTGCTTCACAATTCCATTTTCTCATCAGCTAATGTCAGAGGTGAAAAGCTGAAATGTTCGTCACAAGCGTCGATAAATGATGCAGATACTTCAAACCACGTCAACCTGTCGTTCTTTTCCAGGAGATCCACATTTTGCAAAGCAAGAAGGCAGAATACCATGAAATGGAGCATGATAGGGATGAGGCCATACACAGATTACGGGTAGGAGTGTGATTATTATAGCATTGTGGTATGCTTTCAGTAAGTAAAGTAAAATAATCAGTATTTAAACTGAGCTGTTAAAACTCTCCTTGCTTGGCCTCTCTCGTTGATTCCCCCTCTTTGCAGGAGATGGAGATGCGTAATTCAGATTTAGAGCGGCGCATCCAGAACACAGAGCAGAACCTGAATAACTCTCTGGAGGAACGTGATCGCATGGACACTGAGATCCAGAGGGCCATCGAAATTCTGGACATCAAGATCTTTGATCTCAATGACCTTCGCCAGAGCCTGGTCAAACTCATCGACAAGTAAGAAGGGAAAACACGATCTACGAGAGAGCAGACGCAGATGACAGGGTTGAGTTTGATGTGGCCATGGTAGCAGGCAGGAAACAAAACAAGATGGAGCTGGTCCCTGTCCTCCTCAAGCACAAGAACCACCTCGGCTGCAGGAAGGTCACTCAATGTCTGTGTTGCAGCAATGGCTGAGCTGTACTCAACAACATACTGTAGGTGTTGGCCTAAGCAGCAGCATAAACATGGTATTGCTTGTCCAATCTAATGTAACGCTTCATGTTGCTTTCAAGGGTAACATTCAATGCAATAAACCAACTTTAAGGTAAGTGCTTAACAGTGCTAGACATTTAATATTGAGAACTGGTGCTTGTAGTTTTTCATAAGTATAACTTTTATATAAAAAAAAAAAACAGCAATGCAGTGTCAATATGAACGATAAGAGGCCTTGTTTTTTTTTTTCAACTGACAGGTGATATTTAAACATCTGTACAACAAAATCAGTTGATGCATATATGAAAAAGAATATTATATTCAATGAAAAGTGAATGCAAATAAGAGTCAAAATTACTTTCAAAAGATTTGCCTATTTAAAAACTTACATACAACATAATTACTACTAAATTAGTTAGTCAACAAAGTTTGATTTGTGCAGAGAAAAACTTGTGCGTGGTTGTAGTTGCCTGTGTATAATGTAGCAGCTATATTGTGCAAAGTGAAGGACAGAGATGGTTCCAGGTAGTGCTTTTCCACAGGAATAAGCAATGATATATATATATAAAGAAATAATATGATCAGTGTTTGATATTAGGGGGTGGCATGGACACACGACTTGAACTTAAGAAGTAGATCTGAATATTGACACCAAAGATCAAATGTTAAGAGCAGAGTCACTGATAAGGTCTTTCAGCAGCTTGTCTATTAACACATCCTCATTAAGCTTGTAGGGAACCTTTAAATCTAAACTAAGTTACAGTACCTCTTAAGCACATGATAGTAGATAAGCTATTAGACAATTAAAAACAGGATAAATAAATGTTTTCAAAATGATACATGAATCAATAACACAACAGTAATTAATGAGTAACCATAAGAAATAAAAGTCATCACTTAGTCTAGGTAAGTTTAACTGACATTTGGAGTCTAAATAATTGTCCTGTGCTTCATCTCGTAACACAGCACTAACTTAGCAACTTATTTATGATAGCGCCACATCTTATTAAACATGTCGCTCTGATTGGTGTGATGCATTCAAGGAACTTTAGGAGACGTTTTCTGCCTTGTGTCATTTTTTTCAGCACGATACCTTTAGCTGTGGACAGTACCGTACGGCATAGGCCTTCAGAGTGTGACCAGAACGTCTACTTCACTGAGTCTTTCTATCACACAGGCTGTATGGTTTAACATGGTCTTTAATGCTGTGTTTGTATTAATTTTTTCAAGCCTTACTGTTCTATTTTAAGGATGATTGTGGACAGTCATGCCAGCTCTATGTCTCAAACTTTGAGCTGTTATCCTGACAGTTTGGAAATAAAAGCAAAGAACACAATCACTCAGTCTTCCATGTGTGTGGACCATCTGGTTAATGAATTTCATGTCTGCCATAATATCAGTCCAAACGTAAGAAATTAACCATTATCAGTCCCACTTGTCAAAATGTTTTATTGACAACACCGATCACTGATTCCAGCTGTCTACTTCAGCTTCTTCTTGGGTCTGATGTTGCTGGTGTGGCCGCACTTCTTCTTGGCACGAGGGGGAAAAAAACAGTTCAACACAGATCAGAAGTTATACAGCAACATCCATTTGTTTTCACCAATGAATGTCAGCTATGTCTCCAACTTTTTTCCTCCTTTATAAACACACAACCATTTGAAACACTTTGCTACCTCTCCAGCTCTAAGCCATAGTATCATTACATCCCAATATTAATAACTTAACAGTTACTGAGGTCCTTTATAACCCACTGATTAGATCAAAACTCGGCAAACTTACAATGCAACCATTTAGCTGCACAGTCGCTCTCTAACCTCTTCTCTAATGCCCCCATTGGAAGCAGGAAGAAGCCATGTCACTCTCCTCACTGTAAACAAGTGTACTTTTTCTCAATCAATAACTTAAGATGGCAATTTATAACAAATTGAACCAAATTACAATTACATGTTAGTTATGTATACTTAGTTAATTAGTTATTTCACTTAGATTAGATTCACGTACATGAACTGCATGTCCCATCATGATTAGTAAACATAATTATGCAAAAGAAACTTGACTACACATAAACGACACAAAACTCTCCTTGTGTCCATGTTGAGCTTGTTCTTCTTTACTCCCTGAACACATCCTTCTTTTGCCTCCAGTCTCAGGAATATAACAGTGTGCTAGGTTTGTATACATACTTGCGGCAGACCATCTTCCCACAGTTGTACTTATGAGCCAGCTGTCTCAGGGATGGCTCAATGATGCCCCCTCTCAGACGCAGGACGAGGTGGAGGGTGGACTCTGGGGGAGGAAGAAAATGGGAAGATAATCATGATATATCAACAATGAAGAAGGATGTAGACAGCAACACATGTAGCTTATAATGTCAGCAACAGCTCAGCACTGTCAAATTTGACCTACCCCTCTGGATGTTGTAGTCCGACAAAGTGCATCCATCCTCGAGCTGCTTTCCAGCAAAGATGAGACGCTGTTGATCGGGGGGATACCTCAAAACCAAACAGTCACAATTATGAATTGGTGGTTATGTCAGGTGTAGAAAGTTATTTTAGTCAGTTTGTCATTTACAGTTTCCTCTTCAATTTCAGGCCAGTGATTGATGGTATTACTCATACCTGTAAGCATCTTCAGCAAAGCACAAAACCACTGTATTGCTCGCCAGATGCTTCTAACTGTTTATTTGTGTGTGTGTGTGTGTGCTCACTACTCATGGTTAATTAAATGCAGAGGTCAAATTCCCTGTGTAAAAACATATATAGACCTTTATATAATAGTTTTTCATCAGATGTCAATGGGATTGTTGTATTAAAGATTGCTGGTATCAACTGACCCTTAGTTCACACACAACTACATGTGCTGTTATGTAACTGCTCTTCTATTACATAGGTACAGTAACAGTATCTCTAGTATATGTAATGGTTGAAAACCTTCCTTCATTTTATTTGATGTGATAAGAACAAACAAGTAAATTTGTATGACAAACAAAGCAACAGAATATGAGATTAACACAGGTGCTTGTGTTAAAAATATGGAATAAATCACAAATATGATGAGAATTAAATTCTATTATTTGAGTGTTTATCTGACACCATTTTGCCTAAAATATGAAGACATAGAAAATCAAAGTCAGTGAAAGCATTCCCATTCAGGAAACCTGGACTTTCTAGAAATATGAACAAGAGGCAGCAGCACACAAAAAAACTACACAGAAGATTTTATCATTTGATTCAACTGTCTGATTTTAGGGCTGTTAAATAAAAGTACTCCATACAAGGTATAAAGCTGTAAACATGATATCAATGTATTCTCTGATCCATCTTATGGATAAAGTATTAATTTAACTGGAATTTGTGGTAACAGAACTATTGTGTGAAACCGTCACTGATTGTGAAATAAATATGTTAAATGCTCCTACAGATAAAACTACAAAGGGTAGAAGCGACTATTCTCACATCTGTTCAAACTAACTAAACTAACTAACCTTCTTTGTCCTGGATCTTGGCTTTTACGTTCTCAATAGTGTCACTGGGCTCCACTTCGAGGTATGGTCTTATGGTTTTCCCCGTCAGGGTTTTCACAAAAATCTGCATTGTTGCTTCCTGAAAAGAAGGTAAGAGGTAACGTGTCAGTCAGAATAGGATTGGCAGCCAACATTGATATAACTAAGAGACACCACAGACAAAACTCTTGCAACATGCTGCAAAGACAGTTCCTATATTTTTAAGTTACTTCCTCATATTTGGATATAAACTCTCCAGGTATTGTTATTTGTTATAAATCTGTGTTTTCAGGAGGGCTTTGAACAATTCATTTGACATTACACCCACAACATTGTACATAGTTAACATACAAGAAAACTAAAGTTTTTAAAAATTGCATGCTCTTATGTTTAAGTTAAAAATACCATCTGTGTACAGCCAAAAACGATTCACAGGTAGCCGCAGTATTTACAAGGGCTATTGTAGTGCATTTATATAAAATCAAACTAAACAAATGATGGTTTTATAACTTCAATAATCTGCATTTACTTGCCATTCACCAGCAGTTGGACAAAAACAGGAGCAGGATGAGCCCAGGAAGGGAAACGAGCTCATCCAGTTTTTGACACATCTGCCCAGATGAGGGAGGATCACAGCTGCTGGCATGTCGTGGATCTCTCTCCAAGTAAAGGTGACGTTCAGAGTAATTCATTTATCTAATGATTTATAATAAGTAAATAAATAAAAAGAAAAGAGCGCCGTCCCTGGGTGGGCTCGAACCACCAACCTTTCGGTTAACAGCCGAACGCGCTAACCGATTGCGCCACAGAGACAACCATACTGCAGTCAGCCCCGTGTACACTTATATACTTTGGTCAGGCCCCAGGTTTGTACAGGTGTGTTGCGATTTGATTTATTTTGATTTAATAGGAGAAAATTACAGGATGTCACACAATGGCCATGAGGTCGAGGCTAATGGCCGTTACACGTGAAGGCTAACGTTAAACGATGCCAGCTCCTGTTTAGCTTCTGTTGCTATGATACGTGTTTGGCGCTAAAGCTGTTAAAAAGCCATTAAAATACAAAAAGACATTAAAATACACTAATTATTCAGTATGAAGGTGTTTAACGCTGTGGTTCCGCAGGTAGGCTTCAGCTTGTGCTTACATCGCAAAAAAAGGCTACATTGACTTTACTTTACGTTTATAATTTGAAATAACGTGTTGTCACGTTGATGAAGCTGATGGTGAATTCAAACCTGTTGTCTCTGTCATTCCTCAGGACACTGGACTTAAATAAACGATCACCTGTGTGATTGAAAAGCGGCAGCTCCATCCTTTTTGAATTTATTTTGTTTCATTTCACCAAGCTTGTATGTAACATTTAGTCTAAATGAATATGAGTGTTACACCTATTACAGGTGGAGTATTTCTCCTACAGGACAGCACCCTGCACATTCAATTCAATGCTGTTTTGTTGTTGTTGTTTTTTTATTTATATGGCGCCAAATCATAACACATTTACCTTAAGGCACTTTACATATAGAGCAGGTCCAGACCAAACTCTTTATAAAGTTAATGTCTGCCTGGCACTGGCCAGCAGATGGCTCTGTGGCACAGCGTGGTTTGGTCTGTGACCACACAGCTTAAATGTTTACCTGAAAACTATGAAAAGTAGAAGTATAAAATTCATACTTCATAAAAACATATTGAATAAAGGAACTGCTCTGCTTCACGTTATAAACAGTAAAAGCTGGTGCACGATATAAATCTTGAGATACAAAAGGCTGAATCATACAGGAATAGTTTTTAATTATTTGTTGTAAACTGACAATTGCAAACCTGTCTAATGATGGACTGAGCACTTCTGATTTCAAAAAGAAGGCAAATAAAACAATATAATTTTACGGAATCACCTGTAAAAACTGATTGTCTTTAATTATGAAGTGATACAAAAAAAGTGAAATGATAACTTTATTACCAGTATTTTATTTTATCTACTGCATGTGTAGCAATTTCATTTTTTTACAACATTAAACAAATACCTCAGTCCAAGCTGTGAGTTGCTTCAGCAGGCTACAACAAACTACAGCTTTAGTTTATTTTTTTTTATTATTATACCATAGTTATTAGCACTTTCTGTTTTCAAAAATGTGGTTTGTTAAAAATAGTGTAAACAGGCTGAAGTGTGGCTTCAATGTAAGTCAGTGGGCAATAAACACCAAATCATTTATCCGATTCACACAAAGACCTGTCTATTGAGAAGTGAATTACAAAAGATCGTAATGTCAGTGTTACTACCACTGAATGTGGACTTGTACACAGCAGCCTCAGTGGCCTGACAGATCTGGCACTGACCTTCCAAGCCAGGGAAAGTGTGCTGTGCCCAGAACCCAGAGGTTTCTCAATCAAAACCATCCTCATCTATCTCAGCACTTTTCCACAGATTAACAATTAAACTCATCCCTTTACCTGTCTAATGACACTCAATTAAAAGTGGCTCATGGTGACATTAGCATGAAATACTTGTGTAGAAGGTGATGAATCATATCCATATTATATGATTTGATATATGGACCATATCACTGTTTTGAGGTAAATTGTAAAAACTCAAGTCTCTACTGAGCTTTACGCATTCTGTTAGATACAGATGCCCTGTGGTTGGTCAAGTTATTTAGGACACAACTGTTGGTCAACATTGACAGTTTAGAGTTCAGGGTGTCTTTACTTCTCTCCCAACAATAATCTCCATCTTGATCCACATTTTCCTCTCCTCCTTTATCGTCCTCCTCTTCTTCAACCTCACTCTCTTCATCACTGCGCTCATCTTTTTCCAGCTGAGGGCAGAAGCAGATACGAGTTTTATTAAACATGTGTGACGAAGCTGAAACAATAGCGTTAATCAACTCCGGTTCTTACCTTGCCTTTCAGGAACTTATAGACCATGCGTAAGATTAAGCCAGCCCAGAAGATGTGGAGAGCCTGCAGCACCATCAGCAGCATGTTGAAAAAGTAGTAACCGACAAAGGGCTCAAAGACTTCCATGGACAGGACCAGTGTGGTATGGATGATTCTGCAAGTCACCATAATCAGTCAAGAGGAAAAAAATTTTTTCACTATAGCCTTACAAGTCAACCATGCTGCAGTTAAGCATCTCATTTACAAAACAGGAAAAAAAAAACCATACTTGCTTGGAAAGATCACCAGTCGAGTCACAAGGAAAACCACAGCAAAGACAACAAACAGTGTGTCACACGTTTTCCTCCAGCCAGTGCCGTAGTTGAACATCTTGGCGGACTGGAAATATATAAATGATTGATCTAATTGGACAATACAAACCATGTGAAGTGGTCTCAACACACTCAGCAAATTATTAACAATTAAGTCATTAGTTGAATTATGTAAAATGAATGACTGAACCAACACAGGATTCAGAAAACAGATAAACACGTCTTCAGCAAGTTATCATCGGATGAATTATAATGACAGACAATGAGTCTGCGACACACATGCAGACTTACACACAGTAAAGAGTAGGACTGAGTATAATTTGCCCTTGTGCTCAACCCATCTCTCATGTAGTGTCTATTGTTTTACATAGGTAAACAAAGGTCACATCAGGCTTCTGAAGTGCTTTCAGTTATCAGGACTCAGTCACAGGATCAGTTTCCTGCAGGACACTACTGAGGTATTTTTCTAAGAACCACCTCAAGCCCAGAGTGAACCTCTGTGTGCAGCTTACAACATTCAGCCAGCTCCTTACACTTTGCCAGAAAAATGGCCAATGGGGAGATGAATCCATGGTGACATGCTCTGAAGAGACTAATTATATTTGTAAGGTGTCAGTTAAGCTATGGCTCAGAGTCTGAACAGATGGTACAGGACTCTGAAGGTACAAATTGTCCTTTTTAGTCCTAGCACAGTTACATCAAAGGGGCATGTGAGTTACCTCGAGCAGGATGTCAGAGGAGTCATGAAGCAACATGACCAAAGTGCCGATGCGAACGTAGTTGGCACAATAGGAGAAACTTAGCAGGAAGATGGTGGCCAAATGGTGGATCACCTGTTCTTTAAAATCCTGGCAAAGAAAACACATATACATAGTGTGTACTCAGTAAAACAAAATGTCCTCCATATGTCAACAGAATCATTTAACACTCTTCTCCTTATAGTCACTTATTAACCACATGTTAATAAGTGACTAACACAAAGTTTCTCACTGAGATGTTAGTAGAAGCCATCATATAAAATCAAATCCCATGAGCACGACTTCTCTAAAGAATAAACAAAGAGAAAAAAAGTCATGTTATGGTCCTCACCTTCCTCTTGATGTCAACAGAGATCCGTAGCAGCAGTGAGCCATAAAAACCCAGCTCCAACATGTAGTACCAGTAATGAGCTCTCTCCATTGGCTGTGGATGAGGTGTTATTCAAAAGTAAAAAAAAAAGTGATTCAAAACAGAGTTTGAAGCAATTTTACTCAATAAACTAAGAGCCTTTATTAGAAATTAGATTTTGGAGCTGTAATTCCCCTTTTCATTGAAATTTGTATGGTCAAATTTAGTTTACAATGCGCTTTGTCTTTAAGACAGTAGAGCTGAAATGATTAGCTGAATGATAGATTAGTCAATGGACAGAATATGGATAAGACATTGGCCTCGTCAGCCAAATATTGAGGGTTTGAATCCAAACATGAATATATGGCAGATTGGTGCGGCAGATGTGGGCTGAGGTCGATGCATCAAAACCATCCTCTGCTACAACAAAAAAGTTACAATGAAGCTGTGTTTCTTTATTGTAAACTGCTGCTCAGGCAACGAAACATACCTAGAGCTGGTTCTATAATTTTCCACATTTTACAGATGAAACAATTCATTGATTAAACAAAAAAACACTTAGCACATTAACTGATAATGAAAATAATCATTTTTTGAAAAGTTTTAGTTTATGCAAACACAGTTCAGCTACTACAACTATAACTCATTTAGACCTAGTTCCCTGGACGATGAGCAACTGAGTTAAATTCTTGACATATGAATGAGGGAACAGATGAGTCCAGGTGCTTGTTTATGACTTGATCAGTTTCCTTCCTCAGATGTCAGTGAGACAACACATATGCAGATTACCAATACATTGGACACAACAACCTCCATATACAATATGAGGCTTTTTCCTCATTCTTGGTGCTCGTGTGTATAAATGTGGTCTTGTTTGCCTTAATTCACTTTCCAGAAAGATAGATGTTACTGAAAACTATTTTAATAGGGCAAAATCTATGAGGTGATGTGTTATGTTTTCACCTGTACTGGATACTTCCTCCAACATTCGCTGCGGTCCCAGAACCAGGGTCTCTGTGGAGAAAAGAGGAGGAAATACTAAAGAAGACCAGGAGCGAGGACAGAAATTTCCTTACAATTATTATTTTATGTTGTTTTTAGCAGAAACAGTAGTGTTTATTGTAAAGTTTTTTACTCACATCAATCAAGCAGGCTAATCCAGCCAAGAAGGCTGTGAGGTAGAAAAAAAATCTCCAACTGCAAAATAATAAACATATAATCAGAAAATTAGAACCGTGAAGGAGCAGGAAAGACACTTGCAAAGTCAAGGTTTTTTCCATAGCTGTCTCTGAATTCTTGCAGTGAGTGGTAAGAGAAGTGTCCTTCAGGGAAGTCATCTGTGAACTGAACAATGAAAGGGTTGTGGAGAGTGAGCACTTACGCAGCCTCGCCAAACTTCTTGGTTTGACAGGGTCTGTCTTGGTTCCTGCGACGACGGAACCAGGTCTCAATCTGCCTCTGGGTTTTGCCGCACAGCAACATCAAACTAACAATTTCACTCTGAAACAACAAGGCAGGGGAGAGCTATGTTCTTTCCATCAGATCGCCTCAACTTTACCGTCCAGGAAATGGACACTGGTGTTAATTTTCACTGATGTCAAGTACTGCCTTGTGTCTAGTACATTTTTAATACTGATGCATGAGTGTGTGTGTAGCATTTCACAGAATTTAGTCTACGGGTTTCCACCCTTGGGATCAGGCCCCTCCCAAATTGTCACAGGATAAGTCTGGGGGGGTTGTGAGATAATTAACAGGGTAGGAGAGCATTTGGTATTCATTGGTTTGATTTTTTGTGAAATATTAATGAAATGCTGTTATTTACATTATATATATAATGTATATACATTTTTTTCATTCATAGACATCTGAAATGTGACAAGGGGCCCCAACCAAATTTTCTTTTGTCGGTTATCACTGATCATCATCCTGATTTTAATAGCACGGTGCATATTGTGACCTAATAAAGTGATTTTTACACTGTAACATGTGATAATAAGCTTCTTTCAACAACTGATAAAAAAATAGCCCCTAAAATAATGTTCGATCAAACGCTGAGATCTTTTCAGACTAACCTGTGTTGGCTGTCTGCTCCTCTTGGTGTAAAACGACTCCAGCTTCGGGGAGGGGGCAGCAGTAACTTGCAATCTATTCTTTACCCCCAAACATCTGCCCATGGGTGGGGCAAAAAACCTGGGGGGAGGAAGAACAAAGCCCAGCTTACACAAATGATGATATGATGATAACACTCGCTCTGGGATAGTCAGGGCACCAGCCTACAGTTACTTACAGCACATAATAAGCCATTTAACATTCAGTCTCTAAACCAGTGTGCACTCATGTAATGTATTTAAATATGTAAGTATAATGATTAGAACCAAGCAAGTGTGTTTATATGTTGCTGATATATGGTTTTCAATGGACACCAATAGGAGATAATAGTATACACCAAAATAAAAATACCTTACTGTAAAAATAATATTAAGTGTGTGTCCATTTCATTAGAAGTTTGAAAACAAAATTAAAATGAATGATGAGGAGAAACCATTCCATGCAAACAGCGTTGGAAATAACCATTAAAAGTCTTCAATTTAGACAACAACACTCTGTATCTTCCCTCTCTTTCTCTCTGTCAGTCTCTCTTCCTCTCGTTCCCAAAGGCTTTTTTTCCTGATGATAACAATACCTGCTCTGCCAAAACACCTGCTCACTGCCCCACAGCTGATATCCTCTTACATGTGCAACGTCCTCCGTAAATACTAGATGCTTGATCGTAATCAGGAAATGCAGAAAGACATGGAGCAGATTCAAATAATACTGACTTTTTCAGCTGTACCAAAAACCTCAGATGATTGTGTTTCTTAAAACAAGGATGTAAGTATTATTTCAGGTTTGGCAGGACAAAGTGTTTAATTGTCAAAGCCACGAGTGTCTCTGCAGTGAGAACAAAGGCCCTTTCTGTAAAGCCCACAATATCCCAAGCATATCACGGACATCTTCACAGAACAAAGACATCAGGTGTGTTGTACCTCTCGAACACGTAGCGTAGGGCGACAAAGCCCAGTGCTAAGGGCAGAGCTATGAGGAGGTCCAGAGGTTGCGGTCGGTCGTAGTCAGCAAGTTGCTCCATGTCTTTCCAGGTCACACCAGGAGGAAGCCAATAGTCCTGCCTCCACACGTCAGGCAGCAGGTCCATTTTGCTGTGGCTGGGCAGGAAGAAGTGAAGAAGAAAAAATAGACATGTGGAAGATGATATTTGAAGTTTCTGCATATTTAAGCCTCAGCCAGGTACTCAGCTAGTACTTGTATTTGATTTGGTACAGAGGAGGACACAGATTTAAACATTTTCACTGCTTACAGATCAGATATTTGCTTCATCATTTTTCTGTCTGTGGCTCAACCCACGAAAATGGCATAAAAATATTAGCACTATCATTTGTAAGTCAATGCAGAGCCATGAGCAATACATTCAAATGAACCATCTCCTTTAGTCAGTAAATGATGCTATAAAAAAACATACATTTTGTAGATCACAAAACAACCTTATTTTAGCACCAGAATAAAACGCATAGTGCCACAAACATATTGCACAAGTCCATGCAGGAGTATTGAAAATGACATATCTTATTTCTGTGAAGCAGACAACTAATGAAAACTAACTGTGCGGTGCATCCAGAGGAACAGTGTAATTCAGGTTCACAGTGAAGCACCAAGTTGGAGTTAAACTGAACCAAACAAAACGTGCTGCAGGGGGGAAAACTTACCTGTCAGCAGCTCCGTGGAAATAAAGACCCGATCAGGCAGAAGAATAAAAATCCAGCTTCAACTGTCACTGAGTCTCAGCCTCGTTTGGCCGGAGATGTGCCTCAGTCCCGCTGCATCGAAACGACGACACTGGAGAAAAGTACCGTTGAGTCTTCACAGTCAAGTCAGGCACCACCACCGGGCACTGTGGTTACAGATTTCAAAATAATAGCCCCCTTTAAAGGACACCCCGAAATGAAAACGCCTTTGCAAGAAAACCTGTCTGTGCTTTTTTGTTTGTTTGTTTGTTTTGTTGTTGTTGTTTGTTTGTTTGTTTGTTTTTAAATAGACACAGGGTCACTTCACACGAGGGAAAATCATAAAATATTTACCATCTATATATGTAGGCTATGTAGGATATTTAATAATGGAAATTGAACCAATATTTGTTAGCAGCTCTGAACAGCCAATCATCATTTATAGTCTTTACAGGTAACTAATGTTTACCTTTATTCTGAAGACTTCCGGTGTTCTCAGCCTTGATGTTGGTCGACTAATGAAACACCAGGGGCGTCTCCTGCTCACAGCCACTGTTTTATCACCCATTAAACCAGCATGAGGAACAAAGGACTAGGCATCAGTGTTTAATAGTGTCTCGTTACTAAAAACTGAACTGGTTTAGACCAACATAGGCTTCATATTAGCTCTGTGACTCTAACAGGAATCATTATGTTCAGTCACATGACTAACTGGTCCATAATCTACTGTTATCCACGGTGTAACTCTTCCCTCTGTTTTATCACATGTATGTTTTAGTTTCTGTGAAGCTCACTCAGGTAAAACTAGTGAACCTGATCCTATTTCCTGTCTCTGACACTGAGGCAACACTAAAAACTTTTGGAAGCAGGAATGAGGTAAAGTCATAACAAACATCAGACTTCATTATTTCTATATTTAATATCTGTATTTATGAACCTTCTCCATGTTTTCACATCTTTAATTAACTGCTAACTCCTCAACCAACACCTGTGGCCACTTTTCAGACAAATTTACATTGCTTTAAACCTCAGTTATATGTCCTGATAATCTACCAGAGCTTTTACTCCATAGTAAAATATTTGACTCACCTATGACAGGAAGCGTCTCATATCTAATTACATTTCCTTACAGCCCATTGCAGGTTATGAGCGACCTCTCCTGGGTTACATCTAAGAATTGATCCTCTACAGCAACAAACCAGGACACTTCCAGGACTTTGTAGATTGAAGGTAAACACACCTCTGCTAGTGTGTCTGCACTCACAACTCAAAAACCTAACTCTGAAAAGATGTGTGTGCTGTCATCATGCACTCTGACGCAAACTTTAATGTCACACACCTCCTCCACACACAGAGGTACACACACACACACACACACACACACCATCCTCCTCCTCATACAACACTCTCACCTGGTTGTATTGTCATGGAGGGAGATAAGCAGACTGTCCGCTGATAACATCACTACTGTTATGCAGATGAGTGCATCAGTCAGCATCACAGCTGTGTTATGTCTCAGGCAGTGGTGCATTATTTAGTCATGTATATGTAAAGTGTGTGATGGATGTGATGAAAGGACTCCCTGTGTACTACCACTTAGCAGAGTGAAAGAGAGTTTGTGATGGTTTTACAATGTGCAAACATGATTTGTCTTGGTGTGGGTTATGTGTGTGTGATCAGGGGTAGTTCTGTGTATGTGCAAGTGTGTTTCTGTGCATTTTCTGAGTGACTATAACAAAAAAGCCTTTGCATATTTATGAAAGGTATTTGAATGCTGTATGCACCTGCCTAGTCCACTATGGCCATGGATTGAGACGCTGACACAGGCTTCTGAGAATTATTCCTCTCAGCTGAGCCTGTAACACCACCTATTAGAGTAACAGACTCTTACTCTCAAAAAGTCTCTAAATAAGTAAAGTTTCTGTTTTTGATTAATGCTACATAAACAATCAGTGACAGTGATAATTGCAGAAGACCATGTAGCAGCAATAATGCTCACCTGCAATGTTACATATACATTTTCTGCTATGCATGTCAGGCCTGAACTCATGCTTTCCTTTGATCCACCTTTATTTGCATATCTGTGCACATGTGCATTTGTCGTTTATGTGTGTTTGTGTGTGTCAAGTATGTGAGGGGGTGATGGGAAATGAGTGCCTTTGTTAGTTTATCAAGGAAGTAAATTGTTGGAATCTACTGAAGCACAAATCTGTCCTGTTAATTGCTGGACTAATGAGGTGGGGGTTTTACCCTGAGCTTCCAACCATCTGTTGGAGCCCGATAAACTGAAAACTGTAAAGGCCTGTTTTAGTCCAGTTAACAAAGTCTGCCTCTGCAGTGTGAGCACAGATAACCAGCCTTGACTATTTTTTTTCACTAATACATTTCTTACCAATGGCAAACTGACGTCTTATACCAACTGCCAGTGCTAGCTTTTCTCAACTAAAAACTTTTATTTTGTCAAAAATGAATTGTCTTAAAAGTTGATTAAATTAGTTTGACCAAACCTTCTTAATGTGTTTCTTTCCTATGAAGCCTGAACACTAATTGATCCTAAAGTGACTTGTAGTTCTCTAAGTATCCAGAAGGGGTCACAACCAACTAGGTGCTAAGTTACTAAGAGCGACTGGTCACAAATTGACACTGCAGGGGAATCTACCAGGAAGGCATGGCTAACTCAAAACCCATGAAAAATAATGGGAGGTGACACAAAGAGTTAAATAAATATAAATATTTTGCTCTAACAAAACGAGTAGAAATATCAACAAAGGTTATGGGATGTGACAGTGAGAAAATCAGTGGTGTAGGTGTGTTTGTATGAGTGAAATAATAAGGTATGAAATGTTGTATGGCAAAAAAGGGGGAAAAACCACAAGTAAGCAGCGTGGAGCACCAGGAGCAGAGAGTCTCCTTCCTCTCTAACCATGGCACAGGTGTCCTCCACACCCAGCAACACCTACAGCCAGCCCAGCAGCCAGAAAAGGCAAGGTCGTCACAGCTTCTCCAATAATTATAAAGGAACACCTCTCTGTCATTCTTACTCCTCCCTAAATCATTTCAAGTATCCAAAATCTTGTTTAGTTTTGTTATTTTTATTGTGATGGCTTATCTGGATCTTTGACAAACCCTGCCACTGATGTTGAAGTTTCTGCTTATGTACCTGGCTCTACAAGCCTGAGGTTACTGTATGTATGTTTGTCTCTTCCAAACAAGTGCAGTGATGAGGGTCACTCAGCGTAGGGATATATTTTATTGTCGGAGGTGGGGGTTAGAAGGATCCAACTCTGATTGACTGTGAGTGCCGATACTCATAAAATAAGTGGCTGTGTCTCTTTACGAGCCTCCAATTGATTATTCGATTGATTTAATTTGCTCTAAATCTTCCAAATATTGACCTGAGGGGCAGCGGTGAGGACAGTCTGTGCTCAATTAAAAGTTTACATGTCTTTATGTGCCATGTGCTGCATTTGTGAGTTTGTCTGTTAAGTAACTAGACTGTCTGAAAACAGGATCAGACAAAAGATTTTATTTCATAAAAAGAAACTCTAAGCACTTAAAAGAAACATTAGGAAAATATCTAATTTAAGTTTACATCCAGGATGATGATCCATATACAACAGTTTGGTATTTCATCAACAGTCTTCTGGTCATTATTGAGGAATCAAACAACTTTTAAACAAATCAGAAAAATATCAATACCAAACATTATATATAAAGAACCTTTCAGAGCCACATTTCAAGGGGCTTTAGAGTATAATAAGGGCAAAAATTATATTACAAAACAAGTGGCAAAAGAAGCAGAAACATCATTAGTATGAAATATTCCTTTTTCCCATGTTCCTACAGGCACTGTTGTACAGTTTTGGCTGGTGCACTGGATGGGGCCTAAAGGGAAAAGGATTAGGGGGAGGAAGTTGGTGTACATGCATTTCATAATAACTTTACATGACACATTTAGCTAGTGCTGTGACCCTCACACTGAGCCTCATAAGCCTCTTAAAGGGATCGCGACATGAAACAGCAAGCCCCCCTTTTCTAGCGAAATACAGACTGACATTTAGGACACGGTGAATTTTAGATAAAATGAAGTGATACAAATACCAACTAGAGTTCAAATTCAGGAGGTAAATTAAATGATGTCCTCAAATTCTTGAGGCTTTGGTCAGTTAGAATTAATCATACCTGAGGATCATTTTAAAGGTGGTGCAAACACCACACAATATCCAGCATAGTTTACATTAAAAATGAATAAAAAGGTTTTCAGTTTCAGTAAAAGCTAAAGTTTTGGTTAGGCCATACCTCTAAAAATAAAAAAAAACGTAAATCAATATATGAAATTTACAGTCTCTGCATCTGCAGTAACAATGTGTATTAGTTGACTAAATTACTTCCATGTCTGCCCTAAACTCATTTAGTTTCTCTTTTATACAATCAGGAGCTCTCTTACAGCAGCTCTGCTCTCTATTTATAATTCAGCCCTGGGATTTGTAAAAACATTATAGAATTACAAATTGACATGATAAACAGGAGTCCTAATGTAATGCTGCAGTACTGATCATTGTCTTCCTGCTGTGTTTATCACTCTAAAAGCTTCAGTGTAACATCATACATGACATGAGTCTCTAATAACACATTAATTACTGTAATTTAAAATGGACCCAGAGCTTCTGTTATATCTGCTCCCTGTCTATCTGAGACTCCCTGAATTCACTGTTTCATGTCATCTTAAAGAAGACAAGTGACACTTTCTATTACTCCAACAAAACAACAAATATAGTGTAACATTTTGTTATTTTTTCCACTTTCAGGAGATCAAACTTTTAGTGGAGCAAAGAACAGACATCATCAATCAAAAGTCCCTGAACTGATCCATATTTTCAAACACATCCCCATCCTCGTCACACCCTTTGTCTTTACACCAGTGCATAATCAAACTGTCCCCTGTCCAGCCCCTCCTTGTGGTCTGTCCATGAGGAAGCCGGCATGCTGCTATAGGGGTCTAACAGGATTCGGATGCAGCGAACAAGGAGAAAGAGCAGCAGGAGCACAAGCAGGCCCACAAAACACAGGGCTGTTCCCTGCTCTGGGTGCCCTGCCATGGGCTGCAGCACTGTCGGGCCCCTGGGGAAGCCAGGAGGAGCTGGAGATGAGAGCTCATAGTCCACAACCCAGTAGTTTGTGTCACTCATTTTGAGGATGAAAGAGTTAAACTTTTACTGTATATGTTTTATTTTGCAATCAGAAGATCAGGAATGGCCGTGCAGGGTCATTGAATGGATTTCTAAACCCAGGACGAAGACCATATAGTGAGATATGGCAGCTGCCAGCAGACTGAGCCCAACCACAGCGTTTCCAAAAACCAAGGGCAAAGAAAGTGTTCCAGCAGAAATAACACGGGGGAAATCAGTAGTACAAAGTCATATGCCCTCTGGTGAGTTGAGCAGTGTGCATGCTCACTGAGGTTTGATTCGATTGTACTGGCCACCGTTCATGTGTCCCTCTATCCTTCTCTCTCTTTCTTACACATACACTCTCAACAGGCTAACTATACAAAAGCTGAGGTGACCAACTTCAAATCATTTGTCTTCAGTTTATTTGTCAATATTTTAAGTGTCATTCAATAGCAGTCCTAGAGGATTCTTTATTGTAATTACAAAGTGGAGTATAAATCTCAGTCAAGAAGCTGAAGATTTTTGGTAGATCAATCAAAGTGCTTGCAGGCTGTAAATGATCCGTGTTCTGGGGCCTCACAGACGGTTTTTGTATTCAAATCACTTGAATGGATCTAATTTTATATCTTCGTCTCTATCCAGAGTCACCAGGAATCTCTTGGGGAATCACACACCAGGTTATCTAAGAGATAAAAAAACAAAGACATGGGGAATGAGTGAGTTTCCAGCAGGTAATGGAGCTGAATGGAGGGAAAAGTCTGATTGATTCAGTTCAGACCTGGACATGTCAAGGACTATAGATTTTCACTGTTTCGGGGCCCCAAGTGAGGTGCTTCCAGGGGATCCATGGCCTCTAGGAGCGCCCCTGCTGATACATATCTTGCTCTGAAACCATTATGACACCCTTGTCCTGTCTTCTGATCTATCTTGTGAGAACATAACAGAGACAAGGCAGAGGCACTACTCCTCTCCTGAACTCAGGCATAGCTTAGTACAAGATAAATAAATCAGACGCTGATGACGGTGGAGAAAAATGTGGAGGAAACCCTCAGAGAGTTGCTGCACTCCTGAACAGAAATACTCTCAGTAGCCTCTTTAATGGGCCGAGGATTGGAGAGGCATTTCCTGCAGTAGGTGCACTCCCCCAGTCAGCAGATTCTATTCCAGGAGGCTTCATCTCCCTCCTCACCACCCCACCGATCCTCACAAAGACACGTTGATAGCTCCCCTGCTCTCCAGACGATGTGACTAAAGGGCCAAGTGAAGTTTTAATAGGGGACTTGAAGTCCTAATGAAATAAATTGCCTGCCTCAGTATCAATTATCAAATGGCCTGTGGTTACATCAGGCAGGGTGTCCAGGAGGAAAGGAAGCAAAATGAACAAGACAGACTCAATAGTCAATAGAGAGCCATGAAGTTTACACAACAGGATAACGCAGGCATAAGTCAGAAAATGTAAACCACTGACAACAAGGCTGCTAAAGCTGCTGACTGGAAATCCGTAGTTGTACATTAAATTAAAGTTTAGCACACTTTAATTAGTTATACGACTAATGATAATATCACTTATCACATAGGCTAAAGGCAGATTACATTAATTATGTTCTTCCAAATCAGGGCGTCCAACGAAGCATGAAATATAAAAACAAACAAAAGCAAACATCAGATATGTGAAGCCATTGCACATCTGAGAAAGGGTGACATGGGAAGTCACTGTGTGTTTTCACTCAAAACCTCTGAGGGGTTACACAAGGTCATAACAATACACAATCACCACATAGCTGAGGGCAGGTCAAACAGAGATACGGCTTTAAATAATATATAAAAGAATGAGCAACAGCAATTTCGTGGCTCATCGATCCCAAGCAGCAGATAAATCACATTGATTTACACAAACAGAAAAAAAAGTAAAAATTGACTTTTTAATTGTATTGGACTCCTGATTCAAAGGAAAATGTGGATAAATTTCCTTGCTTTCCTTTTAAAAACAAGCAGTAAAAAAGAGTAAAAAGTTGATTTAGAAAAGCTACAAACAGCTGTGCCGATGAATACTAATGACACTGCACATACAGTGACATATGGCGTTCCTTTCCTCACGGCTGTAATACTTGTAATACCTCCCGTTTATACCTGTGGATTATAACAGCAGCTTTGAATATGTCAAGGACTTCTTCAAAAAATGAACAAAAAAGTGAAATTATATTGTCAAAGTACAGACAAAGTACAAAAAATACACAAGGTCAATTATCTACAGCTGACTTTAGTATTACATCCAAAACATCATGCAACATTTCAGTGTGCACAACACACTTTGCCCTGCTTGTAGTGCTTATGTCATCCCAGAGACTTTCTCTAACTTTCTCTTATGTTTAATCTCCTGTTAAAAAAAACAATAAAATATCACAGAAATGAGAGAAATACCTTCAATGATTTAAAGACAGGCGTTTTAAACTAGTCTACCTGCTCATGGAAGGAAACAGGAAGAATTAGACTTATTTATTTATCTTCTTTTAAAACTTAAATTTGACCAAATAGAACCTAAACAACCGGACAACAATGCAGGACACGATCAAACAGCATGTAGTGACCTGCATAATGTTAAGGTTCGCACCAAATATAGAGTTGAATTTGTCCAGGAAACATATAAAATTGCAATAATTTACCAATATACCAATCAAAATATAGTGTTAGCCAAAACATTTGCTTCCTTACCTCAAAGGTTTTCTCTATAAAATGTCTAAAAAATATAAAATGTCTCTATACAGGAAAACAGACAGATTTTTCCTTAACATCATCACTTTGTGGGATCAGAGATGAAGTAGGTAAATACTTGCTAGGTAAATAATTTTTGGTGGATAATTTAACAGCTCCTTTTTTAAAATACAACTTTCATTTAGTCTGTTTTACTGTGATACTGAGGTTGATGATATATAAGTCAAGTTATCTGCATTGCAAGCGTTTAACATTTAACTGAATCATCCCTGTGTAAAGAAAGGATCCATTAAATTTTTATTATTCTAAAACACTGTTGATATGAAAATGTCCCTGACTGAACGAACAATGATCACATGGAGGTGTGTGACATCTAGTTACACAACAGCACAAAGTTACATACACACAATCTTAAAACAAAAACACGACTGTGTGGATTGTCATCCATCCAATGACAATGCGGAGGATGATCAGATTAGAGAACTCACTCTCTTGGCTGGTGTCACAGGTGAGGACACGTCATCAGAGCCACAGATGACGACGATGATGATGAGGATGATGATGATGGTCCAGCAGCTGCAGCAGATGTTCAGCACCGCGGACAGCTCCCGGCTCCCGGCTCCCTCAGTCTGCTTCAGTTCAGAGCTCCTCACATCCTGCAGCACCTCCTCTGCTCTGTCAGGGGCTTTAAAGTCCTCTCGGTTTGAGGGAGTCGCCCCACCTCCCCTCCCTCCCTACCATCCTTCCTCTCCCTGCCCACTTAACGACTGCCCCTGGACACTCTGCACTCATAATCTTTTCTTTGGATGAGTGAAGCGCCGAGAGCCGTGTGTGGCTTTTGCATTATGTAAGAGGACAGCGTGGGGCAGTGGATGTTGAGGGGCCCTTGTAGCCAATCTGCCAATATGGTAGATTCACACTGACAATTAAGTCCTGTCTGTGTTACCATTATCGAAGCACAAAAGTTATTTCCCCATTTTTAAAATGTATGGGTGAGAGAAAAGACCAATGCACCTGCACAACCGAAGTGTAGGTTTTTTTTTCTTATTCCCAAATAAGAGGGGAGTGGGTGCCATGATGTGAGATTTAAAAACCCTTGACAACAAACAGATTTATTGTGTTTATTTTTTGTCAATATAAACTGGCATGACTTCAGTAGCTTTTATGGCTGAGACAAAATGAGTTTTACGAAGATGCACTGATGCAATTCACAAGTAGCAAAAGTAGATGTAACAGTTTGTTTCAGCACTAAATTTCTGAGCTCGTATCCACATTTATTTACAAGAAACATCGAGCAACAAGCAAGAAGATCACAGATCTGATGACAAATAGGCTACATGGAGTTCCTTTGTTACAACCTACCCCACTACTGGAGTAGGTTATAACACATAGGGGGTAGGCTGTAATCTAAAAATTGGACAAAATAAGCAAAATGGGGGACACACCATGCAATGTCCCATCTCATGTAGAGTCCCCTTGTTGCATTGGCTATTATGACTTGGTAAAATATTACAAAACAAAGGAACAAGAAGAAGTAGCTATAAACTCAGTGTCCAATGTCAGCTCTCACTGTTATTATATTGCATATATAGGCTAAACAAACATGTTAGTGCATTTCCTTCTTTATAAAACATTTCTAATATACATTTTCATAATATTTTGATCAAATAGTTAGCCAACCTTTCCTCCTGCACCTCAGAGAAAACTTGCTTGTTGCTGTTCTGCTGAGCTTTTGTTGGAGGATCAATGAAACTTGGTTTGACAGCTCAGCTTCTGCAGTGATTTGCTGTATCTGTTACATAGTAGATGCCAAATATCTTTGGAGCTTTTTCAAAAACATACACCTCTGTCATTCTGAAAGATTATTCAATTAAAGAAAGTTTTAGCTCCCAGAAAATGTTAGTTAACATTAAAATTTTCCAGAGATTTGTTATAATCCACCCAACTCCTGTCAGCCATTGTTCAGTTTGCTGTATAAGCATAGAGGTGTGAAATTAACAGGGGGAAAGCATTAAAATTTGTCTGAGAAACTACAGTTTAATCTATAAGTCATATAAATTTACCTGCAGTAGTTTTCCTACATACTAAACAAAATATACTGTTGCTTACCTTTTTCTCTATAAAATCTGTTACACCAGTTTTAAGCTTTGACAATCACCATGTGGGATCACAGATTAAGTTTCTCCTATATTATCCCTGTTTGGTGGAGTTGGTGTTATAACTCTCCATGTTAGAGTCAAAAAAAGAGTTGGCTGTCTGTCATCAATCACAGATTAATGAAGAATATTGACCAACTATAATCAGCAGAATATAAAATAAAAATAAAAATGGACCAAATTTAGATTTTTGAAGTTGATGCACCATTTCACACTTGAATTCATATTGTGCTTTAGTTGTGCATGTTCCTAAGTAAATTAACATTTTCTCCTATAACACTATTTGATGAATTAATGTTTACTTTATAAGGGGAATCTTATAGTTTAGATTTTCTTGGAGACTGACAGGTTTATTAGGTTGATTTCTTATGTTAAGCTACGCTGCAAGTTTTGCTGAACTGCAAGAAATTAGGCTAGACGATCAAGATGCAGAACAAAACAAGTGATGTAAACTGACTGCACCTGTGGCTAAGCTCCAGATACTGACTGTGAGAAGTAATTAATTGACACAATTAAAACTCTACAAACACTGGGACAGATTGCACTCTGTACGCATCCACATATCCCCCGCCTGAGGCTGCATGGGATCTCCCTGCAGGTTTAATTAATAGTTGCTGGATTGTAACACTGTCCTGATGGGGCTCATAATCAAATCACACTGAGCACTGCTCCAGCAGGCCTCCCCCTGGGGTCATAATTGATAAAAGTCTCCAGCCTACAAGTTTATGAAATTCAACATTTCCATTGCTATCCTTATTGTTACAAATGATACACTGGGAGGTCATTTGTTCAAAAATCAAAGACCCAGGGTTCCCCAGTGGCTAATCTGGTAGAGCATGAACCTGATCTTGGGTTTGAGTCTGACCAGCGACTCTTTCTGCATATCACCCCCCCTCTTAATTTTGTGTCTCTCTTTCACTGCCTCTGTAATAAAGGCAAAAAAGTTGCAGTTACACAGGGATTTATATGATGGACCACTTCTTAACTCGGTGCACTGACTCTAGGGGGTCTCAGCTGTTTGTCTGGTTTACAGTGATGCTACTCTTATATATTTACACTGATGTCTTATATATCAATATCAACATAGTTCACAGACACTATGGTATGGTACCAGAACAAATGATATATGTGCTGTGTGTAAGGTATCTGTGTGTTCACTCAGGACTGAGAAACACCAAATTATAGCTCAATTTTATGGAGTCAAATAACAAAAGCAAGTTGTTTCTTATCAAGCCATATTTCCATATTTTTTCAGGACAGTTACAAAGATAAATGTAAGAAGCTTAATGAGTTTCAGGACATACAGTATAATACCTGCTTACATAATGCACTGATATTACTTCATACATTGCATTGAAAGCCTATCTAGGAACATGGTGGTACAGTAAATGCATGTTAGCATGTCACCAAGAACATGCTGTAATATCCGGGGTAGTAGACAAAGCAAAGTGCAGCTCTGCCTCCAAGGCCTTTTCTCTTTGCAGGCTGTTGTGTTGGTGCATCCAACCAATTCATTGGTTACAGGGACTTGTGATTTAATTACTGTTAACTTGTGCTCCATATTAAAAGAAAATAGACCAGAGGTGAAATGTGCTGCAGAAACCTCATAATGACACCATGTATTGACAAGTATTAACTTTCATTTAGCTTATGTTTGTTTGCACAAGACATAAACTCCCAGTACACTTCAGTCAGAGTCAAGAAATGAGAGTGGACTTTGGAGGACCGAAGGAGGTTAGTTAGTATAAGGACGTCCCTAGTCATTTATCACAGCAGACAGCTGTGGGATGAGGTCCCACATATATTGGCCCTGTGTGTGAATCTACAGGCATGTGTTATTTAAAGCCTGATCTATCATCCCTGTACTGCCAAATCCATAGGTTTATCAACCAGCGTCAATGGCCAGATCCATGGACATCTATCAAAGCATGTCAGTTTTGAAATGAGAAAACAAAGGACACACACACAAACACACATAACGTGCAGAGTTTAATTTTCTCTTGTGAACACAAACACACACAATGCATACAAAGGTGCTGACTGTAGGAAAGCTTGGATGAAGCAAATATTACGGCCCTATTTATTCTGCAGATACACATATAACTGGATAAAAATAGTCAACTCAAAGATAAAATCATTAATACACAGATGAAAGATGTAATGTGACTCTACAGTGCAGAGAATTTCTCTTAATCATGCTAAAATGTGGCAAGAACAAGTAAACCCTGGGATTTCCTGAACCATAATTTACGCAATAGATTTTTTAGACATACTAACAAGTTAGGAAGCTGGGTCTGTTGTCACTCCAATCGACTCCAATGTACTCAAGAACTGTCTTTATTTCAATCAAGCAAAAAGAGAAATAATCTTATCCATTAATTAGTGAAACTAATTCTTACAGTTTAATGTTTGGAGCACGTCTGTGCTTCGGCTTAATACACAGAAATGACTGGGCTGCAAGGATCATTACAGCCTATGATGTATAAAGTGTTACATAGAACATTTTAATGGTTTTTCCTTAGGGTGATGATAGAGCAACGGCTGTATGGCCATGAAGTCAGAATCTTCGCACTCTCAACTTTAATTAATAGGAAATAGTACTTTGTGTCTAAAGATGACATTATAGCTGTAGAGGCTCTGATGGAAACCTCATGAAAGCTTCATGATGTCCAACATGTTATGGGTTTGTCCTCTGGGCATAAAGAATGAGACAAATAAATTCTATAAAATGAATATGACAAATGAAAGATCGAGATCACATTAAAACATTAACATTCATCGTTTGGGAACCAAACTGTCGATCCCATATCGGTACTGATTGAATCTGCTACAGTCAGAAAAAAAACCTGTTCTTCCTCTGCAGGTTTGTCCTCTCGCCTCTTTCTTAGCTTTGTTTCAAAGTGCACATTTTTTGGTGAGTGTTGCCCTGTTTGGCATAAATGTAGTTGCGTAATTTATCCTGTTTCTTTCTCTCAACACAACCATGTAGTGGATAGCACGTCATCAGCACAACAACAAGACTCATGACAAAGAGAGTGAGAGTCAAGCATGGTGTGACCATAAGAAATAGTGACAAACCATCTCACATAGTTTGACGATTCATAGCATTTGTATGTATTTGTATACACAAACAAAAAATAATAAACACGCACAAACTGTGAGCTCCTACACATTAAATTCTGGTGGTGATTACTTGCAGATATTCCTCCAGTACAGACGACTTTCTGAATGAATTAAATAGTCAAGGAAAGACAAACAGTAATCAGTTATAATGGGTTCATTCTTCAGTGACATGTGAATAGGGACCCACAGGGTCACACAGTATAAATGTCAAAAACAGTCAACAGTACAGTCATTCAAGGTTTCATCTTCAGTGCTAAGTTGAAAAGTCACACACAACAGTAAACCAGACAGTTCAATAAGACAACAGCTGAAAAATGTGCAACATGAGGTGGCAAATGATTCTCAAACGATAAAGCCATGATGACAAGAGTTGAATGTGGTCCCTCCCAAGCTTACAAAGAAGCAGTTCATTTGATATATTTACATGGAGTTAAGAGCTAATTAATACATAGATATATCTCTGCTAACTGAGGGTGGATCAGAGCCTAATGCACCACAAATTAGAACAGCAAATGCTGCATTTCAAAATGTACTACAAATTAAACACAAGGGTGTTTTCTCTGGTTGTTTGTGGTTTCTCAGGTTTATAGTGCATTGAGCGCTGAGCTACAGTACACACGACTGCACAGATCATTACATCCTTTATTATTATTCAGACTTCATCTTACTTGTTACACAGCTACACATAGCTATTTAGAGTTTCTGATGATGAACGCCAGCAGGAACCAAGCAGTAACCACCACTGCTGAATGTTAAAAGCTCTAACTCCAGTCTCATTCATTAATTTCTTCTTCACTTTTGGGCTAGTTATACAGACAGCTGACACAGTTTGGTTTATATTAGACTGAGTGTCTGCATATGTGAAGACCCTCAGATGTTGGCAAATGACAGTTAAGTGCTCATTTCTCTCAAGGTCCACATCCTTAGTTTGTAACACAGGCTGTCTGTTAAAAAAAAAACAATAAAAAAAACAACTTAAAGTCTCAAGCTAAATCTGAGGTAACTTTACAGACATAAAATGTGCTATTTTGTCAGATTTTAGAAAGCCCCCTCCAGATGCACAGAAGTAAAATTTTAAAAGCGGTCGAGTGGCCCTTTAACTTGAAGCATGGGGCCTGTTTGCTTTGAAGAAATGGGTCTCTCATGCTGTTCCATTCAGTAGTGTTGGTTGCTGTAACAAGACTCCATGCCACTGGCCAAAATGTAATTTTGTGTGTACATCACTTGACAAAGACAGTGGTGAACATTAAACCTTACACCAGCAGTTTATGTCCTTGTCCAAATGTGCCCCTCAAGACCAATTGGTGATGTTGCAGGCAACACAGCCATTTGTCCCCCAACAAGCTTCTGGCCACCAGACTGGTATGGACTGATTGGATGTTACAATGAGGGGAGAATGGCAGATGCTCCTCTTTTAGCCAGTTGGCAAAAACGTTGCTTCTTTCCGTGTCAATAATATATTATAATGTACATGTTTTAAATACACACTCCACATGGTGACCCAAACACTGACCTACACAGTGCAAGAGATTACACACGTCAGTGAATGCACTGTTTTCTAATAGATATATCATATATCGGTATTTTATCTCCTTGCTCATGTATATTTTTGCTCCTTAGAGTGGATGACTATATGTACTGTGAGCAAATACAGTCTCTGGCATAACACAGCAGCTTTCTATGCTCTCAGATGTTAATGTATAAATATATGAGTCAGTATGTACAGGTATTCCAGGCACATCCTTGTCTCTTCCATCCTTGTTCTCAGTTTGTATTTCCTAGATGGACCTTTTCACCTGCGTTCCTCCACCTAGAGGACTTGCTCTGTGCTGGAGGCGGAGATATCCAGGAGTCTCCAGGCTGCGTTGGGGTTAAGCTCCTCCTGGTCACGACACAACGCCCAAACATACATCATCCTCATCACCTTCTCCTGTTGAGACAAGAGAAGAGCAGGTCAGACCAAAAAAGACAGCACAGGGGAATGCGGTGGAGACTTAAGTTGAAATTTCAGAATTAAAGCCTTGCACAACCATAATTTAAATAGAGCATTTTTCCAGCTTGACTTGTGATTAGGACGTATGCTTCAACATGTAATATCTTAAATCATGTGAAATAGTTTACACTAGTGTGTTGGCTGCAAGAAGTAAAATAAGCCAGAGACTACTGCTACATCAAACCAATAAAACAAAGAGTAAAAAACATTGTTGTGAACAGAACATGTTATTGAGCATCTAATTTCAGCCTTCAAGTTGTTTTCCTTGATATGACTTATTATATCTATTACATTCTGGTGCAGCAATGACTGACCGGATCTCCTTCCACAATGTCTCCTTTGGGGCTGCGGATCACCATAACGACCTGAGCCTGGAAGGTGATGATCAACACTGGGCCCTGGTCCATCATCTTCCCCATTGCTAGCTACAAGACACGAAGAGACAATGAAACTAAATAAAAGAGAAGAATATAGAGTTAGTTACTGTCTTTTCTGCACAAGTTGAAGTCTTAAACCGTAGGTGTGTCAGCTTCAGTGCATGTGAAGGATGGGAATATTTGTTATGAGAGAAAAAAAACTGAAGAGACAAAGGGAAAAGTTTAGAAAAGATAATAGCACTTATTTGACATTTGAGTGTAAAAGCACTTACATCTATGTTGTCAATGTCAAGTATTTTGGACTGGAAGAGCAGCCCGAGTCCTCTGGCCTGCTGGATGGGATGCGCCAGCTGACTGTAAGTCTGAGGACAGGTACAAGAAAACAGGTCTGACACGTGGACACATTTGCATGCTAACTGAAATCGACAAACATTTGAGGTCTGTTTGTATTCCTGAAAAGGGGATTATGCCTTTTTTTACAGACATCAAAACTAGAAAGCATGTGAAGTTCCACATAAAGTGCCTGGAATCAGAGTCAACTGCCTATAAGCTTTCTTGATTATTTCATAGGCTAATCATTCTTTGACGCGCTATACTTTTAGACTTGATTAAATAAAAATGTAGAGGTGAAGTGTATCACTTACAGCTTCATAGCACCAGTCTTTCAATACCTCCAGCTCTCCACGGATCATAGCCTGCAGAAAGGACAGTGATAAGGCAATGAGTATTTCCTGATTGTGACTAGGTAGCAAAATCTGTTTTTACAGGTAAATTACTATAGTAACTTGTACTTAAGTCAGACCACGTCAGAGGTGGTTTTAAAGTGATGTATCTGCCAACTGCCCAAATCCATGACTGACTTAGTAGATTTGAATATGTAATCAAACCAGAGGTAAACTATGAAAGACTCTGCTTACCTCCAGTATGTTGGGGATAATGTCTTTCTCACACTGTTTGAGAAAAGAGTCTTTGTCAAAGGTGGGGTCTGCCTTCAGGATCTCTGTCAGCACCTCTGACATTTCTGTCTTAGAGAAAAGACCACCTGCAAAACAAACACAAACATCAGCAGCAGGACCAACAACAAAGTTATCACATAGTACTGCACATGGGATATACAGTATGTACAGCTTATTATTTCCAGATATCCATGTTTATCTGTAAGCAGACTATGGCCACAACATAGAGGATGAAAGATGATTTCAGGTTTTAATTATGTTTTGTGAACAAAACAATGTCAGTTCCACGACATGTAGATCAGTTTGCCTGAGTTAATCATATTAAAAGGGGCCAGGATAATGGTATATAACATTGGCAACGTGGAGTAACTGTGAAATTGATCAAGGAGCTTTACCAAGGAAATCAGTGACTCTGTCCGTTACAGCTCTGGATGCTCTGATGAGGGAATTGTCACTTTCATCATATTTCATCTTCATCTCAAAGAATCCTGTAGGAAACAAAAAGAGTATATGCAGGTGAAGATAAATTGTTTAACAAAAAAGTATATAGAACTCAGATGTTTTTAAGGCATAATAATGGATAAAATCTGCACCTGTGAGGGCATAAGAACCAGTGATGCCTGAACTGTATTTGATTATTGTGTTATCTACTACAAAGACTCTGGTGCCACCTGCTGCCTTTAAAGGAAATTACACATGTGCACATTCAAGGTGAGCTATTATATAACACTAATTCCACTGTTTCTAAATTAATAAATAAATGGGATTTTCTTACTGTTAAAAACAGCATTGTTGTCCTTGAAGTCCTTCCATTGCTGGAACCACTTTGAATCCTTGTGGAGAACCACACCCATATCCTCTCTGCACCAAACACACACATGCAAATCACTCACATTACAAGAACCTATGCAATGATGCTCCTATAAGATGGTACTGGTGAGAGTGAAAACAGGTCCAACTCACTCATTGGCCTCAAATACTCTGGAGTCGCTGTCTGCTCCTTTAGAGGAGAAATCACTTCTCTTCCTCAGCTGAGAGGGAGCCCTGTACGGGCCAGCATCATCAACATCTATCTCCTTCTTCATGGTTTCCACACCCTACAGAGAGGACACACACACTCTTATTGTGAGCAGGGTGTAACGGTACATGTAAAGTATTCATACCAAATTGCTGCTCAGTACAAGACTTCTGCTTCAGTATGCAGTCCATCAAGGGTAGGTCTTATCTAATATGTTGGTTGGTTGACAAACTGTGACAGTCACCCAGCTGTAGCTGCCATCATTAGAAGAGCAAAGCAGCACCATGGTTTCTGAGTAAATTCCAGTAACAATGGCAATTCTCATATTCCACACTTGCTTTCGCTACTGTACTGAAACCACAACAAACCGTGTCCTCTATATACAGTATATGTCAAGCTGAGTTTGTATTTGTAACTGCACACCAACAATAACATGGTGAGAAGATGATGAAATTAGATTCTCTGTATTTCAGTTTTAACCAGCTTTGTTTTTTCTTTATTTCCAACCTGTGAGATCGCCTTGAACGCACTGGTCCTGCCCAGTTTTTCTCCTCCTTTGGAGACAGACTCAGCAGAGTGCATGGCTGTCCTGGCTGCTTCCTCCATACCCTCCTTAATCTTCTTCCCGATGTCAGTGCGACTCACCTCCCCAAGACCCTGTGGCCAATGACAAAAAACATACAGAAAATGAACAAACAAGTTTATTCGGCCATTAAAGATCATAAACTTTTAATGTCTAAAAGTATAAATAGTAAAAGAATTATAACCAGAGGACATACTGATACTTTACCCCTTTGACAGTCTCTGACAGGGAGCCCAAGGTCTTCTTAAACACCTCAGAAGTCTTCACTGTCTCAGCCTCTATAGATTTCTAATGAAAGAAAGACAAAAATTTAAAATGAAAGCTTGTTGAATAATAATGATGTAAAGCAAATCCTAGTTCTTACAAAAAAATCTAACTGTTAAAGAAAAATGGTAAAATGTAATATGTCATATCTGTAAAATCTTGCCATATATAAAATCACTGATGGCCTGAATAATGTACTTACATATTTCTTGCGGGCCTGTTGGAGAGCATCAGACTCCTCAAGCCTCTTGGCCTCTTCTCTGAACTTCTTTATGTTCTCCTTCATCTCCTGATTCTTACTGAACTCCTGACGAAGGTTATCCACAAACTCCCCCAGAAATCCTTTACGTCCTGAAGCATATCGAACCTAATGGGACAAACAGAAAGTAGGACTTAAGTTAGACAGACAGAAAGAAGACAGTGCGTACAGATTATCCACATGTTGCAAGTGGGAAGCCATTTTTTATCTGTCTGGAACGTTCAAAGAAGGAATATACCTGAGAGATTTAGAATGAAGTAGCAAAATTATGAAAAACAATGAGTATGTGTAATGTAAAGGTGAATGGGAGCTGTTGGTGTGTACCTGCACAGCTGCAGCAGGGTTCCTGTGTAACCTGTACCCATGTCCTCGCCACACTGAGGAGACCAGAGGCCGGGAGCAGAGGGCCAAGGCACGTCTGCCAACCAGCTGCAATAAAGAGAAAGTCACTGTTACAAACACGTCAGCTCTGACAAAACTGCAGTAAATACACAAACAGTGAAAGGTGGTTGATAAGATACTAATCAGCATTGCCCCCCAAATAGGGTTAGGGTTAACAACAAAGCTACCCACTGCATAACAGAGGTGCCGAGCCATTGCTGTAGGGTTCAAGCATTCAGTCCTGTAGCATTTACTTTAGGGAATGGTTCCCATTAAAACACAAGCCATCTGAGCTGCCTTTATATTAACGCCATGTGTAGAGTGGAGATGAGTGGAAACGTTTTTGTAATGCTGCACGTTCGTGTGAAGTGTTTTGTAACCCATCAGATCATGTTGCCCCTGCAGGAATCTCAGCTGCATCGCCACTGTAGAGTTTGTAACTTAGTTTGTCACGTTCGTTACTTTGATGGGTGTTATTTAGATAGGGTCACACATTTTAATAGCTATTATCCAAAATTGTGATACTATTCAGACATTAGATACAGAGAGAGTCACGTGTTTTGATAGATGTGTAAATTATTTAAATTGACATTAAGTAAATACAATCCCTGCAGCATTTTTCTGAAAAATGACGTTAACAACCACATAAATATGTATATTTTATTTTATAATCGCCCAAAGGTTTGCATAAGACAGTCTGCTGGATCACACTGAGGTCAGTATCTGTGGGGCCACCAGTGAGCTGTGGTAATAACTGCTACAATACAGTGGCCTATATGGTTAATTATGATAAAAACAAATTGCACTGGTCACACTGAAACGATGCCTCTGTGCCTGTCTACATGTGAGTTCAACAGGCTCTGCTTTAAAACACATGACCCGGTTTGAGCCCAGACAGCCGGACATGTTCCCAAATACACACCCGAAATAAAATGTTAATTTCATTCATTCATAGTTAAAGGAGAAGCTGTGGCGCGTCTGAAGCAGACAGGCCTGTGCTGACGGACGTCTCCTTCTCCATCTGCATCTGCACAAGAAACACGCTCCGGACCCGACTCCGCGGAGCCGGGCGGGACAGAGCGGGACAGAGCGGGACAGGGCGGGACAGGGCGGGACAGGGAGGGACACAGAGCCGCCTGTGCCTGCTCTCTTCACCGCGCCCTGAGCTGGAGACTCGGGAGCTGAAATGAAGGACATGAATGAGCTTCTCACCTCGTAGCACCGACACACCGAGGCGGCCATCTTGATCTGGAAATGCGCGGAGCAGCACGTGCGTGGCTGGAGCAGGTGACCTTCCGCTCCACCAATAGGAGCAGACCTGATGGGCAGGGGGCGGGGCCAGCTGTCAGCACGACTTTAAAGGGACAATCCACCCAAAAAGAGACTTAATAATATATAATAATATATAAAAATATGAATATATATATTTAAAATTTAACTATAGAAATAAAGAATAAATAAATAAATACACGTCGTGTTGACCCTAAACAAGTCGAATTAGATCATAATTTGTTCTACTGATGAATTTTAATATAATTATGGTAAGTTTCATGTCTATAAATATACATTTTAAAATAAACCTTTTTTCCTGCTCTCGCTGAATTATTAAATATTATATGTCTATTCACCGCCGTGCAAACACAAAAGCTGTAAAATATAGGGTCCTTATGTCTGTCTTTTAGTATTTTTGTTGTTGCCTGTTGAAATGGTTTGTTGAGCTGTCTAGCCTACCCCCTATGTCATATGTTTTGCAGGTGCTTAATATTGGTTTTTGTATAATATATTATTGTGCACTATTGTACACTATTTTAGTGCATTTCTCTTAATAGCAGGCTATTCATTCATATAATTAATAATAATTATTATTATCATTAAGATAATTATTATCAGTTATATATTACATTACGCTACAGTCTTTAATTTCCATTAAACAGACAAGACTGCCCTGCTTGAGAGAAAGAGCCTAGATAGGCCTTCTCACTAATGAAATAAAAATCCAGTTGTTTCTTTTTCTTTTCGTTTTTTTCTTTTTTTCATGCTTCATTTTAATAATTTAATATTTATGACAATGTAAGTACCCACGCAGGCTCAAAGATGAGATTTTATAAACAGAAAGGAGGCTACTAAACAAGAGAAGAATAAAAACTTAAAGACACAAAATTTAAAGATAAACTCTAAAACTTTAAACTCATGAAATCATATTTCAGTTTTGAATATTCTTTTAGTTATGATTTTACACATACACACATCTCCACCACTTAGCACTTTGGTGATGATGACCATTTTGCATGTGGATATCAAGTGAACCTTTGTGGACTGACCTTATTCTTTCCATTGAGAATTAAAGGCCTATGTGTCAGACTGTGCTCCACATGTGAATGGTAGGTATCTGCCGGCATGCCAGTAAAGAGCGCCCCCCGGGGGAAGGTATGTGCGCTGCAGGGACTCCTCCCCTCCCTCTGCAGAGTTAAGAGCTCTCCCTTTCTGCGGCCAGCTCGCCTTGACAGCCAACACTGGCGCAGAGTCTCAGCACAAACCTTTACCTTACATTTCTGGTATATAACGATAATTCATAGCTGCACTTTTCACACATCCTCTTCCGGAGACAAGCGTTGGAGCGGCCTCGTCTAGAATGGGGAACCGAGACGATGAATACGATTTCTTGTTCAAAGGTAAAAAAAAAGAAAAAAAAGAAAAGATGACTGCATTACCCCTTTACACAGTGCCAGACCGACAGAGCTATGCTTTATAAATGCCTGTAAATCTGTTTGTTATGGTGTCGTTTCTGCTCAGCAGATGTGCATTTTCTGAGGAAGAGCCTAATGTTTTTCTGAGGCACTGCCCGGATGATAATCGGTTGGTGTTATTACAACATAATGCTGTCATTGTAACATTACAACGCCTGCAGCTATATTTATAGGTATAGGATGCAACACCCGATCCGTGTTCAGCCTTTTTTTCTTAAACTTTCATCAACTAGAGCGGCATTGATGGTTAGTGTGAACCATTTCCTTATTTATTGAAAGACCTTTTTTTGTGTTATCTCCTCATCCCTCCTCATGTGGCTGATGAAAGGCCTCTTAGCCTCTGCTGATCAATAAGCTTCATCCTCAGATGAGGATGGTACTCAGCCGGCTCTTATTCACACTGAAAATGCAGCAACTCATAACTTGTGTGTTTTAGTGTTATTGTGACAATCAACAACTGGGCCTGGTGGGTTGTCCCTGAGATTGAAGCGGTACCAGAGTCAGGTCCGTGTTTATCTGTGCAGCTCGGTCGGATCCAGAAAGCCTTCCTTTGATCGTGATATCAGCTCCTGTGCCACATTAACATCCTGGGCCTGTATAAGCTAAAAGGCCATTTAGATGTAACAAAGTATCCTCTGTGGGATGAATAGGGCATCTGCCGGAGGCGAGGGCTCTCTCTCCCTCTCTCCCTCCCTCCCTCTCTCTCTCTCTCTCTCTCTCTGCCCGAGCCATCGTCTATGTACCCGACCGAAACAGGAAGGGCAAGGCGGCCTGAAACTGTCGATTCAGGTTTTGATGAAGCCTGTTATCAGCTTCCTGCAGCCCGGACCAGCGCGGTGTCGACAGGGACAAAGTTCGGCTCAATTTCCTTTTGTGGAGGGAGAGAGAGAAAACAAAAAGGCTCCACCTCCTGCTGCTCCGCTGGGAACAGCACACACCTCAGTCCAGTCCTGAGACCAGCACAGCCCCGGTCCAAGAGCCTAATCAATCACTTTCCTCCTGTGACTCATTTAACAAAGCTTAAGACAATGTGTGAACAATAGAGGCTCTAACCTTCAGTGTATGTTTTCATACTGTGGATGCTAAACAGTAGCAGACCCAGCTACTCCACAGTCACTTTGTAGTTCTTATGGCATTTGCAGCTGTTGTCGTTCAACAATCACTCTAGTGAAGTGCACATTTATACTTAGCTAAAAAACATTTCTATCGCTCATGCTGTTAGATACATCTTGAAACTCAGTGGTGAAAATAAAGGTAAAGAAATTTCACATCAGGTTTAAGCCTCTCTACCTGAGTCCCTTCAGGTTGATTTCAGCAGTTCATTTACCTAATAACATCAGCCCCAGGCCAGGCTTACCTCTGGATTTGTGAAAGGCCAAGCTTATACACTCTATGAAAGAAGCAAAAACATTTATTTAGTAGCACACATTTGGCTCTGTGGGGGGAAAATTTTTCTTTAATACTTCTCTCAAAATCCATTATTTAGCTTTTTGTGGTTCTGCACAGAACCATCACAGACTTAAGTGCCTCCTTATTTAGTGGATAATCCCTCAGGCACATCAGGCCATTCATTGTTTTGGGTTATTTGATAGGTGATGGTATAGTAAAGTCATATAAGTGTAGCTTTTCATGGCCACATGTAGTGCACTACAAATTGATGTTTTTTACATGATCAATGCATTTGTTCTGTGTGAGTGGCTCAGAGAAACAGACAGAAAGAGCACTTTGACACTTCACTTTGGCCCAAAGCGTGGTTACTGATTTAGATCATTATCAGTGAAGGCAAAACCTAGAGAGAAGACAAACAGATAATTAAATCCTTTAGTTCATTACACACACACATACATTATCAGTTTTTGAAGCAGTGCAGGGTTGTTTTTTTGTCCCCTTGACCATTATTTTTGATACATTGTGAGGCCATGCTGTTGTGTTATTGATAAATGACGCTGATCTATAGCCCTTCTTCTACCTGCCCAATCCCACTTAACATATACAGACTTGTCTCATCTCCTCTCTCTTTCTCCTCACAGTTGTGTTAATTGGGGACTCGGGCGTAGGGAAGAGCAACCTGCTCTCTCGGTTCACACGAAATGAGTTCAACCTTGAGAGCAAGAGCACTATTGGGGTGGAGTTCGCCACACGCAGCATTCAGGTGGACGGCAAGACGATAAAGGCTCAGATCTGGGATACAGCAGGACAGGAGCGCTACAGAGCCATCACCTCTGCGTGAGTCCTATTCTGTGTGGTGCAGATAGTTCTGCCTGTCACCTAATACCCCTCAGTGTGGGTAACCACTTCAGCAGTGCAGTCACAATTGACAATCTATCCTTTAGTGTAGGTCACTTAAAAACTACCAATTAAAGAGGTAGACTGTACTTTTGATCAGTGGGCACTGGTACGTTAGCTAGTAGTTTAAATCTTCTTTAATCATTTATCTAATGTCTCATATACAAAGTTGCATGTATAGAAGTAGTGTAGAAAACCACATTACAATGTTGTTCTGTACTTTTCAATCATACCACTTGATCCTCATCAGCAGATGCACTTTTGAAATTATCTTTTTTCTGACTATTTACAAGTGCTCAGAAAAAACTGTCTACAATTCCATGACAACTGGACAAAATCTGCTGATTAAGATCATGTGATGTGACTGGGAGCTAACGGACAGCTACTGACTGGACTTTTTGGTGAGAATGTTTTCAAAGATATCCCACTTTCAAGTGATCATCTCATAATGGCTGTTAAAATATAAACTGGCTGAATAAGATGCAGGGAACATATTTGTTAGCTTGACAGTATTAAGTTATCATAAAATTTTAAGTTTGCACTGACTCTATTCTGAGTTAGTCAGAAAATTATGAGTTTTTTCTTAGAGTGAACACTAAACCAGAAAAGAGACTTTTTATAGACCTGGAGACAACCACAAGTTTTCATCAGCTTTTTTTGTTGGAGACATTTTAATGTATCAGAGCTGGAAAAGCACTTTTGTGTATGTGTATATAACTGTTTATAACTTGTGCATGCTGGCTCTGTCACATGACAAATGTTAAAGTAATACATGTAGTTTTCCCACTGTGACATGACCTGCATTCACAAGTGCTGTTGCTGCTGTTACCACTGTTTCCCTCATCTTGTTACAGATATTACAGAGGGGCAGTGGGGGCACTCTTAGTGTACGACATCGCCAAACACCTGACCTATGAGAATGTGGAGCGCTGGCTTAAGGAGCTGAGGGACCATGCTGATAACAACATCGTCATCATGCTGGTTGGCAATAAGAGCGACCTGCGCCACCTCAGGGCCGTGCCCACAGATGAGGCACGGGCCTTCGCAGGTACAGGAACTTAGAAAGAGACACAAGAAGGCAAAATTTTGTGATGGGAAAACACTTATGTGTTTGATCTTACTGATATTTGATATCTATTCCTAGTTATAGTCAGTTGCCTGTGATGCTGTAACAACTGAAATCTCCCTCAGGGGCCAAGAAAGTCTTTTTTTACCTCCATCAGTATTTCATCTTTCCATAGTCTTTCACTGTTGTAAAGTGGAAGACGGCATCACAGAGCCCCAAACTTGTTTTTATAAGGGTGGCAAGAAATTAATATGTTAAATTAATGAATAAATAAATAATAACAAAAAAAAACAATACCTTGTTCTCTTCTTGAGTTTTGATATTACTTTACTTGGTGTTTAAAGTAGTTGATTCTTGTGTTTTCTATTTCATCCCACAGAGAAGAACAATCTGTCATTCATAGAAACTTCAGCCTTGGACTCAACAAATGTTGAAGAAGCCTTCAAGAATATCCTTACAGGTATGCTCTTGACCAGAGGTGGGACATCACAGCTAATTCCCATAATTACTTACATACATACTTACTACATAATAATATAGGATCACTACTAAAAGAAACAGTCTTGCGGAAGATTTAACCTCACAAGACACTTAACCTTTGCCCGCTGCCCCACATTAAGCAGATTGTTTCAGTTTTGGCCACCCGATGGGGTTAGAAAGGTAATTCTCTGAGGTAATCTTTATCAGGTCACCCAAAACGAGAAAAATGGCTGATCTGTTTTTATCCCACTCTTTCAAAAACAGAAATCTATCGCATCGTCTCGCAGAAACAGATTGCTGAGCGGTCTGCCCACGACGAGTCCCCAGGAAACAATGTGGTGGACATCAGCGTGCCACCAACCACGGACGGCCAGAGAGGGAGCAAACTGCAGTGCTGTCAGAACCTGTAACCCATGGCAACCGTCCCTCCTCACCTGGGTCGATTATTAGTTGAAATCCACAGTGTTGGTATGCTTCCATTCGCCTGGGTTGCAATATTGTCTGAATCTACACTTTTTAAATCAATGGAGTCAGTTCTGTTATTCCACAAATGATCAATCCCAGAAAGAGGTGTTTGAATTGATTTCAAATTGTAATCTGACCCAGGTACAGTCTGCTACATTCTGGTGCAAAAACAGGACTGATGGTACTTCGTAAGTAGCTACCACAGTTACCCATGATAGTGTAGCAGAATAGCCTTGTTTGAGACCTAGACATCTCCCTCATAGATGGTTATTGCCACATGCTGGAGGCCTGGGTTTGGTTCTGGGTTCCTGCCTGTTTTAGTCGTACCAGCAGTCCTGTTTTTGGGCTCCCTCCTCCTCCTTCAGTCATCATCTCAAAAGTGGTTGTGACGCTACTGATGCTTATTTCATTTTGTGTAAAATATATTCTTTTGTTTGTTTTGATTTTGATAGCTTGTCTGCTCACATACATTATATTAATGCCATGAAATTAAATTTTACAATATTATGTTTCTGTGTTTTTTTTTGTTTTGGTTTTAGCACTGAATACAAAAGATGACATTCTGGCCCTATACAGTTACTGAACCCCTGAACCATCATTTATATCCTAAAATTTATATCCATAAAATACATTTTATGGTTAACATTACTAAATTGTTAATGTGCCAGTGCTTAAGCGACATTTTACTATTGTGGCAGGTCAAAGTTGAGCAAGTCTAATTTCAATAGTTTAGTTGAGTGGTTCCCAACCTCTGGGTCTGGACTCATCCAAATAGTCAAAAAGTTCATCTGAGAGGACATGAGAAGAATATTGGGGCAGGGAAAAAAGGAATAAAGTTCTGCTATGCAAATATGCATTCATTTCTTGAGAGGTTGCTCTAATCTTTCATTTTTTGTAATATTTTGGATGATTATTTAATTGATTTATTATTATTGAACAAAACAGAATTCTGGCCCTCACAAATAAAAAGTCCACTTATTTAATGTCTATTATGGGCCTCACATTAAACAAGAAGACTATTTATCTGTTGTTGTGGCACTCTATTTGTTGTGTTTAGATAGCAACGACCGTGCACCTGATACATTGCTTGAGTGCACTGTAGTTGTACATGCTGCAAAAGTACAGTATTTGCATCTGGAATACAAAGTAAAAGAAAAAGTGGCATAAAATGATACATTGAAGTATAAACAGTACATATGGTACATTTAAATTATATTTAAGTAGAATACTTGAGCAGGTATATGTTGTATAGCAGACAAGTCACAGTTGACACTGACTGAGTCCAGGAGTCCCTCGTGTTTTATTGCACAATAACCCAACTTTCCAGGGGATGCAGCAGGAAGACTACAATAACACAAAATACTTTGTTGACCATATGCTGCATACATTGATTGACATCTCAAACAGATTTCTCTTCTGCACCTTTAGTGAGCTCCAGCCTGCACCAACACATCTGTGTTTAATAGAGGACAAAAGTCTGTCATCTCACTATTCAGAACACTGTTTTTCTTCTATGTAAAACTGCTTCTCCTGTGATGTAGGACATTACTACTGGTCATTGCTAGGCAGTTCAATTTATGAATGGTGCATATACATGTGAAGCAGGGCTGTTGCTTATTCACTTTTGTGACAATAGTAGAAACATCATCCAATTGGAATGTTAACACTTTTCCACACTGTCAATACTATTTTCTTATACATTACTGTGCTACCGTTTAATGGCTGCAGTTTGTGTTATTCCATATACTTAAGTCTTCACTGACCCCAAGAGAAGTGTGACTGCTGTCAAAACAGAAAAATGATTTGAGTGTCACGTTCAGACAGCGATGATAAAGCTTTACCTGGAAACTTTAAAAGGGTTCAGATTATAGACAAGAATTGGTATTAGCGACTGGCGCTTCCTACTTGTCAAGAAAGAATATTCACAGATACAGTAGCAAGAAAAAGCATATGAACCTGTTGGAATGACCTGGTTTTGTGCATGAATTGGTCATAAAATGTGGTCTGATCTTCATACAAGTGACCTGTGTCAACAAACAGTGTCTAAGTTAATATCACACAAACAATTATAATCTTGTGCGTTTTTATCAAACACAGCCATGGTACATTCAGAGTGCTTGTTGAAAATGTAAGTGAAACCTTGGATTTAATAACTGGTCAGAAAAGCTCCTCTGGTAGTTGCTGATCAGACCTGCACAATGTAGATAGAAGTATTGGACCATTCATTCAGAGCTGAGACATATCCACACCATGTCTGGTGTGACTGGCTAATGTTTCCTGTGAACAGCAAACTCAAACTGTGTGTTTTCTGTTTTTCTTTAAAATCAGTCAAAGTAACTCTAACCGAGAATTTTAATCTGGTGTCATCAACTGAACTCCAGGTTTGATAACTCCTGCCACTACTAGCTTCCGTTAATACGATTAAAATAGAGGTTCACATACTTTTTTCAACCTGAACAGTGAATGTTGGTGTTGATGGAAAAGAACAATACAATGATTTGTGTTATTAGTTAAAATAGATTGTGTTTGTTTGTAATTGTAACTTAGATAAAGATCTACACATATCTGAAGACAAATTTATACATAAATGAAGATAATTCCAAAATGGTTCACTGACTTTTTCTTGCCATTATGGACTTTTTCAGTCATATTTTGAGATTATTATCCTCTGCTGGGCTATTGGCTGCCCATTGTTCAAAAACAGCTAAATACATTGTGAAGGGGCATTGGGGAATTATAGGTAGTGTG
The DNA here is from genome assembly GCA_038496675.1 of Rachycentron canadum. Taxonomy (NCBI): domain Eukaryota; kingdom Metazoa; phylum Chordata; class Actinopteri; order Carangiformes; family Rachycentridae; genus Rachycentron; species Rachycentron canadum. Next base: position 8,210,866 of record CM076662.1, read on the forward strand.
AATATGTTTTATATTATACTGTAGTAGCATGCTGATTCAGTTATATCCTGCTACATTAGCTTGTGTCTTAGTATTTCATAAGTTTGTGTCAAGGACATACAGTCGGGCTGGTTAATCCAACATCCATGTGTTCAGTCGTTCACATCCCAGCACTGTCTGTCCGATGACAACTGTGTTTCAACATCAACTATGACTCCGGAATGAGTTCTTCACAAAACCACTTTTGTGGTGGGTCAATACCGTAGTAGTTTACATCAAGTGCATCAATAAAAGAAAACAGAAGGAGAAAGTAGCTCTCTCCTTGCGCAGAATGGTCCATATGAAGTGCAAAAGTTCATTAATATGATTAATTTTGTTTTTAGAGAGTGCTTCAGTGGGTGTTATTTTTAAATATTCCTCTTGCCACTGCTCTGCACTCATACGATGGTCTCATCAGTCATTTTCTTAGTCGACTTAGTCGGCACTGAGCGTTGGGTTGTGTGTGCCCCTTTCATGTCAGGCATGAGCAGGCGCACTTTCTGATTGGTCCTCCTCCACTCCGAGTACAACTGACAGTGATACCGAAATGACACCTGAGATTGAATGGAAGAGTGGGAGGGGGCAAGATGGGAGATGACAAAGGAGGAAAACAAAGACGTCAATAAAACTGACACCAAGATATTTGAGACAGAGTAGTACGGATGCAGGACAGGAATTATATTCTGAAGCTGTAACTACTGCACGACAGGTGCTCAGAGGCTAATCTTTTTATGATTCTTTTGATAAAGATTAAAGGTTCAGATTGACAGTAAATCCTATTTTTATAAACTGTGATCCAGAATAGTCCAGATTTAAAAAAGTGCAGTGTAAAATCCAACTCTTTCTTACTATTCTCAATCATGCTGGGACCAGAAAATAGTAACAGCAATTTCTACAATACACAAGGACAATGACATAAATATATTCATGACTGTTCCACATCTACATGGGAAAAAAAAAAACCAAAGCACATATAAAAGACTAGAGCCAATTTGTGGGTGTGAAAATGCCTGAGTGAAACATACTCACTATCTGCCAGCATCTGAACAGAAGTCCAGAAACCGGTCTGTTTTCTATTATCATTATGAAATTATGATGTTATCATATTGCTTACCAGTGTCCAGAGGATGTAGATGGTGAAGAGGGCGATGGTGAGGGCGATGAGGCCGACAGCCTCAAGTCTGCTCTTCAGTTGCAGGTGGTCCTGGGCTCCCCTCAGACACAGCCAGCCAGAGATGGCCGCCAGGGGTGTGATGAGAAGGAAACAGGCCATGTCACACAGCAGTGTGCGCTTCTCACTGCGAGGGCCAGGATCCTTCAGCCACTGAGCAAGGTCAAAGCAACAAACTCATTGGACCAACTGAAAAGTAGCTGTCTACCACATGACTTCAGCCAGTGTTAATTTGTTTGATTTATTTATGATTTTTCAATGATAATTACAAAACATTTCTGGCATAAATAAGGTACTAAATTCTCTTATTAGATAATATTATAAAGCTCTTATTAGAAATGATCTCATATCTGAGCATGGTACTTGTTAGCTCCACTTCACATCGCTTAGAATGAATTTTTTTTTAAAAACTACTACTTAAAATATCAGTACAAGGCCAAGGATTAAATAGTCTAGCAGTATTGCTCATTTCCATCACTTTCTGTACAAACTAAACAGACAAGAAACATCACCACAGCTCTCTAACCTGTGTGAGTGGTTGTGGTCGTCGTTCAATAGTAAACTCTGTGTGACAGAGTTCACAGTAGCTGGTGTTGGAGGAGGACAGCCACTTCTCCAAGCAGCTCTTGTGCACTTTGCCCAGTGTGCCAGTACAGTCACAGGGAGAGAGCAGTGTCTCTCCTCCAGCTCCCTCGTGACAAATCCGACACATACCCACATCGCTGTGCAGAAAAACAGCAAAGCAGTGAAGGCAACAATGTGATGATTAACCAATGTACAATGATATTACAGTATAATCACTGCCCACCCACCCACACCCCTCCACCTGTGAGCTCTTCCCTCCCTTACCTTTGCAAGCTCACCGCTTTGACAACGGTTGAGAGTGGGCGGCCATCTTTAGCGGTAACCTTGGCAATGTACTGGGCCTGTGTGGTAGAATCAGACTCCTCCGAATCCTTGGAGGCATCAGATTCAGCGTTCCCGGAGTAATCACAAAGGGAGCCAGGTAGGTGGCAGCATCCTGGTGAAGACATGGCTCAGCTGAGGGTGACAGTGTTGATGATGCTGGTGGAGGCAGCACTAGAAGAAGTTCCAATCCAAAACCTGATGTCTTACTCTCCTCTCCTCTGTCCGCCTACAGAACAAATGCCTGGTGGAGAATGAAGAGGAGATGAACAGGAGACAAAGTATGGGTGATTTAGCACGACTCCATAAGCACAACACAATGTCACATTGTTTGAGCATCTCCTAAGATTCTTTACACGTCTTTGCGTTGCTATGCTTATACAAGAGTGGTGACAGCGAGTTCCAGCCAAGTTTTTACAAAAGCTGAAAGATCTGGATGTTGGAAATAAACAAGACACAACTAAGACTCCTTATATATGTTATACATTTACCAAATTGGTTTTTCAGTACAAAGGCAAGTTGCAATATCAAGCTGTTTGTGCCTCACATTAAATTGAAATCAAAAATTCATAACTTCCAACATGACAGGGAAGTCATGGGAAATCACTTGCACTTAAATTGTAGCCAAAAACAATTTAATTTTATGTTTCAAAGATTTTACTCAGTAAGCATTTGAAGCATTTCAGTAAACGAGGGCGACGTGGCTTCAACAAACTGGGTCAGCAAAGCAAATACAGAATGCAGCACATCTGTTTTGAGGTGAAATCTTGGGTACACCTCTGGACCACAGAGGGCGGTGCAGGGATCAAGGTGGGCTTGACAGGAACAAACTGTGTGCCCCTGCCAACCCCATGAGAGCTGCCCTCCAGCGCCCACACCGCCATCGATACACTCAAAATAAATGATATAATCACATGAGTCTCTCGACAAGTTCACCCGAGGCGACCGGGAAAAAAATGATCCAAACTAATGTCACAGCGATCATAGTGTATTATTGAACTCGGGTAGCTTGTTAGTATATATCACCATATTACAGACCGAGAAAATAAACCCTCCCCTGGTCAGACCTAAAACCCGCATTTCCTACTTTTAATAAACGCGAGCCGGGTCAACTTCCACCGTTAAATGTGGTTGACATGAACATGATTGATGTAGCTTTAGTGTCGTTAATGTGCAACCGCCGACAAAGGCAACATTTACCGTCACACAATAAAGCCACGGCAGGTAGCTGAGCAGCTGCCAACCGACGAGCTGTTATCTGATGTCGGTTTTCAGAAAAAAGAAAAAAAATCCCACAACTTACACACAGGGTGAAATTAACAGATGCTAGTTAAAAAAAAAAAAACAAAAGCACTCACTCGACGGCCTCCCTTTTCTTGCTTGGCCTTGGCCTTGGCCCTGTGTTCACCAGACACAGCCTAACTCCACAGCCAGAGCTACAAGCTGGCATTAACATCTAACCGAAAACTGGCGACGCGAGGGGGAACAAAACGCGACCGCAGGCGCTGTGTCCTCTCCATGGCGGCCCGTTTCTCTGTCTCCGGTGAGCTGGCTTGAAGGGGCGAAAAGAGACGGCTGTTCCTGCCTGGATTCCTAGACACAGCTAAGGTGGCTAACTGGCTAGCAACGGGCAAGCCTATCTCAGCATCCCTCAGCTGTCCGCGATCATGTGACTTGGTGCTGCCTTCAATGTCTGTAGTAATAATGGGACAGTGGAACGATCCCGCTCACCAATCAGTCTTCCGAGTGGCAAAGACGACTAGTCAGCTTTAGGGAGTGAGTGGGAGTTTTCTTGTTGCAATGTGTGATGTCGAGGAGGTCAGTAAACACAGGGAGTCTGTAAAAACAAATGATAAATGTTTTGCCCGTCGATTTATGTTGATCAGTTAGCTTTAGAGTTTGAAGTAAACTGAAGCAAAGCATTCTCCAAAAACTAACTTCTTCTGTGTGAATGTTTAAATGCTACATAACGTTTTTGATGTTTAAGAGCAATGGCACAAATTCCGCCTCCGATCGATCACGGTAGCAGTTTACAAGGACACTTGAACGCAGCGCAATGTACAAATAACAACAAATGGCCCAATCACGTCTGTTCGGATAAACTGCAGCTAAAATGTTTCACTTTGTTTTTTTTTTTTGTTTTTTTTTACTACTAACATTGGTCTTATTTCACCAAATAAACGACTTTATTTATCCACCAGACAGAAAACATCTATAATGAGTCATGTCGAAATAAAACCGCTAGGTGACAGCATTTGGTCAACCCTCTCAGTGTGTCCTGGTCCCCAGAGGACAGTCTGAACCGCTGTCCCACAGGTGAGGGCCAGGTCTCTTCAGGGGTGCAGGACAAGGGTCTGAGTCCATTAACGAAATGTGAAGATTTCATTTACTTATTTACAGTTGACAACAGCGACAGTCTGTGTACTCAACAGACTCTAGGAAATATCATATATATTACTGTATGGTAAATTAAATTAACTACCATTAACAATCAGCTGTGTTAAAATACTGCTCACATACTAATACATAAGCAATAAAGATCTTTGTATGATAATATAACACTACCAAGGGCCACTCTGCTGCATGATGCCAACTTTTACTCTGATACTTTGAGTGCAGTTTCTTTTAGTGCTTCATTTCACTGTGGTAATTCATCTGAGGACTTCATCCATGATCCACCGCTGGGTTACAGAATTGCTTGTCAGGCTGGCATTTCCAGTTATGGCAAGCAACAAATGGGTGAAAAGACGGTCACTGGTTCAAAAAAGCAGCAATCAGACTTTACAGACACCATGAGGTGGTCCAGAGTTGCACCTGACCTAGTTTGAATCCTGGAGGCATGTTGACATTCGTGTCCACGTGTCAGCTGAGGTGTTAGTTTGCATTCCTCGTATTTGACATCACTAATATGCGCTGCATGACTGATACTGTGCTGTGCTGTGCTGCTACCATACTAATACTAATTACTTTTTTGTACTGCACACAACTGAATATGCCCTGAATATGACAATTCTTACTTGCTTTTTATTTACTTAGTGAGTAATTTGCATTTTAATGGAATTGGAAATGTATTTCAATGAGCCAGGTCAATGACTTTTTAAACATTTTCCTTTTTAGCATTAGCTCCCAAAAAACAAACTAACACAATTCTCGATTAACTGTAGCTCTATTTTGGTCAGCCCTATACTCATAGTTTACCCTGTTACTATATATAGAAAATAAAACAAGTTATTTGTACATTATGCTGAAACAATCAAGACCATGATACTTTTGAGACACTGAGATGTACCCCATCAGAAAACTCTAAAATGTCCCTTTAGTGTAACCTAAAATAGTAACCTGTACATGTAATTTTTAACCATTAGTTAAACAATACCTATTTTTGTCGAATTACCCTCTTCCCAACTTCTTCCTTTCTATTCCCTTTGAACCCAAACACTGATAACGAAGGGGTCCATTCGTGGTTAGTGTGTGATCATTATACACACACACCTCAGATCATGTCTCTCATTACCTACCCCACCTATCTGTTTGGTCAAAGTCTAACACGCATCATGAGACACTGCCTTTTGGGATATCATGAGACATGCATTAGTGGACTTTAACATGGACAGACACACAAATGCACACGCAGTTCATTTACACGCCACACATTTTGGATGGTTGAGCAGTTTATTAACTTCATACACACAGTTACCACTATCTGAAAATGTAAGAAAATAATATTTACATCATGAAGTTTTTCTGAAACATTTAGAGGTAAAATTCAGGTAATGTGTCATGTGTTGGGTTGTGTTGTGTTTAATCAATGTTTATGGAATCCATGATGCATTGCAGCTGTCATAAAGGAAACATGGCTGATCAACAAGATTTAGTGTCTAAACATATTACTTCACATTCTTTGATTTCATAGTCAAGGGGTCATGACTCCAGGTATTTCTCTTATTATGATGCCTTACAATGAGACAGACACATGCAGACAGGCAGATTGCATAATTTATTCTCAGCGTTTTACTTTCAATAATAGTCTAATTCAGTTGCTGCAGGTCAATCTTGTGATCCTTTAATCTGTCAGCAGGAGTCCTCATGAGGAGAGTAATTTAGTTTCGCTGATGCTGATGCACTCTTGTCCCGGAGAGAAGGACTCTAACTAGATTCAATGTCAACTGTCCAGTGGGTGCCATCTGAATAAAGGCATTTTAAAACACTGGGTACTCAGCAGCCTCAAACTCTTCAACATCAGCCAATATGAGGTAATGTTCTAGAAATGTTTAGTTACTGTCTATCATCAGGGCACTTTTCTGACTATTGTGGGTGGTATTAACTTATTTCATCTTCCATGTCATATGCCCTCAACCACCAATTGGAATTTCAAAGAATTTCATTCTGGTTCATTCTGAGTATTGGCATTTGTTTATCTATCCATCAGAGTGTTTATTTTTAAAGTTCTGGACTTTCACCATGTACTGAGTGTATTGATTTAAAGAAACAAATAGTCCCGCTGCAAAGAAAGAAAACATGAAGCTGATCGTACCATATTTAATCCACCAATTTATTGTACAGAGGTAATCCAGATTACACTAAGTAAAAAAAAAACTTTTATATCACACGGAGATGCTGGAAAAACTGATTTATTCCTGTTTCTATTTCACAAACAACAAGTTTCATTGTATATAGCATATGGTAACATAACTGAAAAAACAAGGCAACTAGACATTTTTCCATTCTTAATTGCTATCTGGAAATGTCAGGCAGCATTTTTTCCTGAAAATAATGACAAAATTTGGAAAAAATCAGTTGTTTCTTCTTTTCTTCACATAGATTGATAAATGATAATACTGAAAAAAATTAGTAAAAAAGTAGTACACTTAAATTTTTTATTAGAAATATCAAATATCTTCAGACTATTTTGTGAGTAAGGCTAAAAGAAAGGCCTTTTCAGGAGATATTGCATTTGCATGTTCAACAAAACAACAAACAGCTTTTTACATTGATATTTTGTTCTGAAAAAAGCTTTATTTAAGGGGACCCAATCCATTTCACTTCAATGTTGTTTCAGGGAGAGGGGCATGCCATCCCCTTTGATCTGACACCATCATTCCTTCATCCAAAGTCTTTGTGTCATAAGACCAACATAACCCCTCTAATGCAGAGCATGACTTTATTGGTTTTGATTTTACAAATGTAAAACGTGTAACCATGCACATGACTCACAACTTGTCATACAATGCTCCCAATTACAAAACTGTGTGGATTCCTTCAACTCTATTATTGAATCAACCAACTTACTATTCTGAGTGTGGCCAGATTGTGTATCAACATTCAGGAAAAAAAAAAGATCATCCGAAAGGGGAAAGGAAGTCTAATCGCTAAATGCTTTCAAAGTGTGCTTGAACATGCCACATAATGGCTGAATGTCGCTGAGTTAGGAAGTTGCTGTATGTCCATATGGCTCTAGTATCTCTGTAAGTTTGCACAAATTACCCCTGATAATTAAAATTTGACATGGTTAAACAATAAAATATTAATTCAGTGAGTTCACGTACAGCTGTAAGGGTGTTAAAAATATGAAGACGAAATCCTAATTTTTCTGGGTGTTAAAATACTGACAAGCTAGACTTAAGCTCTATTTTTTTTTAAGATTGACAATAATGTTTTAATACATCTATGTAGAATGATTAAAAGGGTGGTGAGTTTAGTATTATTGGCAGTATGTCTATAGGAAAATGTATCATTGCTAAGGACCTTTTTTGAACATAATCTCCAGCATTGAAACTGTGAAATAGAACAATGATAAGGCTGTGACTATCACACACCATTCACTTATTAATAATATATAAATATATAAATAACCAGTCTTATATGTGTTGTTACCTTGTATGCTGGCTGTTTGACTGTAAATAACCAAACAAAGGGTTATACACTTACAGGCAGATGACATTTAGGCTGCGCAGCGATGCCGCTCTGATTCATTGAATTTGAACATGTGAACACAGCATGATCGGGGCTGGGCCTGTGTGACGTCACGCGCCAGGCTGACCAATAGCGGCGAGTGTTTTTCCAGCCTATGATTGTACAGTAAATACTACGAGCTCTGTCTCCGTCCCTCTGCATGATGAAAGCACAGGAGAAAAGAAAGAGAAACCTCTGGATGAGCCACAAGAACGTTTGTTAGCGCTGAGATATTAGATATTATTCTGCTAGTATCAGAGCCTGGTGAGGTCGAAGCTCCCCGGTGGTTCAGTCGAGGCTATCTGTGTCAGAGGGGACGTGAGCAAACTGAGAGAGACGGAGGGGGGGGCGGGGTGGGGGGTTTGTCGGCCCACTGCAGTCTGAATCACCGGAGACTCGCCCCACCGCTGGTTTATCACCGACGTCGTTGGCCCATCGACGTGCGCATCCTCCCGGAGACAGAAAGCAACGGGAAGGGACGGGAGCCGAGCCCGTGTTTGGCCCTCTGCCGCAGCCCCGAGGTGCGCTGCTTGGCAGAGCATGCTAAATAATGAGCCAAAGGGACACACTGGTTCATTTGTTCGCTGGAGGGTAAGTCACACAGCGAATTTCACGCATGAATTGTAATTTTTTTTTTTAATTGAATTGACAGCCACAGCTTTGAAGTGGTGGCCTCGTCGTCTGGTTCACCTAGCCATTTAGCTAACACGGACAGTTTTGCTCGGCAGCGCGGGCACGTCAGTGTCAAAACCGTTGGTTGAAACTACACTTCCTGTCAGCGCTTCAAAATATATAAATTTGTATTGAGAAATATGACAGAGATGATAAGTTTGAACTAAGATGTGCCTTCGGGGACTTCACCTTCTATTTCAACGGAGATTTGTGTGGTTTCACGAACTTAACTACCGATTTCTTTTCAACTGGCAATAGCTTACACCTTAATTTTGAAGGCAAGTTAAATTAATTTCCGCCGTCTCTCGCGAGAACTTGATGAAGTTGTTCTGTAGCAATGGGAGTGCTACTCTCTCTCCAGAGATTTAACATTAAACAACCTGAGAAATTAATTACATGAATGAAACGAAAGGCCAGGTCTGCGTTTATAGAGTCACAATGTGATTAACTTCTACATCTTCAGTTTCTTTATGAATGATATTAGTGGCTGTTGAAACCCCAACTCTAACTCCAGCTTCATTTCCCACACATTTTCATGCCAGTTAACCTTATTTGCAACATATGAGCATTTAATCTGTAAACATCCATTGGAAAGTATTTGTTCCCAAGATCATCTGAAGGTTTTTGTAGAACTCCAAAGCGTAGGTGGGAGAATTTTAGTGATCTGTCTGGCATTTGTTTTTCGCGGGAGTAATCCTCTGTTGATCATTTGTGAATGAGCAAATAAGGCCACCAAATGAGGACAATACAGTGAAACTACTGTAGCTGAAACCTGCTCACCATACAATCACTAAACACTGCATCTCATTCACAATTCTGTAAACAGGCCTGACAAGCTTTTTCATCAAAGAAAATTTGAACGTAAACAGGCGTAAAATTTAACAGTTTATTGATGCAGTATATCTGTCTTGGTTTTAATCCACTGTCTTCGGTTTCTCTGTGTCTGTCACGTCCTTCTTTTATCTCTGCACCAAACCATTGACATTCAAATATGGTAATTTCATCACACCACAACTCAGCTCTTATCTTTGAAATTTGAAAACAAATCACTGTGTGATGCATTCTTGTATAAACAGAATCTGATTTGCTTTCCCTCAAACCTAAGCATGTGGCCTGAGCACAGTGCTTCCTCTCACAACCACTGAGCACATGCTTGCCGCAGCCAACATAACCCTGAAAGTAGGCCAAGGGTCACCGCTGCCTGTGAGCATGAATGTGGGTCGGTCTTTTAAAAGGTAAATATAGCTGGTGCTACTCTAAAGAGCGTGCCGTTAAAGGAATTTGCTGCAGTGAAGATACACCACTCTAGGACTAGTGTTCACTTTACCTGAACTGTAGAGCATTTGTATTATAGTTCCTCTAAACAGTTAACACAAGCCCTGCTTGCGGTAGTTTAAACCTGAAGCTTTGTTTATTCAAGTCCTATTGTGGAAAGCACCAAGCCTTTGGTGAAAGCAGGCAGGATCAATAAACGTGCACATGGAGCAGTGGAACAGAGCAGTGTTTTGAGATGCCATGGGCTTGTAAAAATATGGTACTAATTTACAATAAGTAAGATATAATAGATAATAATAATGAGGGTAAAATTTATTGAAATTAGATCAGCTTCAGTTTGTTTACATGCTGTTGATGGCTTTAGTTAGAGTAGAGGTCAAAGTCTAAGCAACATGATCGTGGGTTTCTTTGGTTCATTTGTAAACACCCATGTCTTTATTTATGGTGTGCATGTGTGTGTGGGTGTGCAAGGTCAGCTAAATGACACTTTTAATTTTCATGACACCCCATTTTCATCTTCTCGGATAGCAAAAGGTCAGCAAAGTGGTTACAGTTACACCTAAGCGTAGTCAGTTTCCTCTGATTTGAAACCTTAATAATAGTGCTCATAGTCTTGATAGATTTCACATCGCAGTATCACAACATCAGATCATGGTGCCTGGCTGCTCCTAGATAATTTTAGAGCTAAAAAGAATAACAGATTGTGTTATCAGTGATGGGGAGACTAATATTAAAGGTGGTTTAATAAAGAAAACTATCATAGGAAATAGGAAGATAGGACATATAGATCTGACTTGGCCCAGATATTATTATGATAATGTTATAGATGGTCCTTCATATAAAAACTGAGCAGAGGTTACTAAAGCACACACACATATCAGTATTTTGATGTGACCCCTCTCTTGTGTTATGTTGTTTGTTTGTGTGCTTGTTCTGTTTTTGTTACCACGCTTTGTGTCATTTTGTTCATGTTTTCTTCCATTGTTTTCTTTGTTTCTGCACACTTTCCTTCTAAATTCATTCCCTTTTTCCTTTGTAGATGTGGTGGTACAGTGGGTGCTATTTTGACTTGTCCTCTGGAAGTGGTGAAGACCAGACTGCAGTCCTCCTCGATCACTCTCTACATCTCTGAAGTCCAGCTCAGCACCGTCAACGGAGCCAGTGTGGCCCGTGTTGCTCCACCAGGGCCTCTGCACTGTCTCAAGTAAGGAGAATTACTCTAAATGTTAATTTTACTATCTTTTCTTTATCAGGTATAATTTCAAATAAATCTTGTTAATTCTGATTTACTGGAAGATATGGATGAAAAATATTTACCAACTAAAAGATTTTTTTTGTAACAAATGCAGGTATCTGGAAAATGCATATCAATTTGGGTTTTTTGTAATGGATTTTGGATTATGTTATATTTTCACTGTTGTGTTTTCCTGGTTTTAGTGTTAGTGACTTGACAATTCCAGTTGTATGAAACCAACAGTTGCATGTACTATCAGTTCCAAACTACTTCTTATTGTTCTGCTAATTTTGATTTAGATAGATAAGGTTATGGGAGGCATGTGGGTTTGGACAAAACAGACTTAATTTGTCCAGAGTGCATACATTGTTTTCATATGATTCAAATGGAAGCAAACAGATGCAAATGTGCAGCATAAATTGAGGCAGAGGAACTGATTGATTTGAGCGAATTTGGAATTACCCTGAGTTGTGTAATGCAGTCAGAAGGAGGGACAATGTCGAGAACACAAATTTCCTCCTAAGTTAGTAAATCAATTAGAGCTGAGGCACAAACAGTTTGTATTTGTTCACACTGCAAATGTTCATATCTTTTGCCACATTTCTCGATTGGCGCTCTGCAGAGCTATCGGCTTTGATAATGTAACATGTTTGTCTGTATGTGCTGTATCACTGTGATCTTACTGAGTTTACATTTTGCACTAATTCCTGAGAACAAATGCTCAAAGAGTATAATTGTATGTAACATCATCATAATGCAACACTTAAAAGTTAAAGTTTTAAAAACTGAAAAAAAAGAAAAAAAAAGCAGACAGTGGATTTAACATATTGTTGTGTCCCCAAGTATCTGTTACTATTTTGCCCAACCCATTTTTGGGTATGTTCTGAACCAAAGTGATGTTGGTCAACGTGGCATCTAAGAAAAATAAAATGCATAAATGCTTAACTTGCCCTCGGGAGGTTTTTTGGTTTGCTGTGGAATTTTCATTTGAGAAATACTTGTTCATTTGTCTGATAAAGGCACAATCTACCACCAAAACACCTGAGCAGTAGAGCAGATGAAAAGTCCAGCCTCAAGTATATTCCTATTAAGGGGCATCTAGAGACAAAGTAGATGATTTTAATCCTCATTTTGACTGTTAAGATGTGAGGTTGTTTTGGGTAATTCTCTAGACGACTACTGGGAAACTAATGTCAGAAATACACAATAAGTTGTTCCCCTTTGCCTGCAACATAATGTAATTTTGTTACTCTTCTTATTAAATAAAATGGAAAGACGGGAACTGAGAGTGCAGGGGAATTAGCCACTGGTTAGGTGTTTATTTTGAACCTTTGAAAAACAAGTGTAGATACTCAGAGTCAATGCTAATCTGTAGCTATGTTTGAGCTCTGTAGCTCAAACATAGCTCTACTCTTGTCTGTCGCAAACCTTGTCACACAAACACACTGCTTAATGCAAAAGCTACTGTGTGTGGAATTTTCCATTGCTAAATGCCTCCATTATTGTGCAAATTAGGTGTCTTTGTCAAATGTCTTATCTCATGTTTTTTTAATTCAGGGAAAAAAAAAAATCAGGAGAAATTTTGCTTTTTATCATAGAAATCAGATTTTTAGGACAAATGCTAAACTCGTTTTCTTTGCAGCTTTCCTGTCTCCACAGGGCTTTCTTATCAACACTTTCTTCAGGATTTTGTTTAATAACACTGGACTGAGGCCCACTTTTGAGAGATTGCAGTTAATCTGGGCATTTTTTTGAGCTCAACATTGGCCTTGTGCTGACATAAACCAAGTTCTTGTGTTGTCCTTGAGCCAAGAGCAGAAATTGTTCACCACTGTCACACGATATTACACGAGAGGAAGAGGACAGAAGAGGGATGATCGGTATGGCGAGCAAAAAAAAAAAAAAAAAAACCCACACACAAGTCAAAGTGTAAATCAGGGCATGTAAACCAAGCCTTATTACCTTGGAGCACACTACCACTCTTAGCTGTGTGTTAAATCTGCTTATTTAATTATTCTCTACTCTTAGGGAGATACCATACACTGTAAATCATTTAGTCTCATCTTAGTTGAAGTATTTAACTATAAACATAGTTAACTTGGCAAATATCTCATGGCCAGAGTTGGAAGTTACAGCTGCATTACTGTACTGATTAGGGCTATGCCTTGTTTTCAATGCTTTGGAACAGCTCTAGTCTAGCCACTATCATAAGAATTTAACCTCCTCCGGAGGACCATTTTGTTTTCTGTCCCAAAAGGCCATTTTCTGGGCCTCTTTATTTCTTTGAATAAAAAGGTGCACCGAATTAAGGCAAAGCTCATCTTGAATGAGGTGGCTGGTTATTGGATTGGAGAAAGATGAACAGTCTTTGAACACAGCAGAAAATGAAAACGTGACCTGTCAGGATAACACTAATATAAACACCAACAGATCTGGGACACCTGTCACCTGTCAGCATGTTGATAGTGGCCTTGTTTATAATGTCAGGCTGTATTGAGTGTCAAGTCTTGGCACAATGCCCCAGAAGATATAATTTACTGGTCTATTTTGGGATGCCCACATCAGATATAAATTTAGCCACAAACAGAAGTCATGCCAAATGAAGTGCTGTCTCTGCGGATTACCTGTATTTTGAAGGACTTTCATTTTCCTTTTCTTTCCATGTTCCTTTTTCCATGATCATAAAGCATGTGAGGGAGTTTTTTTTACATGCAGTGGTTAGACAAACAACCATTGTAATTGTTGTATGTGTAATTTCTCTATGCATCCTGTTTATATAACTGTAGTTTCCAAACATTAAAACTAAAACTACAATAAACATTTTGGATTAAAAGGTTATGAAGCAAAAGTTAGATGACACATGACAACACCTGCCAGCCATCTTTCTTCTCAATCCTCTAGCCGGTAGAGTGATTATATACCCAGTGGTATAAATTAAAATAAATTATACTTGGATATTGAAAGTACTAGAAAAGAATGACCCATATCTATCAAACGTTTTCTGTCTTTACAGGTTAATTCTAGAGAGAGAAGGACCACGTTCACTCTTCAGAGGACTAGGACCCAACCTTGTCGGTGTTGCACCCTCCAGGTATGTACAATTTTATTTAAAGTATTCTGGGGATTTTACTTGTCTTTTCCTGCTTACTTTAGCTTTTATGCCCAGGTCTCCTTGGGAAATTCAACAAATATGTACAGAAAAAAACATTTTTGCCGCAGAATATATTTGCTCCTGCTGGGTCTTTTCTTTTTTTAAGTTTGTGGCTCACTTGGAGCTTATGTTGACAGTAATAATGGCACACATGAATGGAGTTAAACTCACGGAAATGCAATGAAAATCTGTGCTTCAAACCCCAGTGGAAATGAACAGGTTCCCTTTTGCTTAGCTTAACTGGTTGCATAACAGCCTGGAGTCAGTCAATCAAAGTCTGAATGAAACAGCAGCCACTGCAGGCATCAGCCAGCTGCAACTCTCTTGTCATGTGACTGTTGTTGTTATGTATTATCACAATGGGGTTTCTATAGTGAGGCAGTGTGTTTGTGTCTAATCCCCCTCCATGACCTGTTCTCCCTAGCTACTGCTGCATCACTTGCCTATCCTCTTCCCGTTGGTTTGTTGGAGTGTCTGTCTCAGTCTTTGAGTCATCTTTATAGTCTCTATCTCTCCTGCCATGTTTGTCTGCATTAATTCAGAACTCTAGATCCTATCCTATCTATGCTGTCTTCCTCTGTCTGACTCAGACTCTCTGAGGGGTGTGTATCTCTGTGCATGTGTGCACCCTGTGGGCTAGTTGTCCAGCTGTGGGAGTGGCAGCTTGTTTCCTGGTCATGACAGCTATAGCAAACTGTGCTATAGGACGATATTGTTACATAAGTGTGAACCTGATGAACTCATTGGTAACATACATGCTTTCCCACCGTCTTATGTAGCTTTTCTAATCCTAACGTTTTCCTGTTATTTGTGGCACTGTGGCACATTGCAGATTCAGTATATCAGTACATACAGGCTTTATATTTGTACTTGAATGTCCACATTCCTTCACTGAAATTGTATCACAATTACCTGTTTTTATGGCTCCACTGTCACTTCAGATTATTCAGAATATCTAAGATTCTATATATCTTTAGGATCTTAAAGAGAATATAAAATAAATTCAGCAGCCCTATGTTTTGGTTTTTTTTTTTTTTTTTTATGTCAGAGCTTTATTACAAGTGTGATGCAAACATAAAAATCCACAAACATTTTGAGGATATTTTGAGGATTATACATGAAAAACTTAAGACTTACCATAATCATAAAAACATTTAAATTTTGAGATTTGGAGGTCATAAGTAACTCAAAACTTTCACTTTCAAACCATCCAAATTCATCAGTTCAACCTTCAGCAGCACGCAGTCAAAAAATTTATTATGTGTTATTGATTAACATGCAGCCATCGCTGGCTGCCAACGGAAGATTCCCGATTTGCAGGTGGCAACTTCAGATGAAACATTTCACTCTATTTATTCACAGTTTAAAGCTTGAACTTTAAATGCAGTATAACTGAATTGAATAAATAAATAATTACTTTATTTATCCGTGATAGGTTAAAATTCTGGGTTGCTGGGCTACAAAGTTATTCTCGCCTGCTATAATTAGCAAACAGAAATCTGACATGGGAAAGCTAAAAACATCTTCTGATGGTAATGAGGGCACAGTTCACTGGGAATGCTGCTGGCGTTCATTAGTGACACACACACACATTAGATGTGTATATGGAACAGTTTGCACCAGCAGCATCACTCATTACGTGGGAGAGATGCACATACACATTCAGAACCACTCAAATAATTAATCTGTGGAGCAACATGATTATGTTGTGCATGCTCTCAACTCAGATAGAGGGCAGGGAGGCGAGGTCACTGGATTTAATTCCACTCAGCAGATATGTTGACTAAATCCTTTGATTTTTATTTAGTGCGGCGCAGCTAGAATCATGAGAGATAAATCTGCTACTAAAGCATGCCATGAGATTGAGACCCACACACATAAGCACTGATAAACTCCTGTCCATGGCTTGCTTTTACGTGGCATATTGGCTGGTTTAGTTCTATTGTATGAGATGTACAGTTAAGGTAGTATTTTGTTTCAGGGAGTTAAAAGATTGTTTTCATATTTGATGCTGTTCTTTATATAAATCATGTAGTCACACAATTTGCCTGTGTTTGTAATGTGAGTTCCTTATTTGCCAATAAGGAAAAGCATTGTTTTTTTCTAGTGTTTCCCCACTGGTTAGTAGTAGTTAATCTTTAGTTGTCTTATCCTGTGTTGTCAGTCTCTAACCTCTATATTATTGCTTGGATGCAGGGCAATCTACTTTGCAGCCTATTCAACAGCCAAGGAGAAGCTGAATGGGGTACTGGAGCCAGACTCTACCCAGGTGCACATGGTGTCTGCTGGGATGGCAGGTAATGATGGCTCCCTCTCCCCCTCCCTTCTGTCTGTCTGTGCGTCTGTCGCTGTCTTATTAAACCTGTTTGTCTGTCAGTCGTCAATCTACCGGGGCAGTGTAGATCACTTATGGGTTTTATTAAAAATATGTTAAAGAATTATTCAATTTGTCTTCTTGAGACAACTTTCATTTATCTCTATCTTCTCATAATTTTTTTTCTACAATTTGTAGTGTCCCTGAAGTTTCACTTCATCACCCCCCCCCTCCCCTTCCATATACATGTGTGGGATGGGGGGATCTTCACAAAGTTTAAAGCTTGTGAATACTTAAAGCATGCAAAAGCTAACTGCTACTATCTGTTATAAGCAGGCATTATGTAGCTCTTTTATGTATAGATATTAAATATAAACAAAAGGGGGTTTAACAGAAAGCACAATTTAAGACTCTCAGGATCAAACTGACCTTGACCTTGATTGTGGTTAGAGTGGCCTCACTTTATTTACTGGGAAACCAGGAAAGATACATGTATCAACAAGCTGTACCTTCTACAGTCAAATTACTTCAAAGTAAAGTGCTCCCTCCTCACTTACATCTTGCAATTGAGAAAAGTTACCATGCCAGTCACACAGTACGTCCTTACTACTTTCTCTCACCAGCTTTCTTCTGAGCATGTCCTTTCTCCGTCCACCAAGATAATACAATATCTTGTCTCTTCATGGTGGCCTTGACAGCCCACATATGGTTGAGGTGACAAAACCCTATATCAGCACTAAGTCTAGATGAGACACAGTACCCAGGCACTGCCACTGCTGGCATTTATCTCATGGAAATATTTCTAGAAGAATACCACTTGGTCCTCAAAGTTTAGGTTGTGCTTTCCTCTTCTCCTAGCCCTGTTGTCCCCAATGTCTTCCTTTTTTTTTTTTTTTTTTTTTTTTTTTAAATTCTCCTCACCCTTCTTCCCTCTTTTTTATTCTTTCATCTTGAGGCCTCTCCAGAGGACTTTGTAAATGGTTTAACATCACAGTTGTTACTTAAACAGTGTGGTCTGGGCCCCCTTCTTTGATCTGTGTGTATAGAGGAGAGAGCTCGGTCCCCAAAGGTCAACCGGGGCCCCTGGCACTTGGGCGGACACGTCAGGTAGCACCCCATTTCTTTACACTGGTATGATGAAACCATGGTGATTTTATTTTATGAATATTAGAAGTTCATGATGGTTATTCATTTGTAATGATAATACCATTGCTTATGGCAGTGTGTTTGCTGCTGGTTTGTAGTTTTAGGATCTTCTCATATGGTTTTGTTATTGCTTAGTCTTGACACACATCTCCCCCCTTCCCCTTAGCTTATTGTCTTGTTCCATCAACATAGTAAAGGTAAAGTAATGACACATACTTGGATTTTATGTTTTTCACCACAAAAGAAATGCTAACCTTGTCACTGCTATGGGAGGCTTTGTTTTTGTTTTGTTTCTTGTTTTTTTTCCTTATTAACACTATTAGTGCCTCATCCATTTCTATTAATAGAGAATTATCAGTCCATGATCCCAAAGCCTATTTCCACATAACATCCTCTTTTAAACCTCTCACCTGGTTAAGTGCATGCTGTTAATTAAGGCTGAGGCCACCAGTTTAAAGGACACAAAATGATACTTGATACCATGATGCAGTGAAAACACAGATTTATGTTGATATCGATAAACACAACAACAAAAAAGGCGATTTCATACAGAGAGCAGTGTTTTGTTTCATCATTTTCTACACATGCCTTTGTCTCATGTACACAGGCAAGGATATACTGTAACATTACCTTAGCCTATAACCACAAGCGCTGGACAACTACTATGGTATCTTGGGCAAACATCTGCGTTGTTCATCTATACAAATATCTCATTGTCTTTTATATGTATGGAAACTTATCAGCACTGAAAAATAAAAGCTTTAGTGACAGAACAGCTACATGTTGCCCAGATACTGGAAAATTATTTCCAGTTATGTAAAGTAACTTTGTAACGGTCTCCCTGCAGTGAATTGTTGGCCTTCTCTTTGGGGAAAGTAAGGTTAGGCCACTACTTGGACTTATTTTCCCTCCTGGTGGTTAATCTAAAACATATTTGCCTTCTCTGAATGTAGGTCACTCTTCTCTGGAGAAACTGCTCAGGCATTATGTACCATAGAAAGATCATAATGCACAACATGCAGCAGCAGCATATGCTGCATATGCAGCGTTTCACACTATGGGGCAACAACAACAACAAGGGACTTGTTAGCCTGTACTGGCCGCACATCTATCAAATTAATAGCATATCAAAATTACTAGGCAAGCAATCAAGTGAGCTTCACTTTCGTTACAAAAGTATCTGTTACTCTGTGCCATGTCATAGGTCATTTGGTCAATCCTTCTTGCCTTTTTAGGTTTATTTGATTAAATAAACACCATACATCACCTGTCCTTTTTATTTTTGCTCTCATGCTCTGTGACATTGAAGAGGACAGATAACTGCAGCAGCTATTTGATGTGTTTTTCTAGAAACAGGTTGGCTCTCTGGAGACACTTTTTTGTCCATGTACAGGGATGTTATTAATATTATTTTTAAATTTATCCCAGTTTTACCAGAACCAGGTCTGACCCAGAGAGGTATTTGGGGCAGACTGAGTTAAATTCATTGTTTCACCACATCGTATTACTTCACTGTCTCCAATTTCATCACATATTCACAAAATGGTCTTGTGTCATCACCATCATCCATCACTTAGACTCTGTTACACACGACAAGGTTAGCATTTCCACCTGCCTCTCTTTGTTTTTTTACCTTTTGTTCTTATTAAGCATTTGACCTCGTTCTTTCTCTGATATGTAGAGTATAAACTGATGATGGCACAATGATTATGAAGAATACATATACACTACAATTTTACTTTCTGCCTTTGTGTCTGTACTTTGTGTGTTACTTTGCTTCGGTGAGATGGAGCTGGAGCTTTGGATTGGGTTGGCTTCTGTGCAGTCAACATTTTCTTTATTCGAGTTGAAAAAAGCAGTAAAGGGAGGGGATAAATTGGAATTGAGTGAATGTAAAATAAATTGAAATCAATTTGATTCAATGAATAAAAGTAAATTAGAGGGCATGGGTCTTAGAGTTGGGATTAGGATTTGGGGAAAGATGGGGGTGAGGTCAGTCCTTCACCTCCCATCTCTTCTCCATCTACCTGTACAGTACCAATGGGTTGGGGTGGGTGGTTGGTGGGGTTGGGGGTGGATGTGACTGCTGCTTGTGTGTGACTGTGGTACAGAAAAGCCTGTGTCTATTTTAGGGCTTTACTGTAAAGCTTTCACCCCTGCGTGATTGGGTGGGAGACCCCCGCCATCTGAGCCCCCCATATCTGCAGGCTACTAGCTGCAGCGGGGAGGAGCTGGAGGAGCTTTGCCCCTCCCTCGTGAGTACACATCATAGACGCTACTTCCTTCTACTTCCCTCTTTTTTCTTCTGCCTCTTTTTGTTCTTCTCTTCTTCTCTTCAACAGACCTGTGTCATCCTCTCTTCCTCACGCAGTTGCCTTAATGTAGGGCTCTGTTGCATTGATACTCTACATGTAACTCAGGTCTCTTTATAGACTTGCCCGCGTCTAGCTGTTTTCTGCAAATGGCCATGTTTTGTTTCTCTATCGCACATCATTTGCATCAGAAACTTTTAGAGACTTTGTGTCATTTCATAATGATATAAAGTACTCATTAAGTACTCATTAGCTTTACACCCAGCATATCAAACTTTACATCACTGTATATTGTCTGCTGTTCCTACTAAAACACAATGTCTGTTCAAAATATCATCCCCTCTAAGCAACTCAAACAAGCACATGCACACACTCACAACTGCCTAGGACATTCCTAGGACACAAGGACATTCCTAAATTATTTTCAGGGACTTAATTATTGCCTGACCCCATGTTTCAAAATAAGCTAACATTTAAGCTGCGAAGACAGATGGACACATAGAGCAAGGTTAGCCATGACCATTAGGAACTAAAGGCTGCACTAAATTCCACATCAGAGACTTTCCACTTTAGTCCTGCTGAATAATTGAAGAACTTCCTCCAGACACCATCTTGTTTCTCTCTGCTGTGGTATGGCTTGTTGGGCTTGTATCAGGCCAACAGTCTCTCTGTAGTGTCTAACCGGTTAACCACTGGTTCATTGAATGTTATAGAATAAACACAAAGACATGCATTCGTTGACTAATAGGTGGATGCATTCATATTGCTTAGAATTTAACATACTCAGAGCAAAACTGCAAATCTAATGGAGTATAATGGCAGAAAATAATTACCTTAGTTGTGTGCATTTCAAAGCATCTTGAGAATGTAGTGATATTAAAAAAACAGAATCTTTTTAAGATCTTTTAAGATGAGCTTATGTTATGTAAGATGTTCATTCAAAGCACAATAGCTCTCATTAGCATTTAAAAGAAATTAATCAGACTGCAGTATAATAATGAGCCTTAATTTGACTCAAAAGGTCTAAAATGAATTTGCTGCTTGGCCTCATTTTCCCAGTGGTTGCAGTAAAGAGATTTTTTACAATGATAAATGGTAAAAAACCAATAGCTGCTGCATTTGTTCACTGTTGTAAGTTAAGATACTTTAATACAGGAAATTAGCTGTGTTGTTTACATGCACCTGAGTAACATTTCACATGAAGAGGATCAATATGTGATGCGTGCATTTGTTTTTTTTTTTTTGTTTTTTTTTTTTAGCGTAATCAGTGATTTCTATTTATTTATTTATTTTTAAATGAAATCCATACAAACAAACAAATTTAGTCTTAGTTCATCTAAACAATATGTGTCTGTAGGAATGAAACAGCTGACTGAAATGTTAAACACCAAAGCCAGTTGATCCTGTTTAGTGAAGTGCTTTCTCTCTGTCCTTGCACAGTATAGAATATTTAGTGTACTTGATTAGATTGTATTCTTCCAAATGTCTCTGCATCTGTCTGAACCTCTGACATTCTCTGAATTTCCCAGGGTTCACCGCCATCACAGCCACCAATCCCATCTGGCTGATTAAGACTCGTCTGCAGCTCGATGCCAGGTATGGAGCTACAGACCTTAATGCCTCAAATGTCTAGAGGCTACAGTGGAATGGGTTGCATGGACTCACTAACGTGAATAAAATGGATGTCATTTAATTGACGAATTATTAGTTTTAGTTAGTTTTAATTCTTTTTATGATTACAGAAACCGGGGTGAGCGGCGAATGAATGCATTTGAGTGCGTGCGGCGGGTGTACCAGATGGACGGCCTGCGAGGTTTCTACAGGGGCATGTCAGCATCGTACGCTGGCATCTCTGAGACTGTTATTCATTTTGTCATCTATGAGAGCATCAAACGCAAACTGTTGGAATCCAAAGCCCATGCCAGCATGGACGAAGAGGACGAATCTGTCAAAGATGCCTCAGATTTTGTGGGCATGATGCTCGCAGCAGCCACCTCCAAGACCTGTGCCACCTCCCTCGCCTACCCTCATGGTACTCTTCGGTCTCACTCACGTTAGCTTTTTGTTCTTTTCAAAGGATAAGGCTAATGCTATGTCATGTGTCATTTTTGGCAACATATCCTTAAAAAATGTGGACTATTTCCTGCCTTGTCCTTTAAAGGACACTCCTCATATGCTCATATCAACTTGAAAGTGCTTTTTAAATATCATTGTCTTAAAGGACACATATCATATAGTGTATGGAAAATTTAATTGCTACAGCAAATTACCAATTTTTCTGCTGCTTGTGGGCTGAATTGACTAGAATTAATTATAGCGACAAAACATGTTGCATTTGAGTGAGGCAGTGACTCACTTTTTGTTACTGGAAAATATCATGGTCACTTGAGCTATAAATATCACTTATTATTCTCCACCTGCGTGTACAGCCCACAGCTGAATGCAACAGTGTAAATGCGTTCTGTTTTTCAAATTGTATAAATGTATAAAGTCATTATGGGACATCTCAGTACAGGGAGAATGGGTATATGAATAGATGGATCACTCACATTGTTCAGTTTACTTGAGAACAGCAGATACAAAAATTTAGTTTTACAAATACACAGCTCTCATTGGCAGAGTGTGACAAGACCAATTAGTGGCCTGTAATGAATCTAACAGTTTTCTTCCTCCATTGTCAAATTGCAGAAGTTATCCGCACACGGCTACGAGAAGAGGGCAGCAAGTATCGTTCCTTCTTCCAAACTCTGCTCACGGTACCCAGGGAGGAGGGATACCGGGCCCTGTACCGCGGCCTAACCACCCACCTCGTCAGACAGATCCCCAACACCGCCATCATGATGTGTACTTATGAAGTGGTGGTCTATCTGCTTGGCTGTTAGCCCACTAGCTGTGTCTCTTTCCTGTTTAGAGAGGGAGACAGTTAGCAAATGACCGAGAAGGATGCCCTTTGGAAAGTGGGGATGAAATGTCAAAATGAAGACCAAAGGAAGACAGAAGATGGTCTAGTGGACCAGGACAGGACAAATGGAAAACACATGAAGAAAAAAGGAAGGAGGATTGTAATCAGCTTCACCATTTCCAGTTCCCTTTATAAAGCTGCTGGAACATATAGAAGATGCTATATGTCACAGAGGAGGTAATGTGGTGAGGCGAGAGAAGGCACTGACAGGAAAGACAGAGGAAATAGAGGAAACAGCTGAAGGAAATGATTTTAAGCACATTTCAGTGGCCTTAACAGAATGGGTTTTAGTTTGCATACTTTTCTTTGAGTGAAGAGAAACTGTTTCTCACTCTCATGGTGATGACATAGTGAAGGGGGAATGCATGGAGACAACTGAACTTGACAGCAAAGGTGATAACTAAATGTTGATCACTTTCCATAATCCAATAATTTCTACTTGGCACTATTTGTCTGTGCCAGTCTTCTCTTGCTTCAGTGCTGTGAAAACTACTGTATGATTGGGATGATTGGCAGTTCAGGAATGTTCTTGTAAGGCCAAATATCAGAAGGAAGACAAAAATGTTCTCAAGTCACCTAAATCCACTCGTGTTTGCACTACAGAAAGTGTGGCTTCAAGCATTCCCCCTCTGAGCACTGCAGTTGACCCCCCTACATGTATGCATGGCAGTTCACTCACTGGTCAGAAATACAATGATGAGCCTGTGATGGCCTGTCACTGAAAACAGTGTGTTAGACACTAACTAGTGTTTATAAAGAGTAGGTTGAAAGGCTTACTTTCAGTTTGATTCCTCTATAGCTCAGTGCCTAGTGGTGACATGCTGGGCTAAAGCTGGCCTGCAGCGTTTGACAGTTTAGAACTAAAAGTAGATTGTATACAAGTCCAGTCCAGTCATTGCTTAGGACTTTAAAATCTTGTGTGAAAACATGAGACCAGCATGTCCTTTCTGAGATGTAAAGTGTGTGACTATCCAATAGGTACCAAAACTGAGTATCTACCATTACAGTTCCGCTGCTCAAATATAATGTGATGGTGTGGGGAAATGTTGGACTCTGAGACAGTTAATGTAGTGTCATAGTGTCCCATAACCTTTTTTGTGTGTTTGCGTGAGTCTAACATGTGAATCACTTTCACCGCGACGGTCTATGTTCACGAAAGTGTGCGTGTGTTTGTGTGCCTGCATGTATAATAAATATCTACTCCAGATTTCCCTCCTCTAACTATTAATCTACAAGACATTGTGGGTGTAAAGAAAAGCTCCTGTACAGTCATGGGAGCTTTCATTACCACTCTCATGCCATTCCTTCCTTCCAGTGGCTTCCATCTGACCTGATAACATGCACTTTTGTGGCCTTTTAGGGCTTGTGCTTTGCATTTTATTGTGTGGACAGTATAAACTTGTACATTGTAAAAGAAAGAACTATTACTGTATATCAAAAAGGTATTTTGCGCAATTGTTCTCATGGCAGATATATTGTACAGTTTAGAGTTATCAGTAGTTGTGAAGGACGTCCAAATGTGTTTATATAATTATAGATACTGTATATGCATATCATTGTTTCCTTTAGTTCTGTGTATGATCATGCTCTAGTTTGAGTTGTAAATGATTGTTTTCATTCTTGTGCAATTTAACCTTGTTAACATCGACTGTTGACATGAGTATTGATTTGCTTGACTAATATTTCTTCAGTTTTTTTTCTGTGTTTGTATGTTGTTGTAAAATGCCATACAAACATTTGTGCGTACATGAGAGCTAACGAAGGCTGTAGTACAAATACTTTCATGCTAGTATTTGTGCTGGAGCGGTGGTTAGTCATTTTACAGCATTTATAAAAATGTTCCATTTTGTAAAGTTTGGATGTTTCTGTCATTCATCATGTTTACATTGCTCTTTACAGATTATTTTTTGCTCTGCTGGCAACATGTTTTGAATATCTAGATGCAAGTTACTTAATGTGAGAGTTCAAGAACCAGAATCAGCGCAGAACATCACTGCAAATTGGGATTGTTAAAATGAATTTGAGAGATTCAGATGTTTCTAAGCTAGGAAGAGCGTTGTTTTCTAGAGGCAGTAAATGTATTTTTCAATTTGTATCCAAGCACCTTATCAGATTTTCTCTTGAATTTTGACTGTCACTGTCTCAGTGCACAGCCATTCTTCATACAGAAAGGATAAAGTTCACCCTGATTCCACTTTTAGAAAAAGTCTTTATTTCACCAATTACGGGAAATCTGGTCATGATGTTCTTGAGCGCTCTCATTTTTACACCCGTTGCAGTATTATTTCAGAGGCATAGTGGGGTGCTGTAACTTGTAATAGTTATTGATTTTTTTGTCTCCATTAACATGTTGCTAGACCTTAGTTCAGGCTTGGGGGGGGGGGGGGAATTGCTGACTCATTTTAACGTCCATGTTTCCCAAGAAACACTAATAGCTTTTATGTCTCTGGCTCTGTTGCAGTAATATGTAATACTGGAGGTCAAATTACCAAAATGTGACATGAACAGACAACTGGACAAATGTTTATGTGTTTTACCTCTCATGTCAGTGTCTGTATGCAACTCAATCTCTTCAGCCTGTATGCTGGGACTGGATTCAGTCCCAAGCAGGGTTGAATGAAACCTGAACGATTGTTTTTTTTTTTTGCCAGCTCATTTGTTGATGTGTGTGTTTGTTTGTTTTTAAACACAAAAGAAAATAAAAATCAATTTATAACTATAGTTATATCAGCTTTTTTTTTTTTTTTTATTTACTTATGAATATGCACTGTCGTGGAAGTATTTGCATTTTGTTGCCCATAAGGTTAAGAAGAGGTTGCAAAGTATGATGGAGCACCTCCGGAATTAAGGTTCTATATGTACCATTTGTCTATGTTGGGAGATGTGCTTCGGTGTTATTGTATTAATATGTTCAGGAAACTACAAGGCTAGAAATTAAAGTATTTAATGTTTGATGGGTGAAGTCCATGAACTGTTTGTATTTACCTCCTCTTGCCAGCAGGAGGAGCCAAATGTCTCCTAATGGACCAGTGCACAGGTTGAATTCACTGAATTCAGTTTTCTCGCTAAAACGCAATTAGAAATGTCATAATTAAAATTAGACAAGTCCTTTGTGAAAGAGGGGTTGTTTCAACCCGACACGCAGCACATGTCTTCATGACCATTTTATTGCTGACATATTAGAGGCCGATAAAGGAATCGATTCCTGATTAGATCTCTGTAATGGACGTTTAATGCCTGCAGCAGAATTAATCAATGAATGTGGGCAGATGGAAATTGGAATAATCCATCAACATATGTGCTGCGGTTGGACTGCAGTGACTTACATTAAAAACCGGCCATGAGACATTAGTTTGTATTGATTGTGAAGTGCGGCTGTTTGGGTTGTTCAGCACAAACAACTCACACAGACCCGATAACAACTCGATGCAAATCAATCAGCCCGGCGCTGTTTTACTTAAACAAAATAGCCCGAATTTCTGATTTTACAGCAGATCAGTCTATTGATTTTGCGGTTACACTTCTCAACTGGCTCCCACTTAACAGGCCGCTGAGTTGTTCCATGATGAAGATTGTGGAGGAAACCACAGTCTGAGACGTGCACCAGTTCAGCGAAGACAAAAAGCATGGGGACGATGGTGCCTTCAAGCGCTGTCGGAAGCCACAGCAATACCTGGCACAGTGGTTAAGCGAGGTGGAACAGATTAAAGACTACAATTCACGAATGGCAATACATGTAATAATATGTAAAATAACAATAATAATGAAATGAATCCTCTGTTATACACTGTTGGCTAATCTGAAAAGTACTTCTTTGTGATCAAAAACATGACCTTCACATGACTGTCCAGGCCAGCACCACAGCTGACCAGAAAATGGTAAAGTGTGTCTGCTGCTGAAAATCTGCCCCTAAAACATGTCAAATTACTAAAATCGTGACAGAAGATGGAGATGAAGAGGTCCTTGCTAAAATATGCCAACTAAAATGAAAGAAGTTTGAAGTTTCGGTCGAGGCAGTATTTTTCACGTTTGTTATTAATATTATCGTTTATTATTGTTATTTTGATTTATCATTTGCTAATAGTATGAATCAGAGCTGTTGCAGTTGCTTGAGCCAACGATACTATCGGTATCGGTATGCACTTCTGGAGAGGTGTGATGTCAGAATTTACGAGCAGCCAGGAATGTATCATCAGAACCTCAGCCAATGGCGTCAGAGCAGAACGCTGTGTTTTGATAAAAGCGACCAATCAGCGCTCGCGGTGCGGAGTAAATGGACACTCAGCATCGGGTCCTCGGCTCCCGGGATGTGTCGAGCTGCTGTTTAGCCCAACAAAGGAGCCGTCGGTCCGAGGGCGAAACAGGTAACGCCGCGGGAATAACGCTGTTGTCATCGGCGGAGAAGTGGACAGGCCCCGGCTGGACTCGAATCCGCGGAGAGGAGCGCGTTTCGGGGAACGAGTTGAGTTTGTGCTCGGTGAGTCTCTCTGTTTACGCCGGAGCAGCAGATCTGGAGCACTGGGCTGTGTGTAGTTGTTGCGAGGCGAGAGCCCCCCGTTTCCCCCACAAAGTGTCCTCACTGCATTTTGACTTTGATCAAACGAAGTTAAAATTGACATGACCTGTCTTAGTTTGTTGGTCCCTTGCCATGTTATAGTGAAGTTCACTCACAGTTTACATTAGAAATCCTCAGAAAGACGCGTAGACACATTGTACCTGGATGTTTGTGTTTATTCTAATGTCACCTCATCTGTCATGTAACACCACACAGTAAAAGGGTGGAAAGACTGACTGGATCTCTCTCTCTCTCTCTCTCTCTCTGTCTCTCTCTCTCTCCCTCCCCCTCTCTTCATCTAAAACACTGCCCACAGTAGAAAATAAGTTTAAATGTACCATCTTTATCAATGACCACTTTCTAATGGCTAACTATGGCTGGTTGTACAATCCTAAAGAGACTTAATATTCTTATGGAAAGCCACAGGATGTGTTATTCTAGCAGTGGTTGGTCACAGTTGAATAAGAATGCTGCACTGGAGTATGTTTTTGAAGTAACGGGGCCTTTTCCTCACAGTAGCCTGTGAGTGATCACGTCTCTCCACGGCTACACCTTGACATTTACTCAGCTAAGATGGTTAAGATGACAAGGACATTGAAAATGGAGAACAGATGGTAAGAGCAGGCAGGGGAGAGGAGGCAATAAGAGTAGATAGAGATGCAGAGCAGGTGAGAAAGGATGGAGTGAGGGTGGGGAGGAGGATACTTAAGAGAGAGAGAGAGAGAGAGAAGAATGGTCAGGATGAGGAAAGTTAATGACGGAAGAGAAGAGGAGGAAACAGGAGCTTGATCCCCACTCCCTCCTCACACACTTCAGGTGAAGCGTGGCTTCATTTGGTTTATTAACAAGTAATAGGCAAAAAAAGTGTGTGTGGGTAGGTGGAGTCTGCTGGTTGATGGATGACCTGTCGAGATAAGGGATTGGGGGGTGGGGTTTAGTGGGGAGAGAGATAGGGGGATAGAGAGATGGAGGAGGAGGATGGGATGGAGCATTGTAATGTTGACAGGGGGTCATTTATCTGTCTGCTGGATCTGACCAGCCGGGCGCTATGGGAGATCAGGCTGCTCACCAGCATTTCCCCTCCTCACCACCTGTGCCTCTTTTTTTCCCTTCCCTTTCATCCCCAATCTTCACATCACCACATTCTCTTATTTTTTACTTACTTGCCATTTGACTTCTCAGTGTCTTTCCCTGCAACTTTTTGCCTCCTGCCCTCATCCTTGCTCTGTCAGTTCTTCTTTCCCTCCCTTTTAGTTTTCAGATGTGCTTAACCTGAAATTAATAGTTGAAATGCTTTCTGTCAAAACACTTCAAGTGATCCTTGAAAATTCAAAACACTTAGGTTTTCCTCTGAAAATGCTGCTTTCTCTCATCTAATCATGCATCCTTAGCATTTTTCTCTCTCCTCCGGTCTCCCCTAATCTGTTTTATTTCTGTCTTTAGTTTCTGCCTTTTCTCTCCCTTTTTGAAAATCTCCCGTTCTCCCCTTTATCCCTCCAGAGGGGCTAATAAGCGGTGTTATGAGTCAGTGTGAGCACAGAGGCAGATGGGATTCAGCTCGTAGGCTAAATAAGGGTTTTTAACTTAGCTGTGTCTTATCACATCCTGTCACTACTGAACAGATACTGCCTGGTATTATGTATGGAGTGGTAAAAATCCTGAAACTGAGATAGTGGAAGTTCTGTCTAAAGCATGTTGGTGTAATCCCTGTAAAAAAGGTGCCAGTGATGTCAGAATACTAATTTAAATGCAGTGAAGCAGAGATGTGAGAGTCTTTAGGCGATTCACAAAGGCAACGGTTGCCCAGGAGGTGACCCAGTGTTACTGTGCATCAATTAATCAACATCTTTGTCACAGAAACTAAGCTTTAATTGGGTTTTAGATCAATTTCTTTGTAGTTGCCAGACATCTTGTTCATCAACATTCTGCTCAGTGCCCAGTGCGTCACCGTCAATGACTGTTTATAAAGATGGACGACATGACAACTCCCCAAAAGTGAAGCCAAAACATCTCTATCAGCCCCTGGTGGCTGGCTGCAGTACAGGTCATAGACCCCGTAGACACCGGGGCTGAAAAGTGAAGTGGAAGTGCCTTAAATCTGCATATTATCTAATCTAATGGCCATCAGGGGGCAACTCCACTGATTAAAAAAAGAACTGTTTATGTTGAAGTCTATGAGAAATTATTACCTCAGTAAAAGTTTTCCAAATGAATTTATGGTCTCAATCATTAGTTTCAAATCTTCTTCAATACAAGAAGATGTTCATTTTTATTTTAAAGGATTGTAATGGTCATTTTAATGGTAGGTACCATTTACATGAAAATAGACCACAAAGCAGACTATACATTAGGGAGTGGCTACTGTGTGATTGACAGACTTTACCACATGTAGCGACCTGTCTGGATCAGGATAGAGTACTGAGCAGGCAAAAACCATAATGGTGATGACCACAATGCCTCAAAATGGCAGTTCACAAACCAATGTGTGACCTCACAGTGGGTTTGCGACTTGGTTGGTACGTTGGCACAATCTAAGTACTCGTCAAATACATTTTTCCAAAATATGTTTTTTTGTTATTTTAGGTCGCTCTGGTTTCTGATGTATGTTTAAGTGTTAATTTTGCTTTCAATTAGTTATATGATGCTGGGAAATGCGAGTGCGATGTCATCATTGATAGCTGTGACTAATACTTGGGTCGACTCTTAGCTCATCAGTGCAAGATGACTGTACTCATACATGCTGCCACAACGTTTTGGCTTAATTTTTGCACAGTGGGAAGAAGTGGACCCACGTTTCATCTACCTCTGTGCAGTAATTGATCACTGCTCATCCTTCAGTGACACACAAGCCAATTTTTGGTGACAAGATAGACAACATTTTGCAGTCAAAATGAGCTGCTTCCCATCAGCCATCATTATTGTTAATAACTTTCCCCACCTCCCCCATCGTGTTTGTTGTGTGCCACAGGATGCAGGCTCTGACAGGAAGCAGGCTCAAAGATGTGAACCTGTGAAGCCACAGATTTGACTAAACAAAAGCACAAAATAAGGTGCTGTGTTGCTAATGGTGAGAGTCACATCCTGACAAGGATTAACAAAATGTTAAATTGGTACTTTGAAATGATTTAATATCAGCCTGTCTATGTATTTATTGTGGCTGCAACTCAGTGATATGCTCATGATTAATTGTAAATAATAATTTATCACTTTGTCTGTAGAATGTCATAAAGCATTGAAAAACATCCCATCACAACTTTGCAGAGCTGAAAGTGACTTTTTAGTTATTTATTTTACCGTCATGTAAGAAAACAGACATTAGATTGCCACATTCGAGAAGCTGGTAGAGGGAAGGTTCATTTGGGGCTCAGGAGGTAGGAGATGTCGTCTGCTAATCAGAAGGTCGGGGGTTTGATTCCTGGGGGCGAACTTTAATAAATTTGGTAATCCTTTAATTCTCATCTAGTGGTAATGCTTTTTACAATTTTTGCATAATTTCCCAGCAAAATTTCTGGAAAGAGCTAAATGTAATTTGTTACTACTGTATAATAGATGGTTGAAAAGCACAATATACTATAATAGATTTATGAATAGAAACTTTACGTTGCACATATGTTGAATTTTTATGTTATGATTTAACTTTTGCATGTTCAGCTGAACTGCTGCGTCCAGTATATCTTTCTGTCTTTGGACAGCCATGTAAATGTATGCATCTTACATCTGACGCTGGCAGAGTGGGAATAGATTTATATTCAGCAGCCTTTTGTTAAGTCAGCGTTAGACTGCTGAGCTCACAAAAATGCACACAGACCCACTTACAGAGGTACTTACATATGCACAAATACACAGATGTCACTCAGGGAAGACAACGTTCTGATTCACTGCAAAGCTCTAAAGTCAAAGACATCAACTGCTGCATAGAGAAACAAACAAGAAGACGATGTGCTCCTCCTGCTCATGACTGGTGCTCAGTGTCTAAGTGCACTGTGCTGCTTTGTGTGTATGTTTACACACCTTTTGTGTTTAGTCTTTAGTGCCTGCTGATGCACTGATGACTCACACAGGCCATTACAATGCCAGGAAAAGTCAAGTAGTGAATGCAGCTTACCGTAATATGGCAACAAATCTCCTGGTGCAGTGAGTGACATGAATTAGGATACACATTGCCAAAAACTTTCTGGTGGTTCTCCTTGTGTTTTAGATTACTCATCAGTCCACCAGGGCCAGAATGATGCTGCTTGTCATCTTGTTGTCATCCTGCTTGATATGTGTCAGGTTGTGTAGGAAAGACTGCAGCAGAGAGTCGTTAATCAAAGTCCCTGACTCCCATGGGCAGAATACAGTTTGACAAACCAACAGCAGAGTTGAAGCCTTGAGGGACACAACAGGGGACATGAAATCATTAGTGATGTGACAAACAGACCTTGGTTCCAGCTAATGTCCGCTCCCTGTAAAAACCCTGTCATCTTAGCTCATTTCGCCTGATCGTGCTCTGTCCTGTCATGTATCGTTTGGCTTCCCGTCGTTCTCAATCTCCCCGTCTGACATCTTGTCTGATCTGATCGCAAGTTTGCTCAATCTTTTGGCTCCTGGATAGTAAAGAGGGCTGCATGCAGGGGAGTAACGGTGGTCTCATTTACATATAAATGACGGAAGGTGCCGCGTTCTTGCTCATTTGTAATTTTGTGGTGATTCAGTGTCTGTGTGTTTGTTGGCGTGTGTGTTTTTCCTCAATATTGAAATGTTTCTTTTCTGGTTACTGTGTGTATCACTGCAGCGTCACCATTTGTCAGTGCTGGGACAATCAGCTCTGAATCAGCTGCCTGGTGCTGTGGTCTGTCTGTGAATTCTTGGCTTCCATGAGACTATCTGATGGCTTTTCCAGTTAAATCAAATTAATTGGCTCCTCCTGGAATGTAAAGCAGGCATGTGATCATCTCGGTCAGAGCGAAAAACTTCACATATGCGATGGAATGAAAATTAACGGAGCGCACTCACTACTCTTATACACTGTGAGCAGAAGTGTCTGGTTGGATGTTTTGTCTAAAAGGAGAAACAAAAGGATTTCCTGCCAGAGACTCTCTTTGAAAGCCCAGAATCATTCTCACATATAATCTCTGCTTCTGCTTCTTATAAAGCCAAAAATAGACCAGACAGCTCTCTCAGGCCTGCTTACCACACATCATATTCACACTAATATTAGATGTGATATTAGATTACTGAGAAACTTGTGGGAAAACTAACAAAAAACATTATTTATATTATATTTCATGTTATTTGCCTTAGTTTAAATAGTTAATTTTTATATTTTGATAAAACTGACCACTTACAAAAGTGTTTGTAAGTATTAGCTGCACTTTTACACAAATTGTAAACCACTTATGTTTACACATTAAACATGTAGCCTGGTGGATGAATGGATGAACAGTTAACCTGCCTCTGTCAAAACAACAACATAAGTGTTAAGTGCTATTGATCCCTGTCAGCAGATTTTCTTAGACATAGCCAGGATAGTTGTTTCTTGTTCTTGTGTAAAATTAAGCCAGGAAAATATTCTTCACATAACTTTCTGATAAATTATGCAAATGTGAAGACAATATATGAAGATAATATATAAAGACAAGATGGAGCAAATATGCACGACTGGCTACTCACAAGTTAGCAGTCGAGTGCCATTTTTGTGACAAGCAGGCCCCCAAATCCCATTGGATTCGATAAATATATTAAGCCACCCTGAGCGCACTATGAGTCATCAAAAAACAGAGAAATTTTTATATAAAAATACGCAAAATCATTTTTTGGATTCATATAATAACAGATTAATGGAAATTTAACACAGATTTCCTCACTATGAACACTTGTCTTCAGATGTAGTTATATGACGAAGTAGTTTGTTTGAAGCGTATTGAGCAGCAGCACCCATCATGTGACTGCCATTATTGTTTTGAACATAGATGCAAAATGAAAACAAGATGGGTTTGATGGAACATGACTGGGTGTTTTAGTTTTTTAGTGGACCACTCACTAAACCATCCAGGGAAAAGCTTTTACTGAACATACCGGCACCAGACAAATTGGATCAGTCAGCGTTAGGGTTGACTCCTCATGTCAGCCTCTGTGTATTTTTGTATTTTTTTGCCCAGCTGTACCAGACAGATGCTTCAGGCCTAATGGGAACAAACTGAGGGAATCTGTTTTTTGAAGTCCTCACAAAAACAAGCACTGTCATAACTGATTATTGATTTTGACTCTGTGGACTGAGTCTAAGAAATGCCTGTCCACAGCTGTCAAGGAGAACTACTACTGCAGCACTACAGGTCCATTTATCCGCACACTTTGTGTAACAGCTTGTTTGCATGAATAATTCTTGATGTGAGGTCTCCATGT
Source organism: Rachycentron canadum (assembly GCA_038496675.1). NCBI lineage: Eukaryota > Metazoa > Chordata > Actinopteri > Carangiformes > Rachycentridae > Rachycentron > Rachycentron canadum. The sequence continues at coordinate 8,244,918 of CM076662.1, forward strand.
TAAGTCTAGCGCTTAGTTGTACAGAAGGAATAAAACAAAAACAAAGGCAGAATTTTGTTTTAAATGTAAAATGTAATATTAAAATCATGCTGCAACAAAAAAGGACTCATTTAAATCATAATTACTACCTTACTACCTAAATCAGTTAAATCCAGGGTCATTTGGTCATGGAATAGAAATGGTCTCTGGCTCGGATGGGGATGGCAGAACTCCACAACATTGTTGATGTTATCCGTTAATACTATGGGGCAACCCATATTTAAAAAGTGTGAGGGCATTTCCTCCACTGCCTCCCACTCTCTCCCTTTTTCTCTCTTTGTCTCTCTCTGTCTATTTTCTGTCCATAATTACAGAGCTCATGAAAGCGTTTAGAGTTTCATGAATATTTAGATCTTGGAGGGGAAGTGTCAGGGGAGACCCATGTGTGGCTGGTCTGCCCTAATTATGGAGATGGGCCCCAACTCACTCGTCTCACACACACACACACACACACACACACACACACACACACACACACACTTTCAAATGACGGAGGAAGACCAGAAAATGATCAAAAGCTCCCAATTAAAAAAGTTAATATAGATTTAAACAAAGGTGTAAATATTGGGGCTTGCACACACACACACACACACACACACACACGCACACACGCAGGTACACACTCAGACCCAGTAGGGAGATAATAATAATGGCACAGCTGGTTGTGGCTTGCAGCTGCTTCTTTCTGCTCCCTATTGTTTAATAGTGAGCTAATGATGGACTTGAGCCTGGCAGATTAGTCAACAGGGATTGTGTGTGCATGTCTGTGTCTGTGTGTGTGGCAGTCTTTTTTTGATGCCGTGCTAAGTCAGGACAGATGTTACCAGATGTGTGACTCATTGACTGTGTGATGGACAGTATTGAGACAAACAGAGGCGGGGGCGAAGGTGTCAGGCCTTTGGGTTTTGAGAGGAGGGAAGGGCTGCATGAATAGAAGTACGCAGAAGCCAAAATATAATTAGAGCTGAATGGGAGTTGGAGGCTGAAAGAGTGAAAACAACGGCAGAAGAGACTCATATAGTGAATGTAAACAGGGAGGGGGTGAGAGAGGAAAGAGGAAAAGAAGTAAGGAAGTGCGTTTGAGAAAGAGAAGTCAGGCTAAGAAAAAAAAAAGAGGTGAGAAGAAGCAAATGAGAGAGATGGAGAGGTGAGAAGAAGAAGGTTTACATTTTGAAGGATGCTTGCATTGCAATGAGTCAGACCAGATGGGGAGGCTGGTGAGGGATGGAGGAGACTGGTAAGAAGAGAGGAGAGATGTGTAGGCAATGTGGGAGAAACATGAGAGACTTACACAGCATATGAGGAGGATAAGAGAGCAGAAGAGGGAGTACAGTAGAATGTGTCACTGCAGATGGTGATGTGTCTGTAAAGGTGAAAAGTGAGGGTGGTGAATTTAAACACAACATGTTTTGTCCCAGAATAGAAGATATGAATGAGTCATTGGTTAAGACAGGTGTTTGCAGTGTTTTATGAATTCAGAATGCTCACATACTGTAGCTGAGCTAAGATCAAGAGTTTAAAATGGTCCCTCAGGCTACTATTCACATTAACATTTATTACAGTGAGTTAGAGCAACCTCAACAGCTGGTTATCCTCAAATACTGGATTAGTGAATTTCATAAATAGAGGGGTATGGGGTATTGTCTGACTTGAGCGATAAATGTTCATGATTGTGCAATACAACAAAATGTGAAAAAGTTGAAGCGGCCTGCACACATGCACATGCAAACACAAACATGCCATCATGACACGATCGCTGCATTAAATTAAAGGAAAAAGGCAGAAAAATACATAAATGAATGAATAAGTAAACAATAACCCACACAAATTAACGGACTTCTGCCTTCTCTGCAAAATGAACAATCTGCTCATCTTTGCACCAGCTGTTTTTGTCCTGGTCACTGACTTTCAGCTACAACAGTGTTTCTTCTCAAAGTGAATTTGTTAAAATCACACGTTTAATGTAGCTCAAACCACAGAGCCTACCAGCAAGTGGTGGAGCGATATGCGTTGCTTTTAATATTCATTCAACTCATAGCTGACAAATTCAAACATTATGATCTGAATGTTGGACTGAAGTGTAATTGAACATTTTCCCACACTGTCTACTCACTTATATACACGTATGTGTCAAAAATGTCAGTTAAAAGAGAATCAACTGAAAACTCGGACATAAGTGACACAACTGGCAGGTGTTTAGTTTTACTATAATGTCGTCACCATGACTGAGACTTGATTGATCGCATCTGGCCAGTGTTTGAATGTGTGAGTGTGAAGTACAATGATAAATGAAGAGCTTCACTTCATCATTCTCTGCGTCATATTGCATTGAATAGATTAATGAATACTGCATATGTCTTACTGTTTTGAGATCGCAGTTCGATTTGCTTTGTCTCCACTTAAAAAAAAACAAGATTTTTTCACTATATTTTTTCATGCAAGTTGACCACAACACTACTGAAGTAGTAGCCCTGATGGTTTTGGGGATGTTTGGGAGTTAGGTGGTCAGTTACTTTTATTTTAGTGGCTAAATGGTCCTTGGTCTGCAAAAAGCTTGAGAAACACTGAGCTACAACACCACTGTCCTCTCCACGGCGGTTAGATAGGGAGCCATTGCTGCCATAGCCATTCTCTGGAAACTCAGCTTCCTCCACATGTTTCTCAAAGTCTTTCCGTTCTTCGAGTCCCTGGACTGTACTGGAGAGATGATCACCTTTCTTCCACAAGTCATTCTCTTATTTAGGGATGGAGCATTTTGTTATTATCTCCTGTAATTGTGCAACAGGATCTGCCTATTGCCTGTGAACTGATGATTCACGTCATTTAGTGACTCCTTGTGGTCTCTCTGGAAACATCTCCATCAAGTAACTATCATAACTACATTATTATTCTTTACTCATTTATCCAGTTTTTTCTTTAATTTTCTACCCTTGTAAGTAGACACCAGTAGTGTTAGATGCAATATTAATGTTCAGCATTTTAAAAATTTCAACTTTTATACTCACAGTGATTGTGTCAAAAAACTAGCTTTAGCAATTTAGTTTTCCTCCTGGAGCATCCTCTGGATACAACCAGAGGACGCAGCCTGTTTATGTTTTGTTTTCTGCATGAGAAGGAAGTCTATCAAAATTAATTAAGTTGACTTTGAATTTTTGGTTCTAGCCTTGAGAGTTCACGTGATGTAAGTGTGGCTATCCGCTCATGTAAGTGAGGGTGAAGCCCAAAATGTAAGTCGGACTTCTGTTAAACTCAATAGAAACATGAACATCGCGTTCTGATGAAACTGGAGGTAACTGTGAATGTTCTCAGTCACCTGATTGAGTTGGAACTGGGGGGAAAAAAAACAGGGAGGGAGAGAAAAGTTTTGTCATGCTGCTGTTTGAGTGCTGTGGTCCCGACAGGCGTTCAGGCTCGTCTCACCGCCACCATGCGGGAGCCTTCATCTCACCACTTCACAGCCCTCTGAGCGGAAACCAGACCACCACCACATACTGTGTAGGCCTGCCGCTGCTGCACTGACACACACATACACACTGGTATGATTATGAACACCGGCAGACACTCAAAGCCACTCATAGACACACAAACACATGTGTCATCGCCATTTACAACAAGCCACAGTTTAGTTAGCAGCAAGTAATCACTTAATCACATAAAAGCAATCACTGTTCATCAACCAACTCCATGCAGTCAGCCCACTAGATGTGCTTATAATGTCATCCAGCAGCTGTGTGTTAATAAATATTTATGTGTATGTGGAAGGCAGGAAAAGGTGGTGGACATAATGTATTTATTTATACATATTTATGTTAGCTGTATATTAACTGATAAATAACTTATTCCTCTGAATGCCTTTTAAAATGTTTGTGAGAGCTCTATCTCCCTGAGTTTCAGATTTTTTTTATTTCAAATTTCCATTTTTAAACCTGAGCTGCTGGGTATCTGTGAAGCAAGAGAAGGAAAAGTAGCAGTTATAATGAAAATGTCAACCAGTACTTGTCAAATATCCATGCCCCATCTCTCTCTCTCTGTCACACAGAGCAAATTAAGCTAGCAGAGCAATTGAGAGGAACTGGAAATATAGTGGGAAAACAAGGCCCACGGAGGGCTTTGATTGCCGCAGTGTGTGCCATCAGAACGTTATGTGATTCATATGGACAGTATTTGTGATTGATTTCTCTACCTGTGTCCTACCTGCAGTTTATATTTTTCCCTCATTAGCTACATGGTCCAACTGTGAGACTACTAAGAGCAATCAGTTTCATGTGACTTGGAAAGATATCCTTCCTCTTAGCTTCCGAAATGCACAACAATCTATCAAGACTGTTGCTGTATTCCACATCACACACTGCCCCAAGATTATTTCAGAATGGCCTGGTTTATAATGGCATTACATCCATTGAGCCACTGACCCTGAGATGACCAATTTTTTTTGGCCTCCCTGGAGCCATGATTGATCATCACCTGTTAAGATGATACAAAAAAAATCTTAGAAAATACTTGCTTATTTATGACTCCAGCAGATATGTGAACAGTCACATTATTGTCCACAGAATGATTGTGAGTCCAATACTCTTCTAGGGTTAGCTTTTGGTCTTTGCCAGCTCCCGTGGTGAAATACCTCCAGGAAATAAGAAAATATCTTTAGCTGCTAAAGGCTCACACTGTGCTCAATAGCTAGTCACTCACTTTATCTGCCATTTGGTGCTGAGCAGGCAGCGCAGAGTGGGGATTTCAAGCTTTTTTTTTTTTTTTTTTTTTTTTTGCTAAAATCAACTGCCTGCTACGCCCAAAAGTGGCTGATAAGAGGGATCAAAACAATAAAATTGCAAGCCAGAAAACCAACAATGGGATAAAAGACATCTAAACGCTCCACAGTGCTGTCAGTAATTGCAGTGTTATTTGATAATTATCTGTGGCTTTATTACCAGTAGCAAGCCAATTCAAATTTCAAGTGATCTGTTAATACATAGTCTACACTCTCAAGAATGAAAGTAGAAAGTAGCAGGTCAGTGCCTGTACTTGACAGTTTCTGGATAATTTATTATTTCAAATATTTATAATAAATTACCCATTTTTTTTTTTAAATTTCTGCATAGCCAGTGTTAGTATTAACAGCTGTTTATTTACTTGTTTAGAAGAAACATTGCAATTTATTGAAAGTAATCCTTTGTCTTTGCTTCTATTTTGCTCACATCTTTTCTTCTACTATAATTAGCATGCTTACCCAGCTAGGTCTGTAGTTGTCACTTTCCGATACCGAGTCACTATATTGCCCCGTCTTGTCTGAAGAAGCAGCCCTGCTCTGAGGGCATACTCTTGTACTGTGGCTGAAGCTCTTTGCAGGGCTGGTAAGAAAACATATGTTACTGCTAATGTTGGCTATTAAGAAATAGCAAAAGTTACAAATAGCCCAGCTAAGAATTGTTACCAAATTTACTGGGACAATGCCGTCTGGTCTAATGTAATGTAAAATGTAATTGCATTTCTAAATTATCTTCAGTAGCAGCTTCAGTATCTCCTTTGGTTTTATGCATACAAAGAGTCAAATACATCTACAACAAGCTAATATTGGCTAATGTATTGGCAGATTTATCTATCAGGCTCCAGTTTAGTTTAGACTAAGAATAACAATAACTAATAAGTAAGTTCAGCTTGTACAGAAACCTGCAGCTATTATATGTTTAGACCTGAATTATGGCCAACATGTAGAATACAGATTATACAAACTGTCACATACATTTCATGTGCAATGACAAAAGCTTAATATAATGGGTTGGTTTTCCAACAGCAGTAGATTAGTAGAAGGTAGATGAATGTTTTTGATCTAACCAGCCAACATGCATTTATCTACATAATCTGTTTCTAAAGAAGAGGAATCTCTCTCCATGCCATCTCTTTGTTTGGTTTAGGGAATGAACATACAATTTCCTTGTCTGTTGTTTTGTTGTTGTAAAAATGGGACTATTTGGTTCTAAATAATCCTCTTCCTCCTGTATTATTAGCTGTGACTTTGAGCACAGCCAGAGCTTGTATTGGCTTTGTTTTAAGAGCTCACCATCAGGACTATTTTCAGCATCATCTCATCTTTGTTCACCTTCTGTCGTAGATGAAAGACCTCCAATGTGGTATTTGCACCCAGCTACCCAGCAGCCTTTGAGCACAGACCAAACTTGATTTCAATATGAGCTCCCTGAAATCCCTTAGAAGACAAGCAATATGTCACCCGGTTAGCGTGTTGTGAAATTTAGAAAAATAACCACTTGGGAGGGATTACAGGTAATGATCAGCCCTCAGTAAAGGTGTGTGTGTGTGTGTGTGTGTGTGTGTGTGTGTGTGTGTGTGTGTGTATGTGTGAGAGAGAGAGGGAAAAAGAAAGCATGTATCTGAGGAAAAAGCAATAGCAAGAAATGGAAAGGGCATCAGGTTCACACAACAGCGAGAACATCCCCCACTTATAATTTATTTATTCATTAATTTTTGTTTTTCGTTAAGCGGGGATCTGGGTCGGACAGTGTGATGTTTGTGTGTGTGTGTGACTGAGAGGAAGAGGAAGAAATAAATATCAGGACAGATGTTTCTATACAATGAGAACTGGAATCAGCCAGTTTAGACAGACAGATGAGGCTGTTTGCAGGATATGAGACAAGTACTGTGAGATAAAGACAGACTGGCATTCAGAGAGACAGGCATGTGTGAGCCAGCTGTTTGTCATCTTCCTTTCTGTGGCCCTTTGGTCGGAAACCAACAGGTGTTTGCATTCAAATAACAGATGCCGACAGTTTGTGGAAACATGTTTGTTTGCCACGTGATAGGATAAAGCATCAGTTTGATTCAGGGCTCCAGACTCTGAGCTGGTTTATCAGCGTCTGTAAGGGATCTGACCGATCTCCTTGAATTAGTCAGAGAAACAGGAGGTGGCAGTGAAACTAGAGAGTCTGTGTGTCTGACTTATGACGTGTGTGTGTGTGTGTGTGTGTGTGTGTGTGTGTGTGTGTGTGTGTGAAAGAAAGACATTGAAATATAGAGAACAAAACTGGGTTTGAGCAGAAACCAGTAACCTGTTGAGTAACTATCTTTTGAATTTAAGTATAATAATTTTAAGGAAGTGACCTTAGCTTTTGGGAAGTAGTGATGGAAATATTTCACCATTACATGTGAAAGTAATTAAGTAATATTATTCGATAATGGAAAAAATTGTCCCTCGCAGCTCAGTACTACTATATACTACGTACTCAGTTCTGTGGGCAAATGTGTGTACGACTGTGAGGGTGTGTTTGACACACAACTTGAAACAAGCTCCTGCAAGCTCCTGCAATTGTTTATACCAAAAAAATATTTGTCCTTAAAAAGTCAAAAAAGCTAAATGTTTTTTTTCCAATATTCCTCTATGTATTTATGTATTTTTGTGGAAAAGCCTGCCATTGTATAATTGAACAATCCAGGTGTAATGGACTGATTTTATAGAGCAGCAGGGCCTTTGGGGAAATGTTTGGCCTTGTCATGGAGGAAGGAGGAGAGGGAAAATGACAGGGAGATAGAGCGATGAGGAAATATGGAAAACGATAGAGCAGCTGATAAGAAGCTCATTATTCTGTTCCTATATTTGGCTCTCCATATTCTCCTCCCTTATTGTCACGCTGTCAGTGGAGACGTCCTTAGTGTAGGCCTACATCCTACTGCAATCTGTCGCCTGCACGCCTGCCTGTCTCTCTGTGTGTGTGTGTGTGTGTGTGTGTGTGCGTGTGCGTGTGCGTGTGCACACCTCCTTGGTACTTCTGTAGTTGTCATGGCAACATTAGATAGTCTGCCATATAAGGGTGTTTTCAGTGGGGTTGACGTATAATGAGCTGAGGTCTTTTTGTTTTCAGAAGGAGATATTCATCAGTTTGACCTTTCCCCTCACCAGAACAGGAAAGCAGTTTGAATGTATGGGGCTCTTGCTTCGCCCACTGAGTTTTACTACGTTTGTAATGTTTCTCCAAGGCTCAGTTTCATTTGACTTCTCAGCACAAAACTGAAATACATCACTTTGCATAGTGACAATTGAATGTTTACTGATGCTGTCAGCTGTTTTTTATTTTGCGAGATAGTCAGCGCCACAATAATCTGATTAGGGAGCAGATTTCAATAAACTGTGTAAAGAACTATTACATTGATTTTCTATTTACATACAGTGGAGTAGAGCTCTACCTATGGATGGGTTCTGACAGCTGGTTCCAATTTGTGAAAATACCAGGATTTGTTACGTTTCCAGAGCCAACAAATCCGTTATCACATCTTTTATTCAAGTCCTCTTTTGTTTTGTTAGTTGTAACAATCGTTACATGGTTGAACTTTGTTGTTTTTACCATCTCTGAGTGATTAAATAAAAGTACAGTATATTTAGGGGGAACGAAGACTGTAAAAATGATCTAAGATTTAATACAGGATTCGAAAAGATTCAGATTAAATGCTGTTCGACCCCCACCCCCCCTTGTATAATTAAATTGTCAAAAGTTCTCACAGCCAACGATGATGTCGGGAAACGGCTTGTTTTTGTTGTTACTGAAGTTCAAAACCTAAAGGTACTATAGTTTTAATCATATAAAACAAAGAGAAGCAGCAAATCCTCACATTATAAAAGTTTAATGAAATATGACTCAACTTCTAATATAGAAAATCATCTGTTTCAGCAGTGCGGTCTGAAGGCTGCTAACCACACTAAACTGGAAGTGGGGCATTATAGGAAATTCTCACTCAAGAAGAAAAGTTCGATAAAATGAAATCAGCATATCTAATCTAGTTAACAACCTTGTCATATCTTTGTTTGCTTTACTGTGGGTGTTGAAGTTGCAACAACAGTTTGGGAATTGCAAAACCCCCACTGAGAGTCAGAGTGTGATTAAGATGTCTGCATGTAGAAACAACTTTTGGAAATATTTTATCATTGCGCAAACACTGCTGGACAGTTAACCAGTAAGGTGCATGAGGTATTACAGACACAAGCAGTCACACAGGTTTAAAACACAATAGTCGCTACTTTAACCTGCTTATCAAAACCACTTATGTGAAAATGACTGTTGACTGTTGACTCTTGAACAGACTACATGTCTGCTATGCTGCCTCTTTGTTCAACAGTGATATACTGAACTAAGCATTGAAATAAATAGATAGAGAACATAGATTTATAGATGTGCAATCGAGATTGCTGAGTTGGCTCACTAATTTAATGACTCGCTTGTGGCGTCCGAGACAATGAAACATACTAAATTTGGATTAACCAAGAGATGCTGGTAAAACTAGAACTGAAGAAAGAAAACTTTGCATTCTCAAAAGAATCAGCAGCGCCTCAAATTTGCTTCTTTACTGTCATTACCAGTTTAAGATTAGTGCAGGATTTCATATAAATGTAGAATACGAAAGAGCAAGAAACTGTGAATGAGTCACATAGCGAAGGAGAGGTCAGGACGGAGATGGGCAGACAGAGAGTGACACCTGCAGAGACCTGCTAATCCCAAATTAAAGTAGATTACTGCAGCAGCCTGGTGCTCCCTACGAGCCTGTCTGGAGGAAATGGAGCTGCCATAAGCTGCTAAGTTGCTGTGGGCTGAGCAACTGCTGGCTGTGCTGCTGTGTGCTCCTTTACCAGGAGACTGCTCCATAGCACTCAGCTCTAGTCTGAACTCTCTGACTCTTGTTCAATTCGTCTGTCATCTCCTGTGCGTCACTCCACCTGCTGCTGTCCTGCCGTCATGAGGTCTGTTTGTGTGGCTGCTGTCACTGTGGTCAAGATCATTTGTGTACGTGTGTGTATGTGCACATTTATTCAGCTCTTGTTCTTCTTCAAAAAAAGCATCTCATCATTTCTGACTGGATGAGATCCACAGTTGGTGTCAGTGAGGTGTTGTTTCACTGACTGATGACTGGTGGCAGTAATGTCTCAAGACACGCAAGTCAATGTGTGTGAAAAGTTGTTTTTATAAAATATTAGTCATTGATAGTTTTGTATTTTCTCTACTGTCAAGAAAAATCGCTTTAGACTTCAAACCTCAAGTAGCTCCCACGACAGTATTTGTGTTTTGATTAATTTAATAATCTCTATAAACAAGATATGATCGTAACTTGACAATGTTGAATGTTCGACTTAATTGAATACGACTTGAACAGTGGTTGGCAGCCTTGAGCTGTGTGGTTCAGGGTCACAGGATGGGAGATGCTGCAGGTGTCTGCTGTTATAGGTACAAATGACGTTTTGTTGTGATGTGGTTACACCTGTTACACCTCTGTTTGTAAGTTGCATATAAACACAGAAATGCAGACTGCAGGGGGAGGACATGAAAACAACACACACATCAAAGTTGGGAGAAAAACAAGCCCCTGCATGGCAGCACCATTTTCACACAGTGCAACAGCATAACAGAGTGCATGTCACCCTGTGTGACAAGGCCAATATCACATTTTGTAAAGTGGCCTCTTTGCACAGTGTGACGCTGTAAATGGAAAATATGAAACTCGGGTTGATGGGAACTTTAAATGCTGCATTAACAGCCGGATTTCAAGAACCTTCACTGCATAGTTCCTGATAGCAAAAGTAGACAGGAGTGTATAAATTTGTGAGTGCAGTCCTCTTAATTCATTATCTGTGTGTCTGATTTATTGATGACTGCCAACCCTGCAGTCTATGTATTTAACTGACCTTTTACCTTTGACCCTGGCCTGGACTGTCACATGCTGGATGAAGGCACTTCCTCGTAGAGTGGATTCTGGGTTAGATGCACCATGAGCCATCTCTGGAGGATTTCTGCCCCAAACATAATTTTAAAAATTTCAAAGTACAGTAGCTGGACACTCTCTGAACCCATCAGTCCTTGTGGCAATAGTTCAGATTAATAAATGAAAGGATGAATAGTTTACCAAGTGGAAAAGCAATGATTTTACACTCACACATTAACTCACACATTAACTCATGTTTTTGTGTGTGAATAGAGATCATTTATCTGTATCTCAGTCTCCATCTGTATGTTTCTATCTGATCATCTGTCTGCATAACTGTGACCTGGTTTCTTGTTTTGGAGTCTTGACTCATGATTTTGGAACAATGCTTGATTCAGTACAAAAAAAATAGCCCTATCCATGTGCAGTTAAACACATGGTTGAAGCACACGCCTACTTGCAAGAGGCACAGACACCGACTCTAGCAGATATGTCGGACCTTGACTAGTGTGAGGAGGCGGTGCTGGACGTGTATCGCTGTGGTTTGTAAGATCCCATTTGTAGCATCTTCGGTTTTCTGACCTTTAAGCTGAAGATGAGCTGATTTCACACAGTATGACAAGTTTGTGCATCATGTTGACTAGAAAAAAGTCTTGAAAGCTGTGAGCAATGAAAACACAAGTGTAACACAGCATGTGCTGGAGAGATGGCAGGGTGCTTGAAGCAATGTGATGTTGTGGACATATTTTTTCCATCCCTGTGTTGTGCTACTATATTCTTATTGTTGTAGCCTGAGCATAAGCTAAATCTACAATGTGACATGCAGGGGACACTTGTGGTGGCTCTCTCAGTACTACTTTAAAACTATTCATATAGACATTGTGTCCTTAACCTTTCAGTTGTTGAAGCCCTAAATGATGTGATCCATTTATTTTGCTAAACAACACAAACCATTTCATGAACTGTGGAGTCTTTAAAATAGTGTGTTAACCCCAAATCCAGATGCCAGTTTCAGCACTGAAGTGTCTGTAGTGTAATCAGCCTCTTTAGAGTGACAGTCATATATCTGTTAAGAATCTTTGCACACTTAGCCCAGGCCCATTTAATTGAAGGCAATGTAATGAGAGTCTGCAATAAAAGGTTGACTTAGTGCACTTTTCTCAATGTCTGTGGGAGGGAGACAGCCACCTATCACAAGCCGATCTGTGCATCTACACACATGGTGTGAGTTTGTGTGTGTGTGTATGTATGGATGTGTATGTTGATTTTAGAGCCTCTGTGGGACCCTGAGAGGATGACTTGGCACGTGGCAACAAGGGGTCATCAGTGACAGACGCAAGCCAGCAGATGCTGGAGAAAAGGGTGGAGGGAGGTGCACAGAAGGGAGGGAAGAGTGAGAGCAAGTAAGTAAAGTAAAATGGTAGGAGGAGGGGAGTGCAACGGGAGGTGCTGGATTGAAGGATGAATGAGCAGAGATGGAGGAGATGATGGGGGAAGAAGAGAAGAAGACAGGATGAAGGGCTGGAGGGAGGCAGAGGAGAGCCATGAATTCAGCTGCAGGGCAGTGTTGAGGAAATGACAGAAGATATTCTCTGTAGACTAAAATAGTTGGAAATCTTGATTTAGTGTAAACAGGAAATGCTGACATATGATTGTCACATGACCCTCTTACTGTCATGTGAAGTACTGAGAAGTTGCTGACTTAATCCATTCTGCAGACTTTGAAATAAAAAAAACAACCAACCCTACAAAAATGGTTAAAAAAAAAGGTGGAAATCTGTGCATGAACTGAAAACAAAAGCCCTCCTTGGTGAGGACCTGGCCTTGAAGAGCTGCATATTGTACAGAGGACATGATACCCAGTGACAGTGTCATTGAATAGTGCATGTGTTCTGTACAGAGTGAGACGGTGACTCAAGCTTTCCTATAATGAAATGAGACATGGAAAGGTTGTGTTTTAATGGGTAGAGAGCGAGAGAGAGAAAGACAGGCAGAGACAGAGAGGGGGGAAATGAAAGCAGCAGATCGCCGTCTGTCCCTCCCGCTGGCTCCGTTTACCATCATTGATGGTGCACTAAGGCTGAATGCTGTGCTCGGACGGCCAGCATCTGCATCAGTGTGTGTAACGGGGGAAGCCTGGGAGTTTCATAGAGCCTTTCCTTTGTGTTTTCACAGTATGACAGCAGAGTCTTGGTGCTGTCATCATTACAGGCAGGGAATAATGAGGACATTTTACAACTCATTCAGCATTAGATTTAGGTTTGATCAGCTCAACATTAAAATGGGTTTAGGATAATGTTCAAAACCAGGATTAGATAATTGGCTACAGTAGGTTCCTCATGCCTCTTTCACTTTATACTGTATAGCAGTTATTTAAACATACTCGGCTGATGAAAGCCTGACGATTTCTATTTTGAAATGAACTTGGATATTTGTGTGAACATTTTCAGCTCCTGAGCAAATAAAGCTGCTCTACTTGCATCAGCAGCAGATTCAAAAGAGCAGGAGGAGGAAGGCTGGGAAAGTGACTGAAGCAAAATGAGCGGGAATGCTGAAATTGTTTTTGAGACGAGATAAATGCTTGAATTCAAATATGAACAGTTGTGATTATTATGCCTCTATGTAGATGATGTACATTGGCTTTTTATTTATTAATTTCTTTTGTTACACTGGAATCTATTTACTCTGGGTGGAAAACACCATTGAGTTTCTGAGCAGATTATTACTTCATGATTGATGATAGTATATAATTAGGCTTGGTAATAATTAGACTTTTTATGAAATCTGCTGGATGAGACAGTCGATAACATGTCATGTCTGTATGCTAAACATAAACATACAGTCAACAACTGGTTAACTTAGCTTAGCACAAAGACTGAAAAAAGAGGGAAACCAGTAGCCTGGCTCTGTTCAAAGGTAATAAACCATCTGCCTACCAGTGTCTCTAAAGCCCACCCAGTTAACCCTTATCCCTTTATCCCATATCTCTACTGCACAAAAACATATAAAATAACATACTGTGGTTTATGGATCATTTATGTGCTTGACTATTTATCAGTCAGCTGCAGTGACTTTGAGTTTGATGTGGATGACAGCAAGAAATCACTGCACCAGGCTAATAAATAGTCAGACACAAAATCCTTCATAAAACCACAAATGGAACTGATCTCCTCACCTGAATCTAGAGCACATTTCCCAAAATGTCAGACTGTTCCTTTAAATTTGAGGTGAAATACAGTTTTGGGTCAGGCTAAATAATTATGGAAGGACAATCAATACAAAGTCCTCACTGATTTGGGAATATAAATATTTCTGTGTATTTTGTTCCACAATTGAAAAGAGCAGCTGATAGTTTGAACACAAAATAAGCCAACGTGTCTCTATCTCGCTCACTCTTTCCTTGACCAGACTGGTTGTGCTCCTGATGCGCTTTCTCTCTGCCATCTGTACATGGTAATTCTACCATATACTGTTCCTTTTTTTTTCCTCCTCCCCTCTTTCTTTCCCTGTAACGGCCCTCACCCTTCACCCTGAGGCTGCGTGTTTCAGACCCCTGTTCCTCCCTTTTCCTTTCTTCTGGACTCCTGTTCCTCCCTTCTGTCCATCTATCTATCCATTCCTCTCTGTCAGTCCTGCTCCCCTGGGCCATGTGGACTTTTGGATGGCTGTGTGTTGTGTTTTGTGTGTGTGTGTGTGTGTGTGTGTGTGTGTGTGTGTGTGTGTGTGTGTGTACTGCCTCCTGCCAACACACGTGTCAAACACACACATGCACACACGCCTCCAGTTTCTATTGTCAGTAAGCTGCTCAGCTGTGAGGCCCCTAGCCCTAATTCTGTGTGTTCTGTGAGGACAGAGCCCCCATTGTCCTGCAGATTAACTCACACACATACACTCACACACACCCACTCATACACACACACACATACGTTTCACCAGACCCCATGGGGTCCCTTAACTGTGAATGTGCCTTGAGGTAGAAAATCAGGGGCTAATTTATGGCGGGGTCCAGCTGAGAAGATGGGGGATGTACCGCAGATGCAATTCTCTGTTTGAAGCTTTAATGTCAAACTGTATCTTTTGGTTCTTGTTCAGGGTGATAGAGGTGAGTCTGGAGCCTTTTATTAAACTGTAGAAAAACCAAAATATGTACATGAGTCAGATTTAGTGGATATGTGCAGTTGTGTACTGACAATTCATATAGTGACATAAATGGACACTCAAGTGCAGAGTATGTTGTTGAGTATGTTAGAAAGTATGAGAAAAATAATAATCTAGACATATTCTACAAATGAATACACCCTGAGTAGTGAGGCAGACTATCAGCTACAAGGTTGTCAAACTCAAAGCAACTTTCAGGCTTAGATCTGAGATTTATAATCAAAGAAATCAAAGACCTACAAAGCATTAAAGCGGTAAAATTAAATGAGAACTATCTTTAACACCTAATGTTGCCTTATCAGGAAGCATGCACTCTCAGAGGGATTTAACACACAGTATGGGATTGCTGTGAAGTTGGACAACACAATCAATTTTGGTGATCACTGGTTTGAAGCAAAGCCTCCCCAAACTAAAACCCAGAAAAGCCTCTAATCCAGGAGAATTAGGTGTCTGAGTCTGTGGGTTTGGGTTCTACATGCAAATTAAACTGGAAATTAGTAGCAGTAAAATAATGAGATGAAGCAGAAGCTGTAGGAACTTCAACATTTCTTAAAAGCTGATCCTTGCTGATCAGTGCAGCAGTGTCAGGTCATGTCCTTTGTTCATGTTACAAAGCCAGACTTCTTTGTGGAAGGCACAACATTTAATTGGCCTTAAACTCTTGAAGAACTGGTGGATTTCTGCAGTAAACAGGATTACAAAATAGAAATCACAGGATTACAGCAATTAAGCAAGTGTAAACAATCAAGAACTAAAACTTATTTCACTTATTGCACACTACAGCCTAAAATTACAAATAGAGCATTTCTTTTTTAAGTAGGTCCTTAATTCTCAGGACAAATCATTTGTGAAATATTTTCTCAAACCATAAAACCTGAATGTGTCCTCACAGTAGCATGACTTTCATGGAAATGGAGCCTGAGAGTCTCTGCCAACCCCCCCCGCCACTTACCTGTGTATATTATGTTAAGCTTACAGTGACTGCTTACATTCAAAACCGTTGACCTACAGCAGCTGCTGTCCAGAGTAATGAGTCAGGCTATGTGTCTAACCCATATGTCTGTCTCAGGTGAGCCATAGCTGCCAGTGTGTGTTTGCACAGATCTGCACATTTCCTCTTTTTCAGCTCCCAGCCTGAATGAGGCCAATTCACGGCCTTTTGTACACATTTGTGCTGAATAGTCATACACTTTTGAAGTTAAATACATGCCTGTTTTACTTTTTTTCAAGACTTAAGCCAGTTGCACACTGTCCAAATAAATGTACTAATTTAAAAGAAAAATTCAATATTTTGGGAAACATGTTTTCTTTTTGGCACTGAGCTCTGAGAGTGAAATGAGAAAATCCAAGCCACGCATATTTTATTTCAAATTTTAATTTGAGGACAAACCCCTTGAGATGTATCCTTTTATTTTCAGTTTTCTGTGTCTGTCCAGTAAATATAAGGCTGCAGGCAGCAGACTGTTAGTTTAGCTTAGCACAAAGTGTAAACGGCTATCTTTGCTCTTCCAAATGCCAAAATCCACCTAGCGTGCTATTTAACAACATATTTTGTTTGTTTAATTCATACAAAAACTGGCCCACAAAAGCTTTTTATTGCAGGTTGTGTGTCAGACTTTTTTTTTGGGTCTGAGCAGTTGCCAACTTAAGCATCCAGCCAGATAAATTAAGCTAAGCTAAGCTAAAGAGCTCCATGTTTTAGCTTTGTATTCAACGGACAAATATTCTCATTTCCTCTTCAAGTGGGAGGAGAGCTGTTGGTTCCCTGGTTGTTGCAGCAGTCCTGGGAAAAAGAAGTCAATGCAGGAAGTGAGCTGGCTGGGCCTCAGTGTCAGTATGACTGCAAACACTTACGTCTCACCACTGCACATGCAAGTGTCTGTATGGAGAAAGAACGTGCAGGTGTGGTTATACACACACCAGAAGATCTGTGCAAAATGTGTTTGTGTTTGTGACTATGCATGTGCACGTTTGATTGGCTTGAACAGTTTCAGTAGTGGAAGAGAAGGCATGTGTTTTTCCAAATGCTGTCCTCACTTCCCCTGACTTTGTGAATGACTGATGTAGCTGCAGGAAAAGACTGATAAATAAACTTAGTCATCACATCACCTCAGAGCCAAGTTATGCAGTAATGTGCAGATGTGGGCGGATATACTGTATGACAACAAAGAGCAGCACAAAACAGTGTGGGTCATTGCCCAGACAGTGCTGGATGTCATACCTTAATTGCAGAAATGTAAAGTAGGTACAAGTAATGTTTTGTACTCTGCTACAATAATTAAACATTGTGGAAAGAGCCATTAGTATTTTATCTTAGTTTCTACATTTTACTGCAAATTCTTGAATAGATCTGTTTTACATTTACATTTATGTTATAAATATAGCTGGTTCACAAAGGACATGAGAGGTCCTTCTCACCTTGATGCCACATGCCTCGCTCGTGCAGCATAAGTGGCACGTGTAGATGTGTGTGTATGTGCACATGTGTGGTGGTGTGTGTCTCTAACAGAGGGAGGAGGGGGGAGTTCGGTTTGGGTGGCTCAGTGTGAGCTCTTTGTAAAGAAGGGGGAGTTTCTACCAGCTGCCTGCCGGTCTGGTTGTGTTGGTAACTTTGCTTGATGAGATCAGAGAGGATCGGCTTTCAGTCCTCTCGTGTCTCTTTCTCTCTCTCTCTCTCTTTCACTCTCTTTTTCACTCTCTCTCTCTCTCTCTCTGTCTCTCTCTCTCTCTCTCTCTCCCTCCTCTTTGCTCACCCTCACTCTCTGAGAGAGACTGAAGGGGAACTGAAATGAGAATAGGGCTGAAAGTCTGCTTGGAGCTGTAGTTGTCGGCGGCTGTGACGACACTGCCTCGGAAACACACATTAGAGTTGGAGTGTGTTGGGGGAAGGTGAGGGGTGAGGAAGAAGTGATAGCCTCAGGACAGATAAGCTCCAGGGAGTGAAAAGAGGGAGGGGACAAGGAAGAGTGAGGAGGAGGAAGGGGTGGGCAGCCCTCTGTTGAAAGACGTGAGTCTTTCTCTTTCTGTCTCAGACAGATTTAAGGACTGCTGGTTTTCTCTTCTTCCTCTCCTCCCGTCCCTTTTCCTCTGGTCCTCTTGCTGCCAGCGGCTGACTGGAGCAGTTCAGCTGTGTTTTGGCTGCTGTCTGGATTTGAACATGGACTCAGGCTGATCAGCTTCACACAGCGAGACAAGAGAGAAGTCACTGGAGGTTCACTGTAAGCAGCTTGATCTGTTGTGTAGTCTACAAGGTGTAGTGTGTCATTGCTGAAATATGTCTTGTTTGAAAGAGAGTGTTGCTGTTTCAGGAGCGTGTGTGTTCTTGTGTGAAAGACAGAGTATGTGTACAGCTTTATGTGATGCAGTGTGATTTGTGATAGTTAATGTACAGGCATATAAAACATGTGGATCAGGGTTAATTAGCTGTAAGTATTATACCTTTTCCATTCTCTTTATATGAGAGAAGACCAGTTCAAACACCACTGCTGCTGTTAACCTCTTGACAACACACTCCTCTCCTGTGGATGCTACTGTGCACTCAGCCTCTCCTCTTCCCTCCCTCTCTCCCTCCTCTTGTTCATCTTCTGTCACCTTTAATTTCCTTAATGGTCTCGAGGCCCCAGCTGGCCAGCTGGGATACCCCTGTGTGCGTGTGTGTGTGTCTGCTGCTTTTGTTCAGTAGAGATAGAGAGTTGAGAGTTCTGGGATAAGCTACTCAAGGATTTCCCCCTCACATACAATAATAGGATATATCCTGCTTTCTATTTTTGAACACACTGTTTGTCTATACGTTACAAACACCCCTAATCTGACGTCTCACTCTGCGTTGCCTGCAGTAGCTTTTCTCACTGTGTTGTGTTTAGTCTGTGGACTGGGGTAGGAGGGTGTATTTGTGTGGTCCATCCTGGGATAGAGAGATAGCAGCTCTCCTTTCTGACTTTATCCTTTTGTTTTGTCAGCTGCTGACCTCTGTTTCTCCCACTCTCTCTCTCCTCATCTCTCCATTGTTTGTGTTCTCTCTTGCTCTCTTTATTTTCCTCAAATCCACACAGCTTTCTTCCACCGCAGTCTCTGCCTCTTTATAGTTGGTCCCTTTATTTTAGTAATCACTCCATTTAGACATGGTTTCTGCTTTCCTTTCTTTCTTTCTCTCTCATCGTTTTCTCTCTTTTTTTTGTTATAATTTGAGAACACTGGGGATGTTTCTCGATATCATGCTGTCTGTGTGTATGCCTGCTTGTGTGGATGTACTTTTCCCTGTCCAATGTCCTGGCACAGTACTCTCTGTTCTACTTTGCACAGAGCAATTTTGGAGAACCCTGTGGTGACAAAGACAAGTGCCCCATTGCGTGTGTGTGTGTGTGTGTGTGTGTGTGTGTGTGTGTGTGTGTACGTGCATATGCACTGCCTGCAAGAATATCCATTATCTCTTGATCATTTGACTAATTTATGAATTGCTTTGTCAATAAAATGTCAGATTATGGAGAAAAATGTTCTTCACCACAGTTACCAGAGCTCAAAGTGACATCATAATATGTTCAATACAAATATGTACTTTATATAGAATGGAGAAAAACAGCAAATGCTAATGTCTGTTGAATGGTCCACAACTATTGAACTATGTTTATTGATACATTCTGAGTTGATAAGTTGTAGGCCAATGAAGAAATAAAAGACTCAACCCTCCACTTTTAAAATATCCCTTACGTAATGTGGAAGTTTAAAAACAACAAAAAAATCATGGGTTGTGTTTGACTCATGTGACATGTTTCATCACTCTTGGGCGGGTTGGATGTTATAAGAATGATGCAGCGGTGCGTCACATTCAGGCAGGCTACATTTCAGTTTCATTACTGCTGCAGTTGTGAATCTGCCACCTGAATCTACAGCACCTCTACAGAGCTGTATGGATGGCACTGCCAAGGCCTTGTGTGTGTGTGTGTGTGTGTGTGTGTGTGTGTGTAATATACGAAGCAAATTGATAGGTTTTCTGTTAGGGTGTCCTCAATCACTGTAGCAGTAATGGTCTTCCCTCAGGCCACCATGGACTTTATGGTGGCACAGCAGGCACAACAGAAATATAAGAGCAGGTGTGTGTGTGTGTGTGTGTGTGTGCGTGTGTTTTCATATATCTTGTGTGTTTCAATTGATTTCTAAATATAGGAAATTCAGTATTTCAGATGAAGAGTGAAGGAGTTTTACAGTGGAACTGGAATATGATTCATGAAGGAGGCGAATTATTTCACAGAGAGTTCACAATGATAGAAGAAAGGGAGTAAGAGTACATGAAAGCAACACATCAGTGAAATCTCACCAAAGACAACCATCAACTGGGGTATAAAGGTCACTTGTTCCACAACAAATACACGGTCAATTTTATCTCTGTGTGAGAGGGTTTGTGGTCATCCGTGAGCACGTATGCAAGATACAGCTGTGTGTGAACTTGCTTGTAGTCTGTGTTTTGCAGACTTTGCCTTTCCTGCATGCTGAGCTCACATTGATTGTCACTTGGTAGATGCTGGGGCATTTGGTGTGGCATTTGATGGCAGGCCTTAGAGACTCATTGATAGAATGTCAGCTCTGCTGTAGTCTCTGTGGATTTACTGCTACAGTAAAGCTGAGAGACATGCGGGGAGACTGGGACAGAAACAAATGGGTGGGGGAATATGAAAGGAAGTAGAGTAAAAAGTAGGGAGAAGAGGGATAGAAAGTTGGTGAAAATAGAGGAGAAGGATGTGTGAGGAAACAGTCAAGCCTGGAAAGACAGGTAATGATAAGAGTAGTGATCTCTCCCTCCACTGCCTAATAAGTCCAGAGATGTCCATATGAATGCACAACTTATTCTCATCAGCTGCAAGATAAGTTTGGAGTCTGTATTTTGACGTCCTGTTTGGAGCGAGACACTACAGTTTATGTCTAGTGCTGGCATCTTCAGCTACCCAGGGATTCCCTCAGTAGGAATGAATGTCAGCAATGTAGAGAGGATGGCAGTTTGTTTAATCTAGTGGGTACAGCTCTTTGCTATGAAGAGATATAATAAAGGTTTGTGTGTGTGTTTGTTGGTGTGCATTTGTGGTTGGATGTGAGCTTTGTTTTTATACACTGTGGTGCCCAAATGCTCCCCTCTCCAGGAGTGGAAAGTGGAAGAAGTGACCACTTTGTGATTCATTTTTCAGATGTCATAGGCTGAAGTTTGTAATTTCGAGTCAGTCAAAGGTCAGCTATGGTCAGAGTCATCTGAAACCAGTTATGTAATTGTGGGGATTGTGTAAATTTAGGTGGGAAATAAGGGAATTGACCAGAACAACAATCTGTCAGTTATAATGAGACATGAACAATTAGTTTGGCGTTTTCCTGACCTCTAACTCTAAGAAAATTGTTTCCTTGTTATTGGAGTTCATGTTGAATTTCAAGCTTGACCAACACATCAGCAAGTGAGCAATTTTTTTAAATTAACACAAGTGTTTAAAAATTAAATAATCGTAGTTCACTGACCCTTGACAGGTGAATTAAGACCTTAATTTTGCTCACTTTAATGCAGAATCAGAGCTATTCCCAAAGAAAAAGACACAGCTCAATATTTCAGGAGGAAGCGGCTGAATCTCTTATGTCATAGTCAAAACAGACACATAAAATGTTTTACTTGCAGCTTGTTAAATGTTTCATTGGCATGAGTGTCTTCCCAAATGTTTCTTCCTGTGGTGTCTCAGATGTTTTTGGGGCAGGTCATTAAGATTGCCTGAAATGGAGATTAGCTTTGTTGCCTGTAAACATTTTTTTCTCTGAGAATGAAAATGTTTTAAAGGAATACTTTGACATTTTGGGAAATATGCTCATTAGCTTTTTTGCTAATGACTTGGGTAATACCAATCCCCTATAAAGACCAGAAAATGAATGAAATGCCTACCATGGCAATGTCCAAAAGTAACTAAATCAAGTTCACTAATGAATATGTTTTATCTCGTTTGTTTAATAGTCTATGTACAAAAATCATAGTAAAAGTTAAAAAACAAAAAAAAAAACAAAAAAAAAGCAAAACTGACTTATTCTTGGCAGGGCTTCCTGGGATGTGCTGGTTTTCTGCCCACTGTGCAGTAACAACAAGAAGTTAGTCATTTCGCACTTCAGTTTTTCCACAGATTAAACTAAATGCTGAGCTTTAGAGCTGATGGTAATCAAATATTACCTCTGAACTGATCCCCCCCATCCCCTAGCCCCCATTCCCTGACTTAATGCTAAGCTAAGCTAAGGAACTGGTAGCTGGAGCCTTTTTCTCATGGACAGATCCAATCCCGGTTTTGATCTTCTTATCAAAGTGAAAAAATATCTTCGACTGTCTTTGACTTATACATTGACAGCTGACCCATTAAACAAAACCCATCACATACAGTATTAGTGGTTAAGACAGCAGCTGTTTCTGCTGCTATGACTGTCTGCAGATACTGGGATGATAACTTGTTGACCAGCTGATCTAGGATGAGAGACAAGTACGCACATAAGCACATTCTCAGACCAGACATTCATACATGAACACAGAAACAGGAAGGCTGAATGACTGTCTCGCTATTATTCCTGACCTTCTGGGGCATTTTAGGCCACTGTCAGACACTTACAATTATGCATGTATGGTAAATACTACTGTATTCAACATTACTTGGAAAACTTACTAACTTCTATTAGTTTGGATCCTCTGAGGATTTGTGAGAATTTTTGAGGGAAAGCCCATAGACGTCTCTGGTCTGTCCTCTGAGGGTGGTGCAGTGTTAGTGAGCAGTTTCCTATCCCTGGTTGTGAGTCTGTGTTTGTGTGTGACTTCAAAGCCTGTCTGCCCAGCTTATTGGACAGTTTTAAATGAAACACAGTCTGAGGGAGACGCATATCCACACACACAGCACGTCCTTCTCTTGTACAATGCTACACACACACACAAGCTCTTACAAGCTTTTTAGTGACTAAAGCTTGTTAGTACAGTGCAGCATGAGAAGCCAGATGAATCCAGCCCACACACCAGGTGCACACTGCAGCCCGTCTGTCTTCTATCTGCCTTATCTTATCCTCTTCCACATAAAGATGAAACAATTACTCAACTAACTGAGCAGTTGATTGAACCTTGATAAGCAGAAACAACAAACCTCTTGTTTTAGCTGCTAGAAGTTGAAGAATTCCTGGAAGTGGTCTGACTCGTATAGTTGATGTTTGATTTCTGCCCTATTTTCTTAATTTCTCTAAACCAAATGATTAATTTAGTTATTCAAAAACGAATCACCAGTTGCGGCTCTAAATCATGACAAAACTTGCAAGTTGTATATATGCAAGTGTGTGTCTTTGCAAACATCTCTTAACCTGTTTAATCCAGCTGATAGTACAGATGAAGGGAGGGGAACGAATGCAGTTGGTACTAACGGAGTTGGCTGCAGAAGAAGAGAGAGATGGAGAGAGAGGGAGGGAGGAAGAGTAAACAACAGATGGTGGAAGCATGTTGCCGCTATTCACAGAGGCAAACACTGCGCCAGCCCACCACCAGCCTCCTGAGAGGTTACTACGCAACAGTGACCGTGGCGACACAGGGTCAGAGGTCAAGTGCCTCCTTGATGACAGCCTGTAATGCCAGATTGTCATCGTCATGTGGTGCTAGCCTGGCCAGCTGAGACACACACACACAGACACACACAGATATACAAACACACTGAGAGTTTGTACAGTGTTAAATAGTGTTTTCTTGGGCTGAAGTTTGGCAGCGGTGACTCTGGAATCTTCCATGCAGGGTCCACCCTAACCCCACCTGCCAGCCGTGATGACAGCTGTCTGTGTGTGTGTGTAAGCGTGTCCGAGCACTGAACCCTCTCATGCCGAGGAGTGAACTGAGTGGTGGCACACATTGGCTGCCAGCTGCCATGACCTCATTCACAGTGAAAGAAAAAGAGGGATAGAATCAGGGAAATACGAACAGCCAAACCGAAACACAGAGGTGTGTGTGTGTGTGTGTGTGTGTGTGTGTGTGTGTGTTTGTGTGTGTGTGTGTGTTGGAGAGCACAGGATTTTTTTCTCTTACACAGAATTACACCATGACCTCACTCTGTGACAAGGTGGTCGACTGGTTCGGTGGTAATATTTGTGCTTGTCTCATCTGGTTAAAAATAGAAACACTGAACACATTTTGTATTATTTTTATAACTTTACTTTTTAGAGGCACACAAACAGTATCCTTTGTTTAGGATGCAGCTTTTTTTCCATTTTTCATTTTAAGCCTCAAGAAACTGGTTCATAGATTGAGACAAAGTTTGCTTTCTTTTTTTAATTTAGTGCTGTACAGTGCTGCTTGAAAGTTTGTGAACCCTCCAGACATGGTCACTGTTTTTGTAAAAAAAAAAAAAAAAAACAACAAAAANTATTGTCAAGTGTGCAGTTTCCACGTCAGAAGGTAAACAGATAATTCCTGGTTCATCAGCTCCTGCAGCTGTAAATACAGCTCAAGTCTAAAAGTAAAAACTGCAGGGGACCACAGAGTGAGAATGCAGGCATTAGTGAGAGCTGGTGCAGTCACAGGCTTCATGTTTCTGCTGCACAATGTGGGATCAGACTTTCACTAAGGCATTATCAGGTCTGGCTCTCAATATCCAAACACACAGGGGACTGGTGTTTGGAAAATCAATAGTAGACAGACGGTGAAATGATGCTCCTGCATCACCACCCTGACGCAGTGGATCAAACACTCACAATTTAACAGAACCAGAAACAGTCTGGTCACAAACAGCAAGTCACACATTGACATGAATACTCAAGAGGAAATTTTTGATGAGGCTGCACAAGAGAGCATCAAGTGATTTATAACAGAGTTTCTAAGTGTGACAACAGATGGCAATAAACCAACACTAGCTTACTGACAGAGCAGTCATATTTAAACGACATGGCCTGTTGCCCGTCTTCTGTGAGAACTTTCAGATTTTCCTTTTTTTTTTTTTACCATAATACAGCCAAACATATTGTAACACAGCCTGTCGACAGGTGGTAAAACCCCTCAAGCAAAACTGCACTGCACCTGTTTTTGTCAAACCTATTAATTTATAGGTGCATTGGTGGAAAATCCTTCAGTAAAATGTCAGTTCTGCAACAACAACAACAACAACAAAAAAAAACCTATAGTCATGTAAGTCCGTACTCAAATGTTCACTTACATAAAAAGCTGAATCTTCTTCCAAATTTATATTATTGGCAAAATGATTATTTATGTATGAGCTTTATAAGACTGTTATGATGTTACGATGATGTTGATAATTTATTTATTCATCCATTTCCTTTATTTTTACTGGTCCCATTGACATAAAAAAAAGATGAAGATAGCAGCCACATAATAAAATAAAGCATATCAAAGCTTAACAAAGATGCATTAAGACACTGAACTTTAACGTTGAGGTGGAGCCAAAGCTAATTTTTAGAACATGGTGTTTTACTTAAACAATCTGTAAATAATCAGTAATTATAGTTCTCAGATAGTGGAGTAAAAAGTACAATATTCTTTTTAGCAAATGAAAATACTAATAAAGTACAGATTCATCTGCAGTAGTTGATAATTTACTTTAGTTTCTACCACGGGCAAGAACCAGTGTTTTTCATACAAATGCATTTTTAGACAATAGTCAAACTATGAAGACACATAACTCGCAAAATCTATAAAATACTTTGAAGTACAAAAAAAATATATAACAAACACAACACAGGAACACACCATGTACTGTATTTGTGTGTGTCAAATGCTGCGCACTCAGCTTCATTTGGAATATTTAACCCTGATGCTCACAGGAAGAAGCAGAGCTGCTCTTAGTTTCTATTCTGGGACTTTGGCAGGAAGTCGGTGTGTGAAAAGGGTCCACAACACGAGACAAATCTCTCTCTTGGGGAGTGGAGTTTGCCTTCAGAGTAAAAACACAGACCATGAAAACCTGGGTTTAGATTTAGAGAAATGGCAAAAATAAACAGCAGAGGTGCTCTTCAATATTTTGCTTCTCTGTCATCACTTTTGACATGAAAAGTGACCCACTAAACTAATGTGCACAGAGAAACAAACATTATGAGCTGCCAATGTGGTTGCGTGAGCCAATGCACCAGTCAGATAAAACTGTTATGACCGTGACCATCTGGGATTGCAGAGGCTGTTTGGCTTGAGCTGCTGTCACATCTTCAGTACTTTCAGTGACCCATAGAAACGCTGAACAAATAAATACATGGAGGGAAGATGTAGCTCCCTCTTTGCTTTCAAAATCCTTATAAATGTCATGTTATAGTGCAGATGATGATGTAAATGAGCTGCATAATTCTTATTTTGAGAATTAGTAATTTGTAGCCTACACACACGCAAACACTCCTACAATTAATCAACACAGCTCCCTCAAATGCAATCACGAGGAGGCGTGTGGGCAGTTTCCACACAAAAACAGATGAGTTGTAACAGGAGAAAATAACCATTAATAGTAAGATCAATGGCTGAATGTTTCACACAAGGATAGGTTTGTGTGTGTGTGTGTGTGTGTGTGTGTGTGTGTGTGTGTGTGTGTGTGTGTGTGTGTGTGTGTGTGTGTGTGTGAATGAATTTTGTTTGTGAGTGTAAATTTTTCAGAATGACATTTTAAATTCTTTGCATCATCTCATCACCAGTCAAAACACAATATTCACACACAGGCTGTGAATATTGTGAATACACTAAGGCTGAAATGAATTATAATTTTCCTCCATATATTGATGAGTTTCACATGTTTAGTAATAATGAATGAAATTAAAATATTCAACAACATGGTTAGATAAGAGCTGTTTGATGGACTCAGTATCAATATTATGAGCAGCATTATGAGAATTTGGAAGACAAGTTGATTTATAAGTCAGGAAGAGTCTGTGCTGTTCATCATGGTTAATATATGATTCTGTGTTTCCAGACCATGAACCATACTCTGAGCTGAAATCAGGATATTTTGACCTCTGCTCATTTGATTTGGTCCAAGTCCTCAACTCTATGGATGTGCAACATATTATCAAAAACCACATTCAAAGAGAAATGAAGAAGCCTCTTGGATGAGACGTGAAACATCTTCAAGAATCTACAACCAAGTCCAGTTGCCCTAGATTTAACTTCCCAGAGAGACTTTTATGTTGATGTTTTGTATTTTATCCTTCCATTCAGCAACATTTCAGACGTTTTTTTACTCCACTACATTTAGCTGACAGCTTTACTTAAGAACACACACAATGAATTATGCCCAGTGAATGACCTGAACAGCCCATGGTTTAAAAAAAACTCTCTGTCCCTCTGTCTGCACTAAAGCTGTGTACAAACATACTGTGACCCCTTATAGTTAGTTACAACCAACAAGATAATGAACCAAAACATTAGAAGAACCAGACATGATGGATGATCATCTATCTCCAGACTTAAACTCCATGGGGCTCGTTTGGATGAAACAAACAGAAGGTGAAAGCAAAGGAAACTACAGTGCAACACATTTGTGGAAACCTTTGAAACTATTTTTCCACTGTGGACACAACACCATGAGTGTGTTCAGCTGCTGGATAAGTTAAAAACCTCAGTTGTTTGTTTGTTTTATGTTCTCTTTTATATTGAATTATGTAAATTGAAATAAAGAAACATGAATTATTTTGAACTACAAAACCATGCATCTTTAACTATTTTACCTCAAGAGCATTAAACAAAAAAGAAAAAGAAAAGAACAAAAATAATTTCTTATATTACTGAGGTAGAGTACAGCAGTAACAATAGTAAATATAATATTAATTTAAGAGGTCAATGATTTACATTTGTAGGAACCATGCACTCACCGCGAAACAAAGATCCCTCCAATTGCTAAAAAAGGCTTTATGTGATCCTATACGACTTCCTGTACACTTGTGGACTCTTATATGATCTATCAATGGGGATTTCTGAATAACATTAAACCTGAAAACAGTATTAATAAAACAACATCCAGAACATGGACGCTAACACTCCCATAAGTGCCACAGTGCATGCTACAGTAAATTGATTAAAAATGAAGGGTTGAGCGACATTTTATTTATCTTTTATTTATTACATTAAGAAGTAGTTAGAGGTGCAATAAGAATCAAATTAAATCATTAGGACGCTTGATGATGATGATGATGATGATGATGATTTTAATTAGGACCATTCTTCTTTTACAGACCTATCCTGTGTGTCTTTATTTCAGGTTTACAAACTAAGATATCAAGCAGCTTGAGTCCACTCTCGATTTTCTCATACAGCAGTTAGTCGCTCTTTTATAAACTCTCTCAGATACTGAACTAAAGACATCGCTGCTTCACTAACAATAAAAATGTTTATCTGGGGTAGAACAACATCATCGTCCTCCAACCAATTTCACACGCGTTTTACTGTTTTCTTCCACTGGCTCTCACACTGTGAAATTCTGGCAGCGACTCAGCTTCTATTTCCGCCTTAAATTAAAAAAATATAAAAAATATAACAAACATTTTTGCAGCAGCTGGTCGAGATGAAGCTATTTTATTATACTGAAACGTATACCTGATTGTGAAATGGTGTAAAACATGAGTATAGGCAAATGAAATGAATCAAAGCACAAATACCAAATTGACTTTTTAAAAACTGAAATATTTAGTGTTTCTCATCATCTGGGTGTAAGTTAGATGGAGCCACTTGAGGACAGTCAAATGTGGACGATCAAAGGCAGAGAAGCCTACTTGAGTAAATGTAAATTGTATCACATCATGCTTTAACTTTACCTCCAGCAGGTGAGCTACAATAAAACACCAAACACCACTAAAACCATGTTATATTTCAATGTATACTTTTCAGGAAAAGAAAGAAACTATCAACCATTTTGTCATCTCAGCCGTGCGTGTAAAAATGAATCGTCAGCACTGTTGTGAGCAGAGCTGCAAAACTTTATCTGCACAAACTCTAAAACAGAAGGACTCGAGTGAAGGCCAGTCAGTTTCATGGGAACCAGACTACAAATGAAATGTCAGTGATGTGATGTATATTTTTACCACAGCATATTTAAGTGAAACAAATACAGTAATGTAAAATTGAACCTTTAGTGAACACTTACTGCCTTCAAAGTTCCCATCAAATGTCATTTCTCAATTAACTAGTCAATTAAGGTTATGTTAATCTTTTCACCAGCAGAGGTCAGTGAAGCTCCACAGCAGCTGTCGTTGAGCCGAACCCTTTTAAAGAAAAGTGACATTAATATCAATTCAGAAAATGTCTTTCCCCCAACATCAGGTGACCTTCAAGGAATCTTTATGTATGTTTAGGTTTATTGTCACTGTGCAAATTTTGTTCACCACTTAGACCAATATGATCATGAAATTTTAAATTACTACCAAGCATTTATGTATCTTCACATTTGACACATGCATGTTGAAGTGCTCTTTCTCCAAACAGTATATTGTTCATGTTTCATATAGATATTCAAATATTATGTTAAATTTATATTGCTTTTCTCTCTGATCACCTTGTCGCTACCTTTGTTGTTTCTGTCCCAGCAGCCACATCGCACTAAGAAATGACACCCACAGTGGGTTAATTTTCTTTATGGCTGGAATCACTGCATTCTTTCAAAAATTTATATCAATTAATGAAAAATGATCATGTGTATTTTCAAAGTTTCAAAGCCAATAAAATAAATATAATTAATAAATGAGATGATATTAACTTGCTCTTCATTGTTTTTTTCTTTTTTTTTGTTTACTATCTGAAATCAATAGAGATGTTATAATCTCCAAACTTCACTGTATGTTTTAATTTATGATTGGATACATTCATATGAATCTGCATGAATGTTACTTTTACTTTTCCAACAGTTATTTTTCAGGTGACTTGATTGATTTTCTAACACATTTGTTATGTAAACTTATTTTAGCCTGTGATGCCTTAAAATAAACCAGTAGCTATGTAGCGAGAAAAGCTAAACCTATTATCCGCCTTATTTCCTTAATTTAATCATAATATATCTAGAAATTGTGATTTTCCATCTACATGTGAAGGATTTTTAGAGCCCTGGATGAAGAGAATGACACAATTCATGACGTCACAAGAAAAAAAGCAAAACCCAGAGGAATGTCAGAAAAAAATAAAACTTGAAAACTTAGAAGTGAATATATAGTTTCTCTTTTGTGTAACTCCTTCAGATGTAATTTGGGACCCTTTTGGAGGTGTCAAACTCCACGTTGGGTAACACTGTTCAAACAGCTCATTTTCTGTGCATACACATACTTTGTTGCAATTTCCTTTGAAGCTCTAATAAAAGTGATAAATAGAGAAAAAAAAAAGATGTTGAGTTGCACAACATTGCAGACATAGCAATGCATTTCTTTAGAAGTCTTTTTGTACAACGGTTTAGATTCGACCCTGAGCTCTGAGACATAGGTACTCACAGGTACTCACTTTTACTGGTGTGTCATTTGCTGTGACACAAAGTACAGTGGCACCTCAAATATTAATTTCTGTGCTGTGGAAGAAAAGCAATTACATATGAGCTTTTCCCCCCAGAAATACAAACACAGTGATGTCACAGAAATCAAACTAATCTCTCTTGATGCTATATAAGCTATATGAAGCTTATATAAACAAAAGAAAATCTCCCCAACATCTAGAGACGTATCATTAATTATGTAATCTCTAAGTATTTTTGGAGACACATGCTAAATCATTTCACATGTCTTCTGCCCAAACAAGAAGGAGAACTGTGTAGAGTCTAAAACAAGTCTTTATTGGTCAATATACAGAAAGCAGTGGGATGACCACTAAAGAGAGAGAGATCCCAACCATTTTGTTTACAAAAAGAAAAAGAAACGGATATACAGTATAAAATAACTGTCTTGAACATTTTTACAGGGTTCATTTTTATATGTAAAAGAATCTTTTCTTCTCTTTAATCTTTCAGAAGCACAATATGACAAAGGGTGGACAGGGGGAAACAGGGCAGTTGTTTCACAATGATGACATCACAATCACAGTTGCTTCAAGGCCAACAGAGAGAGGGAAATGTGAAGAGGAGACGTATCAGTAGAGAGCTCAGAAGGAGGAATAGTTCCTGATACAGTCTTGAGATGTGAACGATGTGAATGTCAAAGGGACATGAAGTTTCTTATTAGATCATTTCGATGAAGACAAACTCATGGGATTAAACTGGGGTTTTGTCTGATTAGATTTATGCAATGTGTTATAATGGTGGTACAAGATGGAATTGATACTGGTGAAGTCACCACATTTCAAAGCTGTAAAGTCGTGCAGGACTGTGGACTTGAGAACACCAGTAAAATAATAATAATTATCCTTATTTTGTCCAAAATTTCTCTTTGGGATTTTGCACACTCAGTCAATGAAAACGGCAGTATAATGCAATCTGTAGCTCTGCAGGAGGTTTGTGAAGTCTGACAAAATAACCCAGATGATCTAATCAGGGTTATTGTTGCTTCAACATGAGTCGACCTGTAGTGTAGGTAAGATTACATTCTCTTTAAATGAAATTATTCTAATGTAATTTAGATTTTTCACTAAGAGCCATGTTTCAATATGTGACTCCTGCAAATCAGTGACAGCAAATGACAAAAAGACAAAAACATGGCATTGTCAGTTTTGGTTTGCCCAGGTAACTGTCCTGAGTCAGACGGACACATTAGTGTGATGAGCCATGTCACATTAAGAAGCTGCAGCATCTCAGCTCTGCTACAAGTCTGCACTGCAAAGAGACTTTAGGCTATCACTGCTATGTTACACCTAGTCCTATTGAAGTATTCAAGAACTAGAGGTTTGTGCCATGGATGACCTTAGATGTTCAGTTTTTCTAAGAAGTTGTATTATGGGTAGTGTAGGATTAGGCCTTTTGGAGATTGAACCATGCTAGGCACTAAAAGTCAGGTGAGGATATCTCAGCCTCTGCTGCAGCCTTAACAAAGTGCAGCACTAAACCGCTGGAGTATCCCAGTTTCTGAGTACTGGTCTGTTTTCTAGGCCCATAATTGCATAGAGGGCTCCCTTTATTATGGAATTAAAAAAAAAGGAATGACAGGATTTTAATGGGATTTAGCAAAATCTCTGTATCATTTGAAAAAAAAAAAAGGTAAGTGATCTAACCCTTAACAACACAGACTATATTAGCCACAGTATGGACAGATATGGTGCAGGACAGAGATACAAACAAAGAGGCTTTTAACGCATCAGCTTTTTTGTTTTTAAGAATTGTTCAACCACAATCAACTTTGTCAATCTGCTTTAAAATGAGAGAAAACTGTTCAAAATACCGTCCTACTAAACCAAACGTGAAAGATATTAAACAGTTAATAATTATCATCCTATGTACAGTACTGTGCAAAATTCTTAGGCCATCCTTATTATTTCTTAGTCTCTTTGTTAGAATACAACCAGAAAATACAGGAAATGTGTAGAAATGTGTAAAAAAAACAGGCTTAAGTGCTGAGTATTCAGTGTGACCTCTCCTTACACTAGCAATAACCTGGAACCTGGCTCTTAAAGCTAAATACAATAGAGCCACAATTAATGTCATTGTTAACACCTGTATTTGTATTTGACTGTTTCATGTCAAAATGATGCTGTGAAAAAAGTCCATTACACCAGGTTTTTTGAGACATGTTGTATGAGGTTCACTCATTGGAAGCTGCTAATATGTAAGACCAATTTTAAACCACATCATTCTATTCAAAATGACAAAGATCACAGAATTTGACATAAAATCATAATTTTGCATCAGCAAGGCCACTCTCAAAGGGAAATCAGCAAACAAATTGGATACTCATGTGGTATTCAAGCTGTTACAAAGACATTTGAAGAATCAGGAGAGGTCAAAGACTAAAAAAGGACTGGAAGGACAAGAAAACTTTCAAAATCTGAGGAGAAGTTTCTCAGAGTTTCTTCTTTGAGAGAACAGAAGAAGTCCAGCAAGGAGCTGGCTCAGCATCTGGCAGCTTCATCAGGATGGAGACAAGTTGACCCTTCTACAGTCTGAAGAAGCTCGATCAGGAATGAGCTTTGTGGAAGGACAGCAGCCAAGAAACCACTTGTTCAGAAGGGGAACAGAGATAAGTTAAAGCTCACAAAGACTGGAATGAGGATCAGTAAAAAAAGAGTATTATGGAGTGACAAATGCTAATTTTACATTTTTTGGTTCAATTGTTGACAATATGTGAGAAGAAGACTTGGAGAGAGATGAAGAATAAGTGCTCGCCGCCTTCAGTGAAACATGGTGGAGGGTCTGTCCTGGTCTGTGGCTGCATTTCTGCCAGTGGTGTTGGCAGAATTGTCCAAGTTGGTGGGATCATGATGCTGAAAAGTATGGACAGGTTTTAATTCATCATGCCATTCTTTCTGGAAAGAGCCTGACTGTGAACGGTTTTATTTTTCAGCATGATAATGATCGCAAGATCACTGCTAATGCAGTGAAATCATATTTGGAGAGAAAAACAGCTGACAAAATACTGACAGTCATGGACTGGCCTCCACAGAGTCCATACCTGAATATTATAGAGGCAGTGTGGGATCAACTGGACAGAGAAAAAAAAAAGACAGCCTCAATCTAAGGAACTGTGCTGAAAGAAGCCTGGTATAATATACCAGGAGATGACGTCAGAAAACTTCAGGACAGTCTCCACAAAAGAGAGAGAGATGTGCTCAGTGCCAAGGGAAGTCACACTAAATACTGACTTTTGCCTGTAGAAGCCATTTTGTTTTGTATTTTCTGTTTGTATCTTAATAAAAAGACTGAGAAATAAATATGGATGGTCATTAAAACAACAAAGCTAGTGGTGGCCTCAGACTTTTGCACAGTACTGTAAATCAGGACAAATGTGAAATGTTTATGTGAGAGCGCAACAGAGGGAGAGGGAGAGAGAGAGAGAGAGAGAGAGGGAGAGAGGGGGAGAGAGAGAGAGAGAGAGAGAGAGCATGTTTCTCTTTAGTGTCCAGGCCACTGTGATGTGTTTAGGGACACTCAGCACTGATCACATAGATTTTAAGGAAATAAAAGTGTCTGGTTGGAGTTAAAGATGCGAACAGAGGATATACACTCAGTGACAATATAGCTATGTTATACCTAATATATAGGCTGAAGGAATTATATTAAAAAGGTTTATGGATACATTTACTAATGGATATGTATATGGATACATCTTGCTGTTAATTTTTTTTAATAACTCACTATCTTGCAGATACTCTGTTTAAAAAGTAAACAATAAAGAGTAATCTCAGAACACATATTACAGAACATAAATCCACATATTAAATAATAAAAGCTCACATTATCCCTGTATTTATATTTGTGTCGCCATATTTTAGATTTCATTCTTGATTGTTTCAGAGTTTGAGATGCCATATTATCTGCAAGACTCTGGTTAATTCTGCACACATAATGAGAAGACTGTGTTTGTTTGATATATTTTTCTCTGCTTCATTGACCGTGATGCGAATAATAATGTGCGCACAGACACTGTTCCAGCACTATGGGACTGCAGCTGATTGTGTAGTTCTGACTTTGTCCAGCAGAGGAAGATGTTGCATTAAAAAAGACAACGTGGGCCGATTTAAACTGTAACTTCCAGCAGCAGATTGTGAATAACTTTATCAGAGTAGTAGTTTTAGTTTGACTGTGTGTGTGGTGGATTGAGAGAGTAGTAGTGAGAGACAAACTTGCAGAGTATTGTGTATATGTAGGTATACGTTTATGTGTGTGGTCAGTATGTTACAGAGGAACTGTCCCACTCAAGTTTTCCCTTCTGCTTCCTCTCTTCTCGCTCTTCTTCTTCTTCCTCATCTTCATCACTATTGTCTGACTCAGCACTTGTCATTCCTCCCACCTGTTCTTCATCCTCTTCTTCCTCCTCCTCTCGGTTCTCTTCTTTTACCTCTTCATCCAGTGCCTGAGTTCCTCTTATGTTCTAGAGAATAAAGTGTGATAAAGTTTCAAATCCACTTTACATCAGGATAAAACACAAGAAAAGACTAAAACAATCAAAAAATAAAAAGCATGTTATGCGATACCTCCATGGGGTTGACAGTGATAGTGAGAGCAGAGTTGTCCCAGTCCACCTCAGGGTCTTTCACCTCATCCTCGTCCTCTCTGGACCCCTCCTGATGTGTGGCGTGGATCCTGTACACACCGATCACCACAATCACAACCAGGGCGGCGATACAAACCACGATAACCACTGTGGCTGCTGGAGGAGCTGGTCCTGGAGGAGAAGTAGAGAAGTAAAAAATCTTGAAACTGAAAAAAAAAAAAAAGCCCTCCATAAGGGAAAAGATCCCTTGTGATGCAACAGTAAGCCCATTAGAGAAAACATCATGAGCAATCCCTCATCAGAGAGATTGCAAACAAATCTGCAGTTTCATCCTGTTGTCCTTATTTTAAATAGAAAAATGGAGGGGAATAAGTGTAAATGTCTGTTAAAATAATGCACTGCATTGTGAAAGTAGATCTGAGTGTGTACAGTCAGAACAGTAGGTTTAAGTTGAAACTGGAGGAAGGAAATCTAATATATGTTTAATTCTGCCTTTGTTACCAAATAATAGCTCTATTAACAAAATCAGTGAGTAACCCTAACCCTAACCCCAGTGTTTGTGAAGTGTGTGAAGCAAAACGAAGAAGCGCAGAGGCACCTGGTTTTAGACATTTCTGGTATTTCAGTCACATTTGTTTCTTACCTGACATGTGTGAGTTGAAAGTGTGTATCATGAGTGGGTGATGGACAGGTCTCATATACTGGGGTTGGGCTGCCAT
Organism: Rachycentron canadum; assembly: GCA_038496675.1. Classification (NCBI taxonomy): domain Eukaryota; kingdom Metazoa; phylum Chordata; class Actinopteri; order Carangiformes; family Rachycentridae; genus Rachycentron; species Rachycentron canadum. The sequence goes on from CM076662.1 coordinate 8,280,590, forward strand.
ATGATTGACATGCTCCACGGGCACTGAGTGGTGGAGAACACTGACCTGCAGGGGCGGGACAACCAGCCATTATCCTCAGAGAAAAGAAGGAGGATGATCATTTGTCCAACCACAAAAATGAATAAATCAGAAAGAAAAAATAAATGAAAATGTGATATGAGTAGTAATCTAGGTGAGAATTATAACAATGGAATATGATGATAATGAGGAATGATAACAAAATGAAGAGAATTAAAGGATTAAATGCTCAAAAAGAAGAGAAGCAAAGAAAAAAGGATGGTAGATTGAAGGGAAGCAGTGGAGAGTGGAACTAGAAAATAGGGGAAAAGCTGAAATATGACTGAAATATGAGGGATAAAAGACAACAAACTAACCTCCAAATTGAACTCGTTGCTGGTGTAACGTCCATTAAGCTCTGAGCAGGTGAGTCTGAACCTTCTCTCACTCAGGGTGGCAGGTCGCCAGTTCCTGTAGCGCACCTGTCTCAGTGCCTGCTCATAGTGGGCCATGGAGTCCACGCCTTGTAACACACAGGGAATGGTTTTACAAAATGCAGGTTGGTGTAATAAATGAAACTGTGTAACAACAGGAGTCCACTGAGTGAACTTTGAGGTGGAAATGTGGTCTGTCCTCCACAGAGCATGTACCATCAGCGTGTCCGCTCTGCCTACCATATATTGAAATTCCAGAGGTGGAGTTGGTAGCATCCAGGTGTTTTCCCAGCAAAGCGCTGTGATGAATCTCCAGACTCTCTCTCTCAGGATTCAGCTCCTCTCCAATTACCAGGATGTCACAGTAGTCCAGGTTATGCATCACCTCCATCACACCAGGCCTGTGGACTGTAACACATAGAAAACATCTATAAAATGATAAAAAGAAATAAAAATAAAATAAAAATGCAGTGCACGAAAAGTAACACATTTACTGTAACATTAATTGAAACATTACTACAAGTTATGGTATGACATAAGAGCATCCTGACAGTGCAGCCTCTCCACTCACATCCATTAAAGCTGTCTCCCTTCATTACTGTGCTGGTGATGTGAAGCTCTTTGAAGGGTGCCACACCCAGCTGGCCCTGCAGGTCACCAGCAGGCCTGACGAGTCGATTAGATCCTGTAATTGTGATTCTCGGTTCACTGGGCGGCAGGACCATAACGACTGCCTTGATGTCTGGGATGGAAAGACACGTGTCCTCCCCGAAACACCTGACAACACACGGGAGAAGAAGAGAGAGGGGTTACAGGATGGGACAGTGCCAGTCTTACTGCTTCACTGCGTATTTGTCTGTATCTGTGGTTTTTATGTATTTGTGGCATCTTTTTGTCCCACATACTTCTTGTTTGGGAGAAATACAAATTTTTAAAAATCGAGATGAAGAAATTCTGTTACACAGATTATCTTTCAGTATTTCTCTATGGGATTAAATATTCATGACTAAATAAGCAACAACCAAGGTTAAAGTTTACGAAAAACATCCAACACTACAAGCCGAGCTAATGAGCTCATTAGTGCAGGTGTACTTTGATCAGATTTGATTAATGATAGTTTGGCAACATTTGCAATTAACACCTTCCGTCCTGATTGGTGCATGGTGCATCTGGCATCACTGACCCAAGATCAAGACGCAACCACATTCATGTTAAATAAATTAACCAAAACCTTTTTTTGTCATGTAGGACCCCATCATTGATATCACAAGGCTGATAGACAAAAGGGTTGAGGGTCTTTAATATATTCATGGATCAATTAACACCAATCAAAGTTAAATCAACATCTTTAGGTCTATTTATTAATAGTTTTTAAACATTCTGGGACTCAATGAGGTTTGATGCTCCTTTAATTGGTAAGGAATGATAATTGATTATCGATAACTGATTTTCAATCGAACATTGCTGAATGTTCTTTTTTTACCCCGTCATCAATAGATACAAGTCAATTTAAAATCTGCAATAACTGAGATGACAAAAATATCAACAATTTGTAATATTGTATATATTAGTGTATCACAAGCTTCTGGATGCCTTAATTTCCCCCGGGATAAATAAAGTATATATCTATCTAATATCGTTTCTTTCTCAGTCACAGGATGGAGTTTCAACACATTGCTGAGAGTAAAGGCAGATCTATCTGTCTTTATCTCGAGGGGAACTGTGAAGTGTTGTTCAGAGTTAGACAGCCTCTGCTGCTGCTACTCGAGCTCGTTTCACTTTATCGACCAGCACACATCTAAGCTGATTTGACCTGCTTGTGTTTGCTGCTCAACAAAAATGAACAGGCGCTGGATACATGTGGAGACGGGAGCAGACACACAAAGTCAACGCTGCGAGACACAAGAACATGCACGCACAAGACACAGTTAAACTCACACAAAACTGTGTGAGGAAGAACAAATACTTTCAGTGTGAGGAGAAGCAAAGACAGGAACATCTACACACACTCAATCACACAGTAATTGAGCACTTTACAACAAGTGTGCTGCAGCTTAGTGCTTCAGATCAAGACTGAGCTCCGAGTGTAATTAGAAAATCAAACCACTTATTATCATCTAGCCATATACTAAGGCAGCTAAGAAATTAAAGAATCTATTAGGTATTATATGTTGGTGATGTTCAATCATAAATCAATGAGCAGTCTATCAAAGACACTATAGCACAAGAGACAACATTGTTCAAATATAATAGCAAATATAATAGCTTTAGCTCAGAAACTAAACTTTGTATGTAGTTTTTCTCTCACTCTGATGTTGAAGGTATTGTGGGTGTTGCATTGTTTTATTATACACTGTGCACATATCAGGTTATCACACTTAAGAGGAAAATAACTAATCCAATTATACTGACAAAAGCTTTTTATCTGGTCAGTTAGTTTATTATTGCACCTTTATTATGTTTTCATATTTCCTGTGTGTAAATGGAAAATTTGGCTTGATGGTGGCATTAGATAAAATGTCACAGGGCATCAGAAAGATGAATATCCACAGAAAATATGGAGGAAATCCAGACATGTTACAAAAACATGTTTTTGTAGATTTCATGAGAACTTAGACGGGCAGTTGTAAAGATTATATTGCTTCGGACAAATGCTTGTGAAACAGACGGACTGATATCACCATCCGTGGGACCTGCAGCTATTGGGTAAAGTGGACAAAGCCAATTCAATCAAGTCAAAGCAAATCAAATGAAATCCAGAGATGGATGTAAAGATTAACACTGAGAGAAAACAGGCAGGGAACAAAAGAAAGAAAACCCATTTACCCAATGTATTCTTTCCAATCACTAGACGGTTTAATGTCCTCAAAAAACAGTTTAGTGGTTTACTGTAATCATTTTTACACTAATAATTCATCCTCTGCTCAGACACAAGACACCTGACAGAGCCATTCCCACAATCCCTTTAGGCTTTAACAACCACTCCTCTGGTTGTTTGTACCTAAATGATGGTCCACTAGACTAACAGTATGTTGACCAACTTGTTTTATGTATGTAACATTTCACACTCTTGTTCTAGGGATAGTTTAGATCACACTTTATTCAACAAGCAGACAGCTCCCTCAGACTTGCTTCCTTAGTCCTATAGTAAGATATGAGTCATAAGTAGTTCATAGAAGGCTCTGCATCTGTTACAAACACCAAAGAGGAAGAAATGAAATAACACAGACTACAGACCTTCTATACATCAGACAGGTCTTTGTACTTCCCAAATACATGAAACAGGTCTGACTGAACTGTCTGATGTTTGCTGATCGATTGATTTGCAACAAGTCTTTTGTGGTTTTTGTGTCTTATATCCAAAAGCTGTATTTTTTGTCAATTTTTACATAAATAGTAGCACAACCAGATATGATCATACTAGATGACCAAAAATAAGAGATGCTGAACTAGTGGAATAGTGCACTAGTGGAGCAGCTGAGTAACTAAGCTCAGTGAACCTAAAGCTGGTTGTTTAAAAAGTCAAGCTCCATTTTGTCCCAGATAAAGTCCAAATGTACAGACATGTGCACTTACTGTACTGTGGTGGTGATGTGTAGCCGTCGTAGGCCAGGTGTGGGGAACTGCCGAGAGTTGATGTAGGAGACCTTGGTCATGGCTGTGTTGATGCTGTCTACGTCCTCTCCCTCCACCACCAGCACAGACTGGGCAGGGTTAAAATGAAACTGGATACACACATAAACATCATTTGTCCTAAAATAGATAAAGACTTCTAGATACAAATATTTGTGCTTATGTTATCCCATTGGTATTATATGTCTGGGCTAGACAAGGAAAAAAATGTACATCAAATGCATCTACCATCAGCCATTGTGGTTTAAAAATGACAAAAATGAAAAATCCTAAACATGCTGCCAAGCTAAGGCTGTGGAGTCTGTGTGTGTGGATTTATTGGTAATGCAGTCTCCATTTCTTCCACGTACCTTTATGTCCTTAGCAAGGCTTTCAAGGGAGTTAATATCAAGGCCTTCTTTGCAGGCCTGCAAACAGGAGATAACTTTCTGGGTTTCAATGCGGCCTGGTCGGATTGTCAGCCCTGACAGGCTACCACGGAAAAACTGGGTGAACCTCGGGGTAGCTACCTCACCACCTAAGGGGGGAAGGTGACAAGAGAAGAGAAGAAAAGAGGAGGAAAAAGAAGAAAGAGGACAATTGGATAGAAACATATTGTGTAAAGAAACAACATCTATCATGAATGCTTTTGTGGGAAAGGCACCTAAAGTTTACTGAAAATAACATCTGCTTCAGGAAAAGTTTACAAGACCTAATGGATAGCAAACTATGAAGAATTTACTTGTTATTTTGCACCACATTTACATCTGAGGTAAGAAAATAAAACAATCCTGAAACAATCCTGATGCAATGTCTGACATGAAGTAAATGTAACAGTATTTATTGCCTTGATAATGACCATAGGTTTTCACATTTGTCTAATCTATGTGGTTCATATGCAGACACTTAACTTCTCAGAGTTTTCATTACACATATTTTTAAGTGCAAATGTTTAACTGCTATCTAAGATAAGAAATCATTTTTTGAAATAAACAGGTGATAGTGAACAATGAAATACATGTGACTTTAAAGTAAAAACAGAAAAATGCTTGAAATTCTCATAATCACATCTGTGGAATTTGTTGTCTGTGTGACCGCTGTACCCCCCATTAATTTTTCAAGTGACAACAACTGTGTAATATTGTTAAATAAAGACAAATTTTGACCTAAGAATAGTTTCTATCAGAGGAACATAAATTTCATTTCCAACACCAAGCACAACAGAAGATATTCTGACTCTTCTTGTCAGGGTTTGACAGGTGAAATGGCACTTGACCTGAAATACTATGCAACTACCAGAACAAGTTGGAAATACATCCTTTCATAAATATAAATGGAAGCTCTAGTGCAGGCCAACACACTGACACAGTCTTATAATGTGTGTAAGGATCCACAGCACTGCAGTCTGCGGTGTCAGCTCCATCACAAATTCACTCAAGCCCTGACATCTTCTTAAGAGTCGACTTTTTTCCTACACAAAGCATCGGATTTTCCTGCAGGACAGGTCAACTCGGCCCTGTGGTGTAATTTCACCACTTCTGATGAAGTGTGTCATTTCCACAAAATCATAAAGGTCCAGTCTTCTTAACACAAATTATTTCCAATGTGAGTCTCTCCAGTGTAGGTCAGCTGCCTCATACATTTTGTCTAGGCCAGGGTAATATTCAGGTCAAGTCTCCTTAAAGTCATGCAAATAACACCAGAATAACACCAGAATTGAATCGTGATATAATCGTGATATATATATATATATATATATATATATATATATATATAT
>CM076662.1:8291409-8321995 GCA_038496675.1 Rachycentron canadum
TATATATATATATATAAAAAACTCTAAAATTTGCATTTTTGAAAGACTAGCATCTATTATTTAAAATAATAGCAGTAATGTTTACTTGGGACTTGAGTTTTGGCTGCAGGAGCAGAAAGAGAGGAAGAAGAGTCAGAAGAGTCTGAGCAGCATTACACTGAATGTTCTATGTTAATATAAAATTATATTGCGCACTAACTAGCAGCTAGATGGTTAATATTACCATATCATGTACATGACACATCATGTGGTAAAACATTTAAAAATCCTCTAGTGGGCTGGTCTTCCGGCTTTGCCTGCACATTATTGTGTCTATTTTCTTTTCATTCAAGTTTAAGTGATTTAAATTTGGCCTGTGTGTAATTTTCCCATCCGTCTGCCCTTTGTTGGTTTTTAATTAAAGAGTCCACACACTGGACCTGTGTTGACTTGAACCACAGCCCAGGGGGCATTTTTCAGGCTGAGCACTGTTACAATCATTTCTATCACAAGGCCTCTTTTTCTTCTTCTTTTCCATCAGTCTGAATGAATTGTTTTGTTGCTGCATGTAAACCAGAGAGAGGGAGGTGAGGTAAAGGAGGTGTGAAGATAGGATGAAGAAGAAATTAAAGTTTCATTGCTACTGTAATGATAAGGTCAGAGGAGATGACCACAGACAAAGAAAAACAACATTGTTGCTTTTGGAGTCAGTTGACATAAATACTGCATGTGACCACTGTTATGAAGTTAAAGCCTTTAATCCAATCCAGTACTCAGTTTATTTATGTTCCCGACTGTTAAAAGATGCGCAAGTGCAGCAATAGTACTCGTTCTGTTGTTGAGGCGTGTTTGTTTACACAATGCTTTAGTCAGTGAGAGCATAAAAGTATTTCTACAACACAATGACTGTTGAAAACACTATAATGAGCTGGTCCCAAAGCAGGGTGCAGGCCAGAGCAGACCCACAACAGAAAGAGAGAAAGACAGAGAGGCAGAAACAGAGGCAGAGGTACAGTGACAATAGGACTGTGTCAATGTGCCTATTGTACTATAGGTACATTTTATTGTAAAATACATGGCTTTCCATTCCACTTTCCATTTGGACTGCTGATAACTAAATTAAATGTTGTCCAGTGCCAAAAATAGAATATTTCCAGGTGTGGTCACATGATGCAGTCACAGTGAAATGTTTTTTAATATTTGTGACAGACTTCCAAAGTTGACTACTTTTGCATTTTTGATGCATTAAACCTCTTCTGCCAAATACCTTAGGGAAAGTGTAATTTATGAGAAGTTAACAGGAAAATATATCTGGAAGCCAAAGCATAGAAAATGACACCACAATTTCCAACAATAAAAACTTCTATTTACTGCTCAGAATATTCAGCAAACTACAACCTATTCTTGGCAGAATGACGGAAATGATACGCCATATTTAATAATTTCATTATACATTCAAAAACTTACATAAACAGATGACTTTGGGGAAACATATGAGAAACTGGGTGTAAAGAAGGTGCAGAAGGAAGGTGAGCAGTCAAGATTTTTGAATCCTGGCTCTAAAACATGCTGAATCCTGAGACTAAGCAAGGTCATTTTAAGACTGACAGAACCTCTTTGAATATTAATTAGCATATTAACACCCATTGCACACCCACACAGGTGCTTTCAATTATTTAGCCTGATAAGGCCTCTTCCCAGGACGTGTGGGTAGGTACAGACTGTGCTTCACCAATCGTTCCCTCTTTAACCGCTTAGTTTTGTCAACCTTTTTAGGCCTTTTTCACAGCACATGTATTACTAATAACATTAAGGATAGCTCTGTCTCAATAAAGCTGGGCAGTCACCATATTGTTTGGTACCATTTGGTCTAATTGTTGCCTCTACTAATAAAAAATTTCCTGCATGACAGATGACCTGGCTCTTAGACAGTTGGTTGGGTTCCTGGCATGTCAGAAATTTATCAAAAGCTCTATTATAAATTGTTGTGAGCTTCAAATCAGTACACACAATACCATTAAGCTGAACCTGATGAAGGCCTTGATTGTTCATGTACTATAGTCATTTAGTCACTCAACAGGAATCGGCCAATCATTGCCCTGCTTATTTGTTTGCTTGCTGCCATTTTTCTTTGGTTGTACTTTGTGGGAGGAAGTGCATGAGAAAGGAAAAATAAATTGATTTACTGGATATACTGTAAATCCCGGTTTGCAATCATTTTGCACATACCACATTATTATTATTATTATTATTACTGAAGTGAATTATGATGACAGTGGTCCCAGGCTAATGTCTATGTTGTTTTGGAATAGCAGTGGCTCGCTAATTGGTGGCTAAAAATTAGTAGAGTCATGAGGTGTTGCTATTAGCATTTGTTGTTCTTGTTGTACTGTGCCACACCTGAACCACACCTGCTTTTAATCAATAAATATATTGAAGACAACATCCCGACATTTGTGTGTTCTTGTTGATGCACCACAGTAGTTATCTATTCCCAGCTAGCTACAGGAATAGTCCCAGCTATCAATCCTTCACTACACTTAAACTGAAGCAGCTAAATAGCTTCTCACACCTGTGCTTCCTCCCACTTGAATTGTCAAAATGTCTTCTGTGAAAAAGGCTTATACTTTTTAGTAAACATTGCTTGGTGACGTGATTCCCAGCTTAGCGCTAATCCTCAACAACCAGCAGAAGTCTAATCAGCAGGAATAATTAAAAACACCTATGTGAGTGCGCTGTTTTTTTTAATTAGGAGGGAGACCATCAGGGAGGTGCTGTGCTCATCATACAATTCCTAAAGTATGAGGGAACATTTCAGTTTCTTCCTGTTAACTTTGACTTTAAAAAAAAAGCTATGGTATTGACTCCTGATTATCTCTTTGGAGAACTGGAGCTATTCTCTATAGTGTTTTAGACTCTGATATATATAGTACATTGTTATCTATCTACATAATGCTGTAAGGTGACTTTGTGTTTCTGACCCTGATATTGACATGTCACCTTCCAGCTCAACTCAAATTTCCAAACCTTCTATATGTTTTAGTGGCCTGGACTTCTGAAACATTTGGAGCTCTCTGTCTGTCTGATAAAAGTATATAATATCTCCTCCTTCTATTATTCTTAAAGACAGAGCTGTGTCACATAGGATCAAGGACCGTACAATTGGTATCCCAACACTTCACGTTCAGTCCACTATTACTGTAACTATCTCCGCTCCATATAGACAATCAACTTGCTGTTACCATAGAATAGCAGTGCTTTATAGCTGAGTATGAAACATCAGTGATAAGCTGCCAGTCTTGTGGAAATATGCCAAGGTATATTTATGATATTATCTATTACAATTTATATATGGGCATGAAAGAAGAAAGATCTCATGTTCAAGTTTGACTTAAAAAATACTATACAGTTTAAGGGCTGAATTTATGTTGTCACCCAAAGGACATCAAGAAAAACAATTAGACACTGTCTCCTCAGTATTAGACCAAGTACTAACAAGGAGAGCAGTCGCAAATCTTTATTTTTGTGCAAAGCAGAGGTTATATGAAACAGGTAATAAACTAGATTGGCACGTTGTGCATCTTGCTAAGGAGAAAAACCAATCCACACATAATCCCTTATTCACAGAGAGCACTGGGTCATTTTAAATCTGCTGACATAAACACAATAATGAGGACATTCTGCTGTCTGCTGAGAGGCCCTTTAATAGGGTGAAGTTTATTTTGATGCATTGGAGAGGTTTAGGAAGGACGGAGACTTCTCTATATGGATACAAACTATGTATGATGGATGATGATGATGATGATGATGATGATGATGATGACGAAGATGTTCACATCTTTTTTTATGTGAGAAGTGGTTCCTAACAGGTATGCCTGCTTTTTGCTGATGTGAAGGGTGTAATGATTGGTAATGATTGGTGCATGAATTTGCATTATATGCTGACAATTTTCTTTTGCTCCTGTTCCCTCCATATCAATTTCTTACTTTCTGTGAATTTAGCATTCACATGATTAATTTAATAAATCTGAAGCTTCGCCTTCAGGCACAACAACACTCCATCCTCACAATCGCTTCTCTCTTTTTCCATGCGCCTTTATCTGAACCACTTTCAGTTCTTCCTTCTTTTGCTATCCCCACCTAACGTCCACCTCTCTTCTTTTTTCTCTTTTCATCTCCTTTGTTCTTATTCACATTACTTACTTCTCCTCTGCTCTCCTCTCCTCGGCCACTGTTGTGGCACTGCATTATTGATGCCAGCTTACTAAGTGTGGTGGTAGAAAGTGACAAGGATAGTGAAAGTTCAAGGAAAATAAAAGTAAAACAGTAAAAGAAAGAAAGAAAAGAAGAGCTTTGCTACCATGCTCAACAAAAAATGCATTATTGTAAAACAGATATTGCCATATAAAAGTAGTTTATTTTTAGAATGAGCACAAAGTCAAATGTAGATGATGTAATTCACTGCCATGCAAACTATTTAATAACTGCACAAAGTAACATCAAGTTGTGCACTAGTTGAAAAGAATTGTTATTATCTAAAAAGTCCATCAAGGTTTCAACAATTTTGCCGGTGTATATTGATGAAATGACCAATGACCTACCACATGTGATTTAAGTAGTAAATATTAAGTCCAGTAACACAACTTGAAAATCCAAAAAAATGATGCAAGACTTTAGTTTAAATAAGATCAATGCAAAGCATATCTGCCAATTCAAGTAGGTAAGGTTTGTTATGTTAATTGTTGTGTAATTATGTTTCACTGCATGATGTTTGATCTGTCTATCTGCTGGTTAATGAAAAAAAAAATTATATTAGTGAATTATTGAAATTGTACTTTAGGGTCATGATAAAACATCTTTTTTAAAGTAACAGAGTAAGTAACAGAGGGAGGAGACTAGACAAGAATGGGGACAGAGAGATGGATGGAGTAAAGGGAAAACAAAAAATAGATAAATGGAAGAAATAAGCTGTCAATACATTAGTATGCTGACTGAATATTTATGTAGTGCATTTAGTGTACTCAGCAAGTCTGCTGAGTGGTCTATAAGTAGCAAATAGTAGCATTAAGTACCCCACCTCAGCACACACACACACACACACACACACACTGCATAGACATTTACATTTAGTGAGATGTAGCAGCTCTACATGGGAGTAACACAGGAAGAGCCTGAAGGAGACAAAGTACAGCTGAGCTCTCAAGTAAAGTCATTTGGAAAATGGAAGCCTGCAATTATATAAACATACATGCTGAAATGCTCATCCACTTCCTTGGTGCTTTGTCTTTTTCTGTTTTGCCCTTACAGAAAAGCAAAAATGTGTTTCATCAATGCCAGCTAGTCTTCTTTTATTCTAAAGCATGCTGCATTCTGAGTCCTTGCAATAGGATGACTTGCAAAATTAGAGTGAATCATAGCAAACTGAAAAGTGAATAAACACAATGATGCCAGAGAACATATGATGCCAACTGAAATTATGGATCTGTGAGAGTCTTTCATTTCACAAAAGGAGATTTTGTGACCAATACATCTATCTTCCACTTGTCATTCCAGGTGCTTCTTGCTTTCATCTTTAAAAACATATTCTAATATATATTACTATACATCTGCATTGTAACTATCAGAGCACTGATGCGTGGACTGCAAATAGATTTTAATTGAAGTGAAACATTTATCAGTTAGCCCCTTGTGTTTGAGATGGAACTAAATCACTCTTTGAATAAGCACTTCAATCTCTCCTGGTATCTACAACAAACAGGCATGGAGGCAATGCATACTCTTACACACACACACAACCAACACCATCCAATTAATCTCCTGAGGAACAAAGGGAGACTTCTAATCAACACAGGACAGAGAACAAGCCATGGCACAACAAACGTGGTTATAACAGGCAGATAAAACAGATAATTGTAGATGCTGTAAAGACAAAGTTTCCAACATTTAGACCCTATAGTTGAACCTATAAATGATGGATAGGAGGGGATCTGCAGTCATGTCAAGTTGTATAATTGGTGAAATTGCAGTGTTTATTTGTGATTCACAGCACATGGTCCACCACCATGCCCCATCAATTGTACAGTTATCTTGGACTGATGTGCAACAGCTGCCAACACAAATAATTAATTGGCTCTTTTAATCCTTTTTTACATCTCAGACCTCAGCTGAGAAAAATACTGTGTATTTGTCTTACCTCTTACCCCTCTGTTAACATGGATTTTTCTGATTCTATCTATAAGGACCCTGCTGTGAGTAAATAACACCACATTTGTAAGGGTTTAGATCAATGCAACAACGCACACACTTGCTCTTTATCTTACTAAGCTGGGCAAACATACAAAGCCATTCAAACTTGCAGGGACAGTATAAAAAGGCCTAGTCTCTTTGTTTTGTAACTTTATTCTTTTCTTCTTCCTATCCCCCTCTGCTTTATGACTCGGCTCGACATATTCCTACCATCTTTGGCTTACAGGGCATTGCAGGCATGAATCTTGATTAGTATAGGACTTGTGTGACTGTGAGTGAATGTGTTTTGGACAGCTGCATTGTACTGATAGGCCTCTCAACTCAGGTAGACTGAATAATGTGTTTAAAGAGGAGTGATCCATCCTCTAGTCCATTACCAAGGCTGAAAAAGAAAAGTGGGTAAACTGTGTGTGTGTGTCTGTCTGTGTGTGTGCGCGTGTGCGTGCGGTTGTGTTCACATATGCAGTGAGTTTCCTGTCAGATGTGACATTCCTCCAGAGTGTTCGATCGACATGGAAAATAGAAGCCTCTCTCTCCGGCCCTCTCTTTGCCAGCTTCCTTTCATCCCTGTCTGCCCCTGCCCTCCTTGGGTGAGAATTGCAAAATCAATACAGCTAAATGGAGTTGCCACGGAAGCCATTGAGTGTCCTCTCTAAGTGCTGGAGGAACAAGGACAGTAAGAAGCAGCTGTGGCATCCCACAGTCACCTTTTCTCCCTCTTCTTCTTCGGCTTCTTTCTATCCACCAAAACTCTTTTCTCAACATTTTCTATCACTGTCTGAGCTTGTCCTCATTATTCATCACTGATGGGTACACAGATAGTGTAACAGCTCCTATCCCTATGTCTTGTCTAGGATTGTTACATAAATTGTCGAGAAAATAATAGATTGCATCACAACCATGGGTTAAAAACAAATATATTGGGTAAAAAAGGTTTGGAAGTGGCATCTAACACTGTTAATGCAATGTTTTGACAGTCACTTACCCAGTTATTTGAGCTCTATTTATCCAGATAGTTTCATTGAGGTCAAAAGTCCTTTCAAGAGACACCAGAGAGCAGATCACTACATACATACTACAACATTATAACAAGACAGTCACACAAACCAACCAGCAGATACCACTGCACAAGGTAAACTGACATGGCATTATGAGCTGCAAAAGCATTGTGTATCTACAGGATTTCTTTTTGAAACTGTTCTGCTACTGTTCTGTTTTTAATCAAAATTACCTGAATTCATACTATATAAATCCTTATTTGAAACAGAAAATTAAAATGAAAAACGGGCAAAAGCAGAGGAAAAGATGCTCACATCTAATAGGAAATTAACTGACTTTTTTCATTCATTTTGGCTGTGTCGGAAATCACACCCTGTTTGCAATATAGTACACTTCTGTCTTTTTATTTAAGTGTCTCAATGTAATCTGAAATGCAATCCATCCCCCAATTCAACATCCTTTAAAGATGCTAAAACTGCATTTTATAGTTAGTAATGACAAAGTCATGACTTTTCATTTTGCGGCTCACTTTAGTTGGGAAATGTGGAAAGTAATTTTGGAGTGTTTGATTTGTCATTACTTAACATTATTTGTTTTAACAATGGGTCACAACACAATGAATGCAGACATTATTAAAGATGCTATATATTAAGATATATGTACATATGTGCTATACTTTATATATATTTGCTATTGCTACATAGCCAATGTAAGCATTCACAGCTATTTCTTTAACAGTCTAGAAGAAACATTGTGGTTTTAGCATGAAATGCCAAGATGCCCATATTAGACTGAGGGCAGATTGACCAGTACAGTGACTCAGTGGTAGCTTTTAAGGTACAAAATGGTAATGATAACAGAGGTTGTAGCTCGGTGGTTAGCATGCTAATTTCAGTAGATATCTCTGCAGCACAATACAAAAAGAGTGTTTGATGTAAAAACTATCATTTCAAAAATATCATTTAATCACATTCCTGTTAATAAATTTAGTTCATTCAGTTTTTGAATGTTTGTTTGAAACTAAAATAATAGAAAATTCAACAATTCATGTTTTAAATATGCTTTTTAAAATTATTTTATCAATATTTCGCATTCACTACCCATGTTTGCAGTTCCTGGTGTTGAACTACGGCATTGACCATTCAAAAGTAATTTTGTCCCTTTGCTAATAAAAGCTGGAGCAAAGCCGATGAAATTTTAAAGGATTTTGAAATAAAATAAGAAGCTAAAAAATGCAGGTGCCTGCGTTTCCCTTGAGTGGCACATTTCACTACACCTTCTGGCTTCTTCAGAAAAGAAATCCAAAGAGAATACAGTATTTATAGAAGGCTACAGCTGTTTTCAAAGACACTGCTCACTTCTCTTTGACATAAATACTGTGTGCCAATTCAGGGCACACATCAGGTTTTGATGTCAGTTCTTTAGATTCAAAGACCAGTGGTTTCTATCTGAATTCACCATTTTTCTGACCTAAACATGGACCTAAATCAGTTGTAAAAGAGGTAGAGATGCCAGTTTCTTCTTTGACAGTAGCCTTTGGGCAATAATGCAATACAGCTGCAAGACATGCTTTCTCATTAATAAAACTTCACACAAAAATTCTTAAAACCAGCTTCACTAATCCACTGCTTTTTCCAGCTGCACCTAATGCAAATAGTTAAGTACATGGTCAGGCAATTTGGCAAAGAAATATTAAAATGTTGTTAAAATCAAAAACACAGGGAATCAGTGCCATAAGCAGTAAATGAGAATCACAGTAGATTTTCATCTCAAAATCTGACCATTTGCACTTCTGTCATTTTGCTTGTTAAGCTCCGTTATTTCAGACCAGTTTCCATTTATATTTAATTAGTCTCTGCACAAGTGACTTGTTCTGGTGGGTAGCTCAACACAAATTCTCTTTGACTGCACTGCATGCTTCATCTGTGGTCCTTTACAACATTCAACTAAAGGAGCAAATGGGATGCTATCCATGTACTGTATATATTTGTGGGAGAAAATAAGTTAGAGAGAATAGGAGAAAAATAATGAGAGACTGAGAGAAAGTAAGGAGAGGCTAGACTGAAATAGAATAGTATCTTGAGGTTGTTTGCTAAGAAAATGTAGCAGTCTGCTACCCGGCTGCCCTTCTCTTTGTTGCACCCACCTCTGTCGGCCTCAGGAGAAAAGAACGCTGGACTGAGAAAAACACTTTTCAATCTACCTTTAGCCTAGAACAAACAGCTACCTGGTTGGAAGGTCCACAAGAAAAAATATATTTTGTTGTACCTATGACCCACAACAAACAACTCTCTAGCTGATAGGTACACCCCAACACCATCATAGATTGTGGCAAGAAAACATGACGTGCTGATTGCATGCGTCTCCTGACACTCAAAACTGTCTCGCATGTAATTATTAATGCAACCTATGCAACGTCAGAGGAAAATCCAAAATAAAAGTAATCATTGGAGTCAATGCGCACACAAAGCCATGTTCACACATGCATGAGCACGCACGGAGAAAAGCCCAAATATAAATCTCTAATAATCTGCTCAGTGAGGAAAAACCTCTGGAGAGCTCGCTCTTGCTGTAATTATGAAGCATTTTCTGATAACTTAAGTGTGAGGTGGATATAAGATGTATCCCAAAGGTAAACAATTTGATTAGATTTACATCTACCATGTATTATTACATTACTGAGCTGGGGAGAGTCTGTAGAAAAGGGGATTTTTTATTTGTACAGTAGGATTTCCTCTGCTCAGTGACTTCTTGCTGAGCTAGAGCGACTAGGCTTCCTTCAGCTGGATGATTCTCATCCAAGCGTTCAGCTTGCTGAGGTCTCCTTGAGCAAGACCTTTAATCCTGTCACCTCCATGGTCACTGGTCTGACCCTGCGCTGTAATCTCAAAAGGTAACGGGGGAGCATGTGGATGGAGGATCTCACGTTTACATTTTGTTTCTTTATATTTAAATAAAATGCTAATGTTATTCTGAGGTTATTTACAGCAGAATTATATTCATCTGCAGGATACTTCTATGAATGAAAAATATCTTTTTAGATGCATCTTTTGAGCTGAGGCAACCTCATATGGAACAATAACCGTCACTGCAAATTAGTTCAACAACATCCCAGACGCATGACAGATAATCGAGATCTGCTGCTGGGTGAGCTTTTACCCATAAATAAACAGACCTTACGCTGTGGGTCTATGTTTATGTGTGCACATGTGTACATGTGTGAGTGGTAAGTGTGTGTGGGACAGTGTTGTCTTCTACTCTGTTATCTCCTGCAGCGAGCAAAAGAAATGATGGAGAGCCTCCGGTAATTAAGATGGAGGGCCTCTCGCCTTCGCTATACAAATAATGATAGACTGTCACCCGCTGCAGGAAATCGCCCTGAATCTGTGCTTGCACTCAAACACGTGCACACACTCTCCTCACCTGCTCCAGCTTCCAGTGGAACTCGGCAGGTCTGAATGTGTCCACCTGAGTAAAATCTCTTCTGAGCAGAAACACCAGGCGGCAGTTGTGAACATAAAGAGAATAATGGTGGCGGTTCATCTCTGAAAAAGAAACATACTGTTAAACATAATTTTACACTATACAGTGTTAGTCAATAAAAGTATTCCTTCTACTTCAAGGACAATATACTGATGCACCTGCTCCTCAGTTTTTCTTTTGGAGGTGATTTTTTTTTTTTTTTCTGCATGAGACCAGTGAAAAACTGTCATACAGTACAGCTGTGTGACGAATTCCTTTCAGTTACTGGAAACTGTTTCACCATATCAAAACACAGCAGTCAGCATGGCAGAAAGGGTCCAGTGAGTGTGGTCACAGAATACAGGATGGCCATACATCAACTGATGTCTGTGTAAGATGGCTATGAAGGACGAGTCCCACTTTCTGTACTTGTATAATACACCTAAGTAATCTTGAGATGGGATGATGTGTGGGATGTGCATTAGATTCCCTTCTCGATACCACATAACTCCACAATGATGAGCTACTGGCTGCCTTTAAAGACTATGTCTGTGTTGTTTTCTGGTGACTGTCGGTACACTCGGTTTGCCAGTCAGAGCTTGTACATGTAAAAAACATGACAAAGCCAACATTATCTGTTATGACTGGGGCCACAGAGGGCATGTTCAGCAATTTCAATGCAATTCAAAATGTAAAGAAAAGAAATACTATTACTAATACACTATCAATATTATCATTATCAACTGCATAGTGTCAAAATCAATTACAAATGAATGATAATTTGTTGTGCCACATTCTACCACGGAGAGAGCTCTTCTGTTAAAAATATTAAATATTTCATGGTTAAAATGCACAAAAAAGTGGAAGTTATGAATAATGTTATGAATAATGTCATGTAAGTTTTGACCATATCACCCTATACAAAGCCACAATGAGACCCTCTACGTGCTGAGCCTTCGGACACCATTTATATTCTTTAGCCAAAACATTCCAAATGAAAAAAGGGGTTATAAGACGTGGTGTGGGGGTCTAACATGAACTTCTCTGCAATTTTGCATAGCAAGATCAGAGTACACATTTCCTAAGCTAATAAGCCATCTGTGAGACCATTGTGAGAACGTGCAATTTGCAGATGGCTCGCTTAATTACACAGTTCAGGCAGCTCAGTTCAGACATGCAGTGAAAAAAAAAAATCAAAGAGCATTGGCTATTGTGGGCTTCACTCTCAGTGTTAATAATCTTAATGGTCTTTTTAATCATGCAGCATTTATGGCTTGTCATCCTTATAATGCAGCAGACAGCAAGAATTCAAAGTATTAAATGTTTAAGTTTCATTAAGAGTGTCCTAAGACTTCAGACTTTTCAGGACTCCTGAATTAGGAGCTCATTGTTGCTAAATGTGGGAAAATTAAAGGTCACATGTAAATATTGAATAGAATTTCTAATTCCAGATTGTAATGTTTCACCCTCTGACATTTGTGTTAAAGGGCGTAATTTAGCATCTTTACAGTGATCAGATGTGACATAATTTCCTCACCAGTCTTGTCAGAGTTACAAAGTAAGGTTTCCTTCTCAGCTCTGAGTCCTGGACTGGGCCCGTGTTTCATCCAGGTTGCTACGGTGAACTGGTCTGTCAGGTTTTGGGGCACCACATGATCTGGAACATTGGCAGCCTGACGGCCGTCGAATCTGTAGATGAGGTCGCTGTCTCGCCCACTGTCAGTCAGCAGAGATGCCGTCCAGTTTGTGGAAGGGCTGGGGGCAGGAAGGAGGTCAGTGCTGCCTGATGCTGCACCTGGATGTGTCAATCAGAAGATCAGACTGTGTCAAGACAGAAACCCGGAGAGAAACGCCTTTGCCAGACCACTTTTTTTTTCTTTTTTTTTTGGTCATCTTTCTGGATTCATTTCATTTCATGCCCTAATGTTGTGTGTGTGTGTGCATATCAGCATTATGGTTTAATAATTCATAATGCTATACTGTATTTGCTGCAATATAATATTAGTGAACCATTTGTGGTAACAAATGTCATATAGCCATGGCTCTTATGTGAATCTGCTTGTGTGAAACTATGATCACACTCTCTGTACATGCCATTATTTGAAATTTCAAATAACTTCATGAAGTGAAGCCCTTCATTTTGAAAGCAAACGACTAATTTACAAGACACATTATAATTTATAATTAATTAATTAATTATAATTACTGTTTGCTGTTATTCTCATAATCTTTTCAATCTTTTATTTTTCCTTAGAAATAACTTAATTATGGTTCTAAAGAGGAATAGTTTCCATATTGGCAATACTTTGAAATTCTATCAAACATGCATTTTACACGGACTGTGAAAATACAAAATAGTCCTCAGGATTAAAGTGACACCCTTGAAATCAGCATATTAATATACTGCAGAGGTTAAGACGTCAAGAGGTAATTTCTTCTTTGAATTAAATCTTTCCTTGTCTCTCATTATTATTTCTACTCTTTGCTCACCTAGAGCCCTCTACTCTTAAATAACATCTCACTATTTCAACAAGGCTTTTCATTTCATCACTTTTTTCTTGTTCTCTCACTTTGCATCTGCAATTTTTTTTCTCTTTGCTTTAACTTCTCACCACATAGTTTTTGCAGAGACTTTTCAGAGTATGTTTCACGGTCGCAGCCCTTCCCAATGTGATTGGTCTGCAGCTCCACCATTGCCCTCACGCCAGACAGGGGACCACCGCAAGTTTCCAAGTGCATCTTGGGGAACAGCTGCTTGCTCCCAGTCCCTGGCTCATAGTCCACACGCTTGTTCCAACCTATAAGTACACAGTAAATTGTTTATTTAGTAACATAAAGTAACACTATTACTATATGAGAAAACACCTTATGACTGCTCCATATCAGTCTCCTCTCTAAAATTTTATGTTCTGCTCTGGGCTCTAAATTAGGCCTTAAAAGAATGACAGGCAACCAGACCAGGAGCCTGGGATTATCTCAGTAAAATCTCACCCTATGTCAAGTCTAAAGGACCCAGTAACATGACAGGTGTGGTAGAGGGGTATGCTCTCCTCCTTGTAACTGTCAGTCCCATTGCCTGGTGTTATATTTTCATTACCCAGGTGTTATATTTATCCTCAGTGTATGTGAGGACACTAAATCTGGAGGTGAATAAGTATGATTGTGTGCAGAAACATTTACATGCTTGTGTGTATATGTATGTATGTATGTATGTAAGTGTGTGTGTGTGTGTGTGTGTGTGTGTGTGTGTGTGTGTGTGTGTGTTTGTGTGTGTGTGGACACCTGGCAGCTCTTACTCTCACCAGCCTATACAATCGGATATGAAGTCTCCTGAGACAAACATTCACAAAGAAAGAAACAGACTCTGATTCTGTGGGCGAGGAAGAATGAGGGGCGAGGTGGAGAGATACATATTTAGCCTCTGTTTATGCCGGGGAGCCTCCTTCAAAAAAGCAGCAGCAGGTGGACTGCTGACCTTTACACACAGATAAATATGATTATTTGTACAAAGGACTGGATGTTTGCGTGGACCAGTGCATTATGTGTCACTGCTTTGAGCTACTCAGGGTTAATGGTTTTACAAGAGAATTTTGCAAAATGGCCCCCGTTTATTAGACAAATCATAAAAAATCATGAAACATTGATGAGGATAACAGCAAGGCATAATAGTAATTTTGTGGTTCAAATGTAGAGTTGCTAAAATCTGCGATACCAAAAGAGCAATAAACAACATGTATGGTTGTTCAAGTTAGAGGACTTGTTGTTCTGTCTGTACCTCCAAACCTCTATGAAGTGCACTGACATTTCCTTTAATGAGCGTCTAAACAACAGCCATCCATGTTATTTTCAGTATGCGTTCTCTTTGCATTAATGGATCTTGTCTGAAGCACCATCTCTGTTAAGGCTTGATTCAAGGTGTGATTTTTCTTTTCTGCTAAATCAAAGTGCAGCATTAAAGATGCCAGTGTCTAGACATTATATTATCAAACAGTCATGTACATTTATACCATAGCCTTAAGATCCATAGTATGAGGAGCTGCTCTCAAACAAAGACACTCTATTTCTTCTTAATAGAAGCAACAGATGCAACAACCTTGGTGAACATTGTGGTGTGAATGATAGAGCACTTATTTAGTATTTAGATATAAGAAAATAATGAATGAGGAAGAGCTGAAATTAATTTTTGCACAATTGTATTATTGTGTTGAATTATCACAAATGGTATCATCTACTACCATTTAATAAGTCAGTATATTTCTTTTTAAAAGTCATAGTTCATTGACCAATATTAAATTCCGACTGAGCTACATTTAGAAACTCCAACATGTCAGGTCATTATTTTGGCTGATTTCCAGTTCCAAATCATCACATATACTAACTAGAGAGATTTTGGCACTATATAGATTTTCCTTGTAACTTCCACATGGGGGGGCAGGGGTGTGATTTCCACAGCTATAGGGGGAGACCTGTCCTCTCCACTTATCAAAAAACAATTTTTGTCTGCCTCACTCTTGTAGTTTCAGTTTGATTTAATCACTAAAATCTCTCTGAGCAGAACTGATAAAAACGTTGTTATGCTCATCTGGGCTGTTTTCAGTTATCCTTGCACTCACAGCAATTAAGCTTTGCTTGCATTAGAGAGTGATCGCCCTCTATTTCAACTGACAAGCTAAAAAGAAGCTACTGCCCTTTCCCCTGACGTGCGAAAGTTTTTATGTCTCTTTGTTTTGTTTAGAGAAAAAAATAATTACTTGAATCTATATTTTGTTTATACTCTCAGTCAATACTCTCATAAAAAGATGTAGGAATTTAGCATCTTTGAACATGAGGCAGTAAAGGGCAGTGGCCTTTGTTGGAGAGATTCATAAATACTATTTACCATAAAGTAGGATCTCTTGAGGAATTTTTTTTTTTTTTTATTAGCAATAGTGTATCAGAAGTACTGCAATTGATATAGCATTTCTAATTTAGAAAGCCCAATTACCATGTGCTAGATAAAAAAGCATTTTGTAGTTTTAATAGCTTTTTTTTATTTTTGGAAGAACATGCCCTCAACTGAGGGGTTAGGATGCCAACATCTCCAGTTTCAGTCCAGACAGGAAGCTTTGTTGCACCTGTCTCCTCATTGTTTCCTGTTTCCCGTGTCTTCAAATTTCCACCAAAACATAAGAAAATGATACTCACCACATGCTTTTCTGTTTATGTAGAAGGTGGCAAAGAAGAGTTTGGTTCATGAATAACTAAGAGTTGCTGTGTGTCATCCTTGGCTCAATTTACAAGAAGATGATGGGAATTAATGACACCTAAGGGGATCTCATCATGAATATAAAAACAGCACAACAGTGCTTTGTAGTTGACTGTGGCTTTAATTAGTGATACATAGAATTCATACAAGGCGAGGTCATTTATCTCCACCCATATTTTTTAATACTGTAAGAATAAACATCACCTCTCTCCTTCACTATAACTTTGTTCCTCTCTTCCCTCCCTTGAGTTGCCTGTTCACTTGGCCTCTTTCTTTATCTCTTCCTCCCTTCTTTTCCCCTCTCCTGTCTTATCTATCTCTGTCTTCCACTTTCATTCCTGACTCCTGAGATGCTTTCAGTGTTGACAGGTGAGGCAGCAGGGGAGATGGGCTGGCTCGAATGCCCAGCTGCTGCCATGTTGAAGGAGGGAGAAAAAAACCACACATACACACTCCAGTCAACTTTTTCTCTGGAGGTTTTTGTCAGGTCTTCTGATTTCCTCAAGAGACATTCATTTGAAAATGAAACAGAATTCCCTCGAGGGAAAGGATGTGCTCAAAATCTGCACCAAACTACTGCTTCAATTCTGATGGTATCACTTTACATTTGAATACATTTAAACAGTATATCAGTGCACTTACCAATACAGAAATAATAATAATAAAAATGTATTTCTTTCAAGTATTGCAAGATAAACCTTGGCATTTTGCTAATATTTTAAAAGCTATTTCTTTATCTCTGACCTTGCCATCCAGGTTTGCAGACAGGCTTGACATCAATATGCACGGCCACATCCTCCTTTGCTCTCTTCTGACCACAGTCAAAAGCTGTCACCATAATCTTGTAGCTCTGCTGCTTGTCATAGCTCAGTCGCTCTGTATTTCTGATGTTACCTAAAGGAAAAAATACAGAAGGAATCTTATTATGATTATACACAATAAGGGAAAAATAGACCTGTCATGTTTATTTGTTAATACTGAAGTAAGAAACATTTGCAACTGAGCCATAAAATGACATTGCATTAAAGAAGCTGCTCCTTGAAAATGAAGTGTCTCACTGAAGCCTTTTACTGAAAACTCAAAGTCCAACAACCTTGTGTGACATTACTTTATTTTTGATTATCTTCCTCTTCCAGCAGGGAAACAGTGTAAGACCAGTCTAAGATAGAGGGGATGCTACAGGCCTGAGGATTTTCATAAATGCCTTGATTACAGTTGCTGGATCAGGTCAAATACTGAGGTTACTATTCCACAGTGCAACTCTCTGTTGGTTAGCAAATATTTCATAGAGCTGAATCTTGTATTTCTTCACTGCAATATAAAAACTTACCTTTCACACTGATAATTTGCCTTTTTGAATGTTGTCCAGCCACAAACTAGACACTGCCATTAACCCCTGTGTCTAACGTTGTTGTTTTTTTTTTTTTAGTTTGAATGAACTGTGAGTATTTTTGTTTGCAAACAAATAATGTATTCTTAATTTAACTTATATGTATAGGTATATTCTTTATTATATCAATATCTCTTTTTTTAATTGCTGCTAAAGACAAGATGATTAATGAGGAAAACATTTCATGAATATATAAATTGCTTGAAGAAAACAATGCATGGTGGTTGCACAGTGTGACTAAACACAGTGTTAACACTTGGAAATTTAAATCACTACCTTGTAGAGCTTTAGTGACCTATGTGTACAACAATGACTTTTGTTGTAAATTTTTGCATGGTGACTCCATTTTTCCATCAAGCTGATTAGTCTGTTAAAGGCTTGGCAGATTTCATTTTATAATAACTTGCTAGAGCAGCTTCAATTTTTTGTTGTGAGAATCAGTTGAACAGTGGAAATGGCTGTGTTTCTCTCTGTAGTATTGTCAGTCTTGTAAAAATGTGACAATGTGTGTAATGATTTATCGTTATGTGAATAAAATTGACTTGAATTCATCCCAGCTCAACTTTAGGCACCAAGCTTTTTTTTGAAAGAGAGAAAGAGAGAGAGAGAGAGAGAGAGAGAGAGAGAGAGAGAAAGGGGAGAAAAGCCGAGAGAGAGAGAGATTCTGTATGTACAAGTTTTACATATAGTGTTAGGGTACAAAACTTTGCAGCTTTTAAAAGCAAAATCGTGCAGTTTCTGAATCATGAACAACTTTTATAGTGATCTAATATTTTATATTTCTCTTATTAAGGCTATTGACTCACAAGGGACTGACTCACCCCAGGAATGCTAGTGCAACAGCTCTTCAGTACATCTTTACTAACTGAGCTGAATGTTAACAATGCAGCAGCAAGGTTCATATAATCTAAGTTGCTCTGTCCCAAAATGACAACTGCAATGACAAATCACAGAGCCCATCAAAGCAAAACAAAACACAGCTCTAAGAGCATCTCTTTTCTAGCTGATGAACATTATTTATCTGCAAGACTTCCATACAGATGCTCTTTAAGATAAACAAATGGCTTCAAAACAATGTCATATTCTTATTTTGTCAAAGATTTATTGCATTAGTCACTGCCATCAAAGTCTGTACAATAATACAATACAATACAAAGACAACTGAAGCTATTTTTGTTGTTTGCATCTGGATTGTATGAAAGTCTGTCACTCTGATTGTTGTCTATGAGAAGAGAAGAGGAGAAGTGACCAGCATAGAGGAGAAGAAAAGAGAAAAAGATGGGGAACCAGAGGAGAGGAGATGGAGTGATCACTGAAGGAATCGCTTCAGAGCACAGAACAAGTACAGAACAAAAAGAGCTAAGCTTGAAATGTCAGAGGGAGAAAGGCGAGGAGGTCAGAGTCAGACAGTTCCTACAAAAATCTCTTACAGTGACTATTTTATCCACAGCTGGTGAGAACAACTACAACACTAAAAGTACTGGATAGCAACCATTTTTCAACATCGGCCTTTTTGATTTGACAGGACATTTTAATTTAAGTTGTGCACATGGCCGCCTGTACACAAAGCCTGTCACTTAAACTCAAAAGCCCAACTCATAAATCTCTGCATGCTGTTTCCACTCTGATTTTATTCAGAAAGCTCTGACCAGAAGTTACAATTTGTATATTTTCCACTGCTTTAAAACTTCTTTTGGATGTTTGGCAATTTGCCACTACATTTTTTTTTAATTTTTTTTTTTTTTACAAATTGTGTCACAACCAATCACATTTTTTACTAAGTACAAATGGAGTATTAATTTGAACAGCACTGTTATCTAACCCTGGCTCATCCTTCCTCCTGTTTCACTCATCCCACAGACGGACTGAAACTCCAACATCTTATACTGTAGCTGGTGGACAGTGGTTCTTGTTCTGCTCCAGTGGAGAACTGGTGCATGTAGCACTACACCAAGGACACCTGTTGCCAGCAGGAGTTAACTAGCTAGGCTAGCTAACTAGTTAGCTGTTTAACCATTAACAATGGGCTGGTTAGTAGTGACTGAACTTTATACTTTAAATATCCAAATATAACAGCTTTTAATGATCACCTAAGAAGTAAAATATACATACAGTAAGGTCATCCATGATATAAGATGGTCAGACTGCCCTATGGGTACCATTCAGTCTGTGAACACACTTGTGTAATGTCTTCTGAGGCTCTGGGAGGTGCTTTTCAAAGTTTGAAAAAACAATGCTGGTGATTTCACCAGGATCATATAGGCTCGGTCTCTTGGTTTCAATAGAAAGTCAAAAACAAGAGGTTTGGGTTTTTCTTGTTTGTTTGCTTTTAAGGTGGGCATGTCGGAGTCAGGTGGTCTAATAATATATTTTTATTTAGTTGCATGGAATGTGTAAGATCAGGTATCTTAACCCATGCTAGAGTCAAGAAGTCACAATATCTCCGGCCCTGTTGCATTGACTTTTAATTTGTCTCTTGTGACTCTCCAAACATTGTGTAAGTGCAATGCTAAACTGCCAGAGTCCTCATTTAAGTTGTGCAGTCAGCCAGAGCACAAAGGCCATACATCAGCTGATTGACATGGGCCATTCAATTCAACAGCAACTTTATTTTAAAGGAGAAGGAGGTCAGCTGAATGACAAGTGATGCATAGATCTCTTTTAAAGACAGATAAGGTCTCACCATAGGGAACCTCCCTATGGTGAGACATCTGGTTACAGGATGAATGTGCTCTATAATCACAATTGAGGGTTGCAAACCAGATTTGTTCACATCACTAAAAGGTAACAGAAATATATTTACAAGCATTTAGTTAATGAAGTTTATCTGGGTCAGCAGTAGTCCCTATAGACTTAACAAGGTATTTATTAAATTAAGTTCTGAAAATATGAGCAGCTCATGGGAATAACTGTTCACATTAACAGAATAAATCTCTCACTTGGTATCCTGAAACACATGTGTAGGTGGAAAGTCTCAACTATACCAATACAACTCTTAGCCAGATGTGTAGCATAGAAATGTCATACCCAATTCAATTTGCAACTGTGCATCTAAATCTGAACATCTGAACCTTGTAGTACTGATTCAGGATCAGTATATTATCATCAGTCAAAGGAAATGATTTTGATATTAATTTAGTCTCTTTTTAAATGTAATTCCATATCTGACAGCAAAGATACACACTGCAGCACAGCCCATTTTTTTTTTATTTTTTATCTTGCACTTCCCTCAGAATGACCATTGTTCTACAAAGTAGGTCTAAGGTGTTCTGTATTACAGTTGCTCTGAAATATTATTGTTGTGCCTGGGAGAAGATCAAATCAAATGAGCCAGGCCTCTACAAAATATAGTGAGAATAAGGCCAGGAGGCCAAAGTCAAAAAGCAATGAGACCAAATAATAAATAAGATCCTGAGCGAGACAAAGAAAGCAATACAGTAGAGAAAGCAGTATGTGCTTCTGTCTGATCTATTGGTAGAGTTCAACATACACAAAGCCCTCCAGTCTCCATTCAGTTTGGATTATGCTGTTCTCAGATCAGTGCAGCATAGCTGTGGAAGCTCAAGGAGAAGTCAGCACAAAGCCCAAAGCTGAAATTTTATGTAGACAGATATGCTCAGAATAGCTCTCAATCAAAAATGAAATACACTCCACCCGTCAACTAGGAGTGGTATGAAGCCACAAATGAATACAAAAAAAATGAAAAAAATAAAAGAATAAGCTGCCACAGCTGAAGGTGGATCTTTGTCAAGCAACTTTTATGCAATGAATTGATGAAAAGCTACTTCACAGATCACAACATAATAGCAAAAAAACAGGACTCGGCTACAATTGTCTGCCTCCTTCTTCCTCTACATACTTTATATCTACAACTGCATTCACATTATTCTATAAATAGATGATTGGTGCAGTAGGGTTTTTTTTTTTTTTTTTTTTTTCAGAATTTCATTTTTCAATTGTTCCACCATTTACAAACACAAGACACACTGCAGTAAAATCAGCCTCCATAATATGTTTTACACACTGGGTTTTATTTTACTGTCTGTTCCACGATTCATCTCCACATGACGTTCAGCAGCAACCACAGAGGCAACATATATAAATTCAGCAGAGGAATGGCTTTTTCCTTTCATCAAGATGTTACCATGCTGTTTGAGTTCAAGTGAGGCAAGAACACGACTACGATTAGTCTATTCAAAATTATGTGTCTCATGTAAGGTTCAAATGTGTTTTAACCCAAATAAATGATTCTCCAAAAAAATGCATTTTTAATTAAGTTTTACTTGACAAAACAACCTCACCACGCACACCATTTAGCAACTGTTGGTGTTCAAATTAATTTTTTTCTGGGCACTTTGAAGACATTTCATCCTTGTTAGGCTTAGAAGCAGAGGTTGAAAGTTCATTCTTGACTGTAGCAAACTGCATTTGAACCTCCATTCACTAGCTGCTGGATTTGTTTGGTGTTTTTGTGACTTTAGTTACTAACAAACTGGTAAAAGCCAAGATAATAAGGACTAACAATGTAGTACTCACTGCTGTCAATTAAAAATTGCTCATTAAAAGTTAGCAAAATTTACCCAATTGAATGTGTTCTCAAAGTGATTTAATTAAAACAATCATAGAATTTCATACTCTGTCTTAAGATTATTTTCTTCTTCTCTTATTGTGTGTTCAAGGGCTCATAAGCTGTAATTGTGTATAGGTTTTACATGAATGATGGCCCTTCAGTGTAATTAAATTGAATGAAAATCCAGACACTTCCATCACTTGCACTGCTATCCTAGTTTCTCCGTCTCTCTCAGACACATACATCACTTGGCTCTGCCAAGCCGGACACAAACACACTTACCATTGCGGTCTATGGCAAATGGTGTCCCTGCAGTGACAATTTCATAATTGCAGATTTGGCTGTATTGTGGTGAACAGTCCTGGTCCCATGCTTCCACCTGTAATAGTGAAATGCACTCACTTTTAGCCCAACAACTGCAACAACACTAAAACAGCAACGATTACAATATCCCACATTTTGAACTAAATGATTGTGACTCTGCAAAACAATGTTAATATGAACATGGTATTCAATTATTTTGACAATTAACGTGAATTGAAGAAGGCATTTGTAAATGACAATGAAAAGGTAATTTGTTTTAACCGAACTTAACAAAGTTACTTAAAACTTAACAAAATTAACCAAAACAATAACAAAGAGCTTAGGTTGATAATACTGACAGTAAATATGAAATCAAACTAAATATGCATTCACTGTAAATTATATTATCAATATACCTGCAGGATGCTGTCGTAGATCTTGCCTTCTATTACTGAAGCCTTGTACAGTGGCTCCCGAAACACAGGACAGAACTCATTGACGTCATCTACTTGGATGTGAACCACCGCCCTGAAGGAAGGAATGGAAGAACAAAGGAGAAACAGATTATGGTGGAGAAAAAAGGACGGAAGGATGTGAAGAAATTGAAGAGGTGATGATTGATGAAGAAAGGGTAAAGTAAGGACACAGGCAAAGAACACATGGAATGAGGATGGGAAAGAAGAGTAAAAAAATAATAATAATTTAATGAAGAGACTGAAATTAATTAAGACCTATTTCACTGTTTATTTTAAGAACACAGGTTAGGTGAAGGCAGAGGGGAGTGGATGGAAAACAGTTCTTATATTTACAAGGAAAATAGATTTATTCCTGGAAAACACGACTGAAAAGAGTTAATTGAAAGGTACCGCGCATAAGGTTGTGTTTATTGGAACTTCTTTGTAAAATGGGCATTATTATCTGAAACTTTTACTTAAAAGGTCTGTCTACTGACACAGAATCTTGAAAAGCTAGATTGTTTTTCAAGGTTTTAATTTTTTATTTTTTTTACTCCCTCCCTTCCAGTCTGATAGATCCCATCCACAACACTTGCAAAAACACACAATCTCATCCTCTGGGAGATACTGCTGAGGACATAACTAGGCACTCCAATAACATTTGTGCACTAAAGTATATAAATGATGCAATAATTCAGACGTATCATGAAGTTTTCTTCAGCAGTGACCTTCTCTGACAACAACTCGCGCTGTATCTGAGGAAGCACATCTGGCTAATTAATGACATTAGCTTAATGAGGCCTATTTAGAATGTCATGCAGTGATATTGTCACACACACACACACACACACACACACACACACACACACACACACACTTGCACTGTGTGGAATTCATCTTTCACTGGAGAAATTTATCACAGATCCCTGAGCTGATAAATTTTCCTGTCTTTCTCTGTTTAGTACCGAGCCAGCAGCAGCTTATTTTAGCAGCTTCTTGCCTCTGACTGAAGGACCAGAGGGTTTGATTTGCTGCTGTCCATGCTGGTCTGCCTGTCTGTCAGTCTCATTCACATAGCACTGCCACACGCACACATATGGACACACATTATACTGATGGGCCATTAGGGGGACATATCCTGAGAGCAGAACTGCAAGTCTCAGCTGTCACTGGTTCAGTGCTGAGGGATAAGAGAAAATGAAAAAAAGAACAGACACAAAATAGAAACAGCAGAGCCAAGATCTAATTATGACAAAATTATTTTTCTCCCTAACGATTAGGAATGAAGGAACCACTGGAGTCAGTATTTTTACTCCTTCATTTAAAGACTAATGATGTAAAGGTAAATATTCAAATGAGTGCAGCTAAAGCTACATTTAATTGTAGTGTGTCTGTAATTTCATCTAAATTAAGCTTTATTTCAAAGTGATGTTATGCAATACCCACTTCCTCTTTGCTGATAAAGTTTTCCTCTGTTTTTCAAATATTTAATGTCAAGCTTCATGAGACTCTTTGAGAACTTAATATGACTCATTAGTGCAGCTGCTTTTGTTACTTTGATTTAAGTGATTTGATGTTAATATTTGTTTCATATGACATGTTTCTGATATTTTGTCCGCCCCCTGTGAATCTGATTTACAATGGCAGCTGCACAAGTGAGTCATGCTGAAATAAATAATAATTAGCCATGTATGACAGTTTTAATACAGGGTCTGACAACCAGTTTTTTAGGGAAGCATGAAGACACTTTAAGACAAACAGGCCAGATAGTCACTGCTTTTGTGTTGGTGAAGTCACAAACTGTCAAAGGCTTATGAGAACAAAAGACAACAGTGGCCGTGGTCACAGACTCACTGACTGTAAAAGGATGAGGATTATTTGCTTAACAACAACCTACAACTGTCGCGGTCATGGCCACGATGACGAGTTTCCTTCCTTGTGTTGCCTTCCTTCCTTGCTTGTGTGTCTGTGTGTGTGTGTGTGTGCGTGTGTGTGTGTGTGTGCGTCTGTGTTGCAGGCTCCCTGATTGCTGATCAGCCTGCACACCTGCAATCCATTTACTCATCAGCTCAGCAGTAAATCTACCCCAGTTCTTCATCCACTCACCAGATCGTTGTTTCAGCTACTTTGGCATCACGCGCTCAGCCCATTTAGTGTTGTGTATTCTAAACTTTATCTCTTGTGTAATCTCAGACCTAATCCTTGTCACCTTCCACTTCAGGATCACTGCATCCCTGCCTGTTTACCTGCTTGTCTCTCTGCCTGCCTGCCATGCTCATAACATTGCCTACAACCCAAACCAGCTCTGCTTCACCAGTCCTCACTTTTTCTTGAGCCTTCACCTCGACTACCTGCTCCCACTGTTCATCTCCCTGGCTGCCAGTCAGTTATCCAACCCTGTTCACTGACCTGCCCCCACCCCACTCAGCCCTGTGCTGCCAGCCACCAGCAATAAACCTTATTTTCTTCAAACTCTACAACCTCTACAGTATTAGATTTAAGTAAATATTTGTCGCATAGCATCAACACAAATTGTAAATATAAGCTCACAAGTATAGAAAAAACTTTTGCAGGGACAGTACATTTTATTATAATACAAGTTGTTGTGTTACTTTGTATAGCTCTCTTTGTAAATATTTTATTTTTATTTTATTTTTTTACGTTATAGACTGCTTTTTCTGTCAATATAAATTCTACCAGTCTTTTGTTGCATCTCCATTAACCACAGTTCTGTTAAAATGGAAATGAAATATTGCAAATGGAGTGAAACACTTTAACATCATATCAACATATCAGTACAAAACATTGATTTGTCATTCAAAGTTAATCTGCACCAAACACCAATTTTTATACTGTTTTTAACCAAAACTGTCAAAAATCCCCTGGTTCTAACTTGTTTCATGTGTAACTGGATCTTGCTGTTGACTGTTGGATGTCACCTTGGGCTCTGGGAAATTGTGATGGGACATTTTAGTTTCTGATGTTTACACTGACATTGATTGAACAAAAATTGATTAAACAAGAAAATAATTGGCAGACTATTTGTCAGTGAGAATAATCATTAGTTGTTCTCCCACTGGAAACCAACGGTCCTTGTTGAGACGGTAAAAACAAGTTTGAATGATCTACCATCTTAATCTATATACAATTAAATAAATTCAATAGACATAAACGCAAATTGCTTAACTCACTTGTGAGATTTCTTCCAGTCGGCCCCACTGGGTCCGGCCCCACAGTCATAGGCCTGGATTATAAAGGTATACTCTTTCTGGCTCTCACAGTCCACAGACCTACTGGCCCTCAGGACCCCCTCTCCTGATGTGCGATTCAACACCACCGCCTCGAATGGTACCTCTTGACCATAGATCTTGAAGGCACAAATTTCCCCTAAAAAGACAAATAAAGTAAAGTAACAATTATGTGAGTACTTAGTAGTCTGTTACATTGATAATGTAGTGTTTTATTTCCAATTTTGACCATTTTAGAAGAATTCTTTATGGAAAGCACAATCTGTCAGGATGTGACATCAAAAGGTGTTTATGCCCCTTTCATGCCAAATGGCTGACATTTCAATTGCAAAAACACCAATGTCACTTAGTCGGGAAGGAGGAAATTAAAACTAAGTGAGAAAAACAAAAACAGTGTGAATATTCAAAGAGAAGGAGAGATAAACATCAAATGAAAACTGAAATTGAATCTTTACCCCAGAGAAAAGAGAAATGAACCACATGAGTTCTAAAGCAGAAAGGACAGAAGTATAGAAAACATCAGAAACATAATGGGCTTCAAAATGCTGGTTCCCCAGCAGAGAGGGAGGACTCTGTGTGCTTAATATGGAGACAGTCGGCACAACTATCACAGTCACAATAAGAGATAAAGTCTGAAGGCTGCACTTAATTTCAGGAATTTCTGACAGTGTGAACAAACAAACAATGACTAAAACTCCAGCATCAGGAAATGTTTCTGAAAACCAACATTTTTCAGTCAGACATTTCTATGCCTCCACACCAACAACAGTCATGTACAGAGGCTTTGTGCTTTTAAATTTAGTACAAATGTCAACTTGGACTCAAGGATGATCTGTTTAGAGTTTGATGGTCAAAGGTCAAAGTTCAAGGTCACTGTGATCTCTCAAAATGCTTTTTTGGCCATAACTCAGGAACTCATTCACTCATTACGACACAATCTAACACAAATGTCTAAAGGGATAAAATGATGAAGTGATGACATTTCATATCCAACAGGTCAAAGGTCAACTTCACTGTCACATCATAATGTTCTGTAAAAACACATTTCTGACTTCTGATTTTTCAATGCTGTAACCCAGGAACAGAAGGGCAGCTTGGGAAATATTCCACCTTTAGCTGGACACCTTGAAACTGGTGATTATATAGATCTTCTGTGCTGCCGGGTTGAAGATGTGTGTGAAGCATCCACATTTTCGCTACATAAATTACATTATGTAACCTGCAACTTGAAGGAGACATGCAACTGCACACACCAGTGAGGCAGCAAATCTAGTTCTTATTACTTGGGTTTCAATGTGTCTTCCCTTTTTCCTTCCTTTTTATTTCCTAACAATACACACTGCAGACATGGCTTTTACAGCATGGCCATCACTTCAAATTTTAGTCTTAGTCTCATTTGTGGACACAGTGATCTTTGTCAGCATGAGTTGCTCACTGGCACAGAGACACAGCTCCTGGGGTGTAGTTAAGAGAACGATCATTTCTTATATGTGTCAAACTGTGCCAGCTCAACAAAAAAAATTTAATTTGTCATGTCCACAGAGTCTTCCATCATACACACTGAGTATACAGTGTTTGCCTAACGTGTGGTTGTGTCTGTGCGTGGATCTGGCTGAGTCTTGAATCGTCTGCGAAGTTTCTTCTCTGCTCAAGTGTTCATTTCAGGGATTTGGTAAATCTCCTTGCAGAGGGAACAAAAAGCTGCAGCACTCTGACCCTGTGCTAGCTGATATCTCTCAGAACATAGTGCGACACAGCGGAAACAAAAAGCCACCTTGCTATGGGAATTCTGCTTGTGTGCTCAACCCCCACTAACAAATACAAAGACAAAGTTCCTCCTCAACACTGGCTTTGCTTCACTCCAGTTCTTCTGATCTTCGTATCCCACTGTCATGTGCACAGTCTTTCCACTTACTTTCTCCCTCTGACTTCCTTTTAACCTGATTCAACTTTTCAAATCCCCCCCTTTGTTGAAATAATGACGCTACCAAACACAGTAGGCTTCAAGGTTCGATCCCTAACCAATTTGCAAGATGCCTCATACTCGTATTGGTCCCTTTAAGTTGTTTTTTTTTCCAAATGAAAAGGTCTCCACTTTGACAGTGGGATGCAATGTTGCTGAACAGAAAACGAGTAATAAACACAAGGGGACGGAAGAAGGACGATAAGCACATGCTTGATCCAGGCCACACATTTAAACACACAAGCTGAGCAAACATGGTCTTAGATGGAATAGAAGGGAGACTGGATTGAAAATACTGATGATTATAATATACTGCTGCAGCCCTTATGCATAAACCTTCACTTTGTGGTGTAGAGCAGGGAAAGGTAGTTCCACTTAACAGTTTGGGGTTGGATGTAAATCCATTTTCTGCTCCATCTGTTGAGGCAAAAGCATTTTTCTGGATTACATTTTACAGGGGAGCGTAACAGAGTCATGGAGGGGAGGAAAGCTAGAGAGAGCAATAGAAGAGGAGGCAAAGAGAGATGAAGAGGAATGTGATGGGCCAATGTATATGTAAATGGTAATGACAGAGATTTCAGATTCCTACTGCGTCAGCAAATGTGTTTTCTCACCAGCCCCACCAGAAGGGAACACTATAATTTAACCCTGTTGTGGTGTATAGATGAAATGAAGTCTAATCTTTTGGCCTCTGTGTCATGAGGGAAAGGGGTTGCTTCTCAAAGTAAATATCAAATTGCATAGATTTTTGCCTCAGGGAGTTGGTCTGTTGCCAGGGCAGATTGAGAGCAAAGTGGAAGAGTCAGCGAAAAATGGCTCAATAATAACAATCATCTAAAAGAGATGGTACTCCACAAGCTCAAGCAGCATAAAGTGCATCAACAGAAAATGGCAATCTGTCAGAGGGTTAGGGTTAGTAATGTTAATGTATTTCACAAGATGTTTAATTACCTATATAAAGGAAAAGAAAAAGATGGATATAATTAATGAAAATATGATCATACATAAGCTAGCATGTTCTCACAAGAAGCTGAAACAAATTATTGTATTCTTACCATAAATAATAAGACTTGACAGAGCATTTCATTTCTGAGTTTTCTTTCCTCTATTTGTTCGATCTAACAATGAGTCATACTTTGTTTTTAATATTCATTGCTGTAGAAATGCAAAAAAATGAAATATGAAATATAGTGTTTGATCCCAAAACTCCAGTAATCCATGTCACATAAACTTTTCCAATTTTGCTCACAATTTGGTTTAACTGAACTCATTTTCATCTCATTAAAAATAAATTAATGCTTCCAAAAAGTGAAATGAAGTGGAATGAAAACTAAATTGATTTGTAGCAATAATACTAATGAACACATGAATAATGAACACTTAAAAGAAATATGTTGATGAAATATTAATGTATGACAGTTAATACATTGCTGTGAATAGAGACGGTATTTCTGAACTGATTATAACTCAAATTCTCCTCACAGTGTTTTTTACTTGGAATCATTAAGTAGGAAATCAGGTCCAGGTTTCAGGATGTTGTACTTTACAAATCAGGTTACTGGATGAAAGTAAGTTTACCTGCTGCTTGACAGGGATGTTATTCTTGAGCTCATATTAAACCTAAAAGCACCTATAAAAAATGAATGTGCATGTCATCTATTGTGAATATTCTGTCATGCATGTGTTCATGTATATGTGTGGATGTATGTGTGTGTGGTTTTATTTTGCAATTTGACCATTATAACGCAATTTTCATAAAACACTGCACACAAAGAACGTCAGTGTTATTAGACTTAATAATCAACAAGGACATTTAAATAAAATGTGTTATTT
Source organism: Rachycentron canadum (assembly GCA_038496675.1). Lineage (NCBI taxonomy): Eukaryota > Metazoa > Chordata > Actinopteri > Carangiformes > Rachycentridae > Rachycentron > Rachycentron canadum. The sequence continues at coordinate 8,321,103 of CM076662.1, forward strand.
TTGGTTCAGATTAAATAATTGAATGTTAATGGGTGCACAAAATGGCAAGGAATGACATTTATGCTACGGCAGGGTCTGGCAGCTGTATATCGGTCAAGATGTACTGTGAAGATGACAATGCCACAATTAAACCATTATAGTCATCGGAACAAGATGTGGCAGAAGTCTGAATAAATGACTTGGAATGACAGGGATGATCTTTGCAACACAATAAAAAAGAAATTACTTCACTAACGTGCTCATTAAAATGTGAGCAACGATCACCATAGAAAAACTCAGACACACAGGCATCACATGGAGCCCAGTACAAAGAGGTCAGGACCTGTGATTAAAATTTCTGTCTTCACCTCCAACCAGAGATTTTGGATGATCCCCTCTGATGTCAAGAAGGCAATTATGTAAAACACACAGGCTGCTTCAGTCATTTGGGCCAAAAGAGAGGTACACTTGTGTATAATCAGCAAGAATATGAAAGAGTATGTCATGTTTTCTGGTAATGTAACCCACTGGTAAAATGGGTGGAAACAAATCCAGAGTGACAGCCACCACTTCACTAATTAATGCCCAACAAGAAGAAATATCACTCTTTGGATTTCAGTTGGTAGCACTTCGATGCATCACCTTGCATCATGAGGTGTGAGCAAAACTCAAGGAGAGACTTCAAAATTACTGATCCTCATGTGAACCACCTCCTCGGTCAAGCCTCAACAGAGAAACAGAAAATTCAATCATGTTAATTCCTGTTCTTAATAAAATTCTGTTGTGGCTCCATCTGGTGTATATGTCTCTGTTTGTGTGTGTCTGTGTAGAGCATTAGAGACAAAAACTTCAGTGTATCGAGATTTGACTCTGTGTGTGTGTGTGTGTGTGTGTGTGGGGGGGGGCAGATATTG
>CM076662.1:8322074-8341905 GCA_038496675.1 Rachycentron canadum
GGGGGGGCTGTAAGACCTTGATTAAAGTGAGTTTCTGTGCAGACAGACTATCAGGCGGTTTTAAGCCCTTATTCCTTCACCCTCCTCCCCTCAGTGCTGAGCTCACACTCAACCCTGTTCTCCTCATTTAATTAATGACTGGATTACACTTCATCCCACCACTGACCCAAAGATACACCCTTACTCTTTGACACAAACACGTGCACACAACAGACGTGATACAGCATGTGTACACAGACTTATATTTCATGCATTATACACAGTCAGCTACACACAAATACACACTGAGGATAAAAATGAAAATCATTGAGGGTAAAGGGCTTCATTACAATGTTTCAGATTTTAATTTTTAAGACTTTATTGACTTTGCTGTTGCTCTTTGTTTTTTTGATTCCATTGCAGATAATAAGAAATAAGAAAAGGGCTGTCGTCTAAAAGTGTCACCAGATCCTAAGTAAGGTAAGATTTGCTTTTTGCAGCTTTTGTTCTTTTCATAGGAGACATACAAGATATTTCCATCATGAAGAAGCACCTTGCTCTAAATTGCTTTGTGGTGTATGGAGCACATGGCTATGTATGACTGAGCAAACAAGGTAATGTGTGATAAGTCTTTTGCTATAGAGCCCGAATCACTCCAGCTGTCGGCACTAACTTCTTGGCAGAAAGGAAAATTAGAGTGGAAAACCAACCACTTTGCCGGACTGAATATGTTTTCATGCCAGCTCAAGATGTGCTTTTATGGACGCAATGTTTAGGTTCCTGCTGTTCCATCCATGCCAAGTTACCAGTTTTATTAGGTACACACACACAGTCTAATGCTATCCAATACACACAGGAGGAAGGAGATGCCTGGCAGTGTGATGCAGTGCAACACCACATTATACACCTCAAAGTGCCTTTGAGTTTGTGAGTTGTGTCAACACATCTCTGGCACAGTGCCAAACTGAACATTTAACGCTTCACAACAGTAGGTACTATTGCATTGGATCACTTTAAACTGTGTGGACTATGTGACACTAATCAACTTGAAACTCAGTGTGCACTAGATATTGGTGATATCCAGCCATGTAGATAAAGGTTCACAGTGTGATAAAGCAGTAAGACCCTGTCTGTTACATCCAGAAACGAAGTTCTCAATTCTTTAACCATGTTGACAATTATTTCACCTTCACATCAAGATTTCTTAGCCACTGTTCTTGTTGATAGTAATGAACAGCGGGTGTGGCACATTTTTAATATGAGAAAAGCTCTAAGTCAGACAAGGCAAGTAGGCTGGTCCTTGACAAATGAAGACTCATCGCCTTTCAAGATTTATTGTTGAAAAAAATGCAATGTCAGATAATAGAAAAACCAAACAAATGTAGAATAACGTTGTGTCACATCTTAAGGAAAACATCTATGATGTGGACTAATGCAGTGTAATGTCAGTTAATGAACAGCAATCCAAGTGCTTTATTCAAAATGCTGTTAAAAGCATCCTACAAATAATAGTCTTTGAAAAATATTACTGATATTGTTTTCTCTGCAAATCAATATGGTTTGTTTGTATTGTGTTCTTGTTTCAGATAATTGCATGTTATTTTGTTTAAATATAGTATAAAATGAATTGGACATCTACTTTAAAGAAACAGAGAAAGAGCTGCTCTTCTCTCTCTACTTTTACTGTATAACTGTGTTTTTGTAAGAGCAGGGTAGAGAAAAGGAGGATGGAGACAAACAAGGGGTTCATGGTCTCACACAAGCCCATCTCCTGTTGGCATTAATGGGTTTTTATCTGTACTATCTCAAGGTTTTTGGTGGGGACACAATGAGGACACTGACTGGCAAGCAGTTAACTGGAGGATATGTTGTCAGATGGTGGCTGATACAACCTGATGTATAGTTTAAATCTTCACGACAAAGGTATCATCTATTTGTTTTGCTCAGTTATGCGTGCACACAGACAAACTCACATATTTTTTGGAAAAGTAACAAATACAGTATATAGTATTGATTAAAAGCATCTCTTTGTATGTTGACATCCACATATCCCCACAAAATTCAGAGAAATAGGCAACCACCGAGCTATTTAGTTTAGTTTACCAGACCGGATATCTTAAAATGCAAAAATACCACCATCAATTTTCTCACCACATTCTCCTCCAATGAAAAACTGGCAGGGTAAAGAAATAACAATCTCCATCAATTTCTTTAGAGCCTGCCTGGCCTGCAACAAACAGGCTAGTATTCACACAGTGGTGTGTGTCTGTGTGAATGGGTGCCTGCATTTGTTGACCAGTGCAGCCACAGTGGACTCCCAGTCGGCTAAAGAGAGACACGAAGGAGCAATTCATCAGAGCCTGGCTGGACTTAGATAGCTGGCCACTTCCTAATTGCATTTGGGAGATTGTCACACCATCCACATGACCTCAGGGTGACAGATCAACAGCTCACACAGACAAAAAGCACATGCACACACACAGGCATACCCACACAAACACACTTTCAGGTTATCTACTCACTCAGGAACCACAATGCATCGGACAATACAATATAGGGATGGGGAGAATCCAATATCAGAGACAATACACATTCATTCAGCTGGGGGCTTTGGTGGTCTGGTGGTCTGCAATGCAATTAGTGTTAATTGCAGCTTCTGAAGTTGTGGGATTAGAATTCATCAGATGAACTGTGACTGTCAGTGTTGCCTGTTAATTGAACTGCGTGAAGATGTGACTTAAATGCTGAAGAGTAGAGCTCTGAGAAGCATTTTGGCTTAAGTGTTTAAAGCCAATACCAAGTGGGGAGTTAACAGCTGAAGTCAGACACAACTATGAGTGGTTTAAGTTGCAACTTTTAGAGAGGATGGGTTGGAGTGCCATGACAAACTGGGAAATAAGCCCTCAGCACAAGTGTGCAACCCCACATCTCTCCAGTGAAAATAGGTACGTAAGAAGATAAATGAGGCACTGCTTATCAAGTGTGTGTGTGTGTGTGTGTGTGTGTGTGTGTGTGTGTGTGTGTGTGTGTGTGTGTGTGTGTGTGTGTGTGTGTGCATCAAAAGTTGTAAGTATTTATTACAGGGAAAGTACCCCCACCCTGCCAATAAATAAATAAATAAATAAATCAGACTGACACTCGTTTGATAAATAAGTAATAAGTCATAATTTTAGTGGGAATGCTAATTTTTGTGTTTCATTTTCACCAAAAATTATAAAAACGATGATGATGTGACATTTTCTGGGGTCTGGACCAAGCAAGCATGCACACTTATGTCTGGAGAATATCATTTAAAAGCTTGGATATCTCTGTAGCACCACAATGCTTCGCAATGTTGTGACACATTTTACCTTTATCGAAAATTTGCAGATTCTGCAATTTTACTTGGACATGTTTTCGATAATATTTCAATTAATTGTTCAGCCAGACAAAAAACTGTGTGAGAGGAGAAGAGAAGCTGCAAGGAAGATAAATAAAAAAAGGATGAGGAAAAGGAAGTAGTATCTGGAGTGATAACAGTGTGTGAGATAACTGATGCCAGTGTAAATGACACTATCAAACTCTCTAGTATCTCAGTATGCTTCCTCTCCTCTTTCTCACCTTCTCCTCCCCATGTTCCTTCTTCTTCTGCAGCAGATTTCACAGCACTAAGCAATTATTCAGCTCTTAACAACAGCACACAGATGTACCACTCAACCTTGCCCTCCTTTACCCCTGACACGCCTCATCCACTCTTGTTTCTGCCCTCTTTCTAACCCTCCTGCCCCCTTTCTTTGTTCCACCGTCATCTGCTCTTCGCTGTAACTGACAGTTTACTACGCTCCAAGGGTCACCAGTTGAGTTAAATGGACTCTTGAATAAGGAGAATTTTTACAGTTTGGACATGGATGTGGGAGCTGGTGCTCTCTCCTAAAACATACAAACACATGGTAAATAAGTAGAATTCATTAAAAAAAAAAAAAATTTAAAAAAGAATTTTAAAAAAATTGTTTTACATCATAAAAATGTACAAAAGTTCAACATAGAAAGCAGAACAATAAAAACAATACAATAAAAGAAATCGAATAAAATGGAAAAGGTATTCAGACAGGCTTTTTATTAGTCTGTTTTCAGCTGTGTGGTCCAAAGCTTGAAGCTTTACAGCAGGTTTATATGGACCTAAGAACCCATTGGTTGTTCATGTTTGACTATGAAAGGTTGTAATGGTGAGTATTATGTTTAAGCCTATTTAATAAAATGTTATGGCCGACAGTATCAAAAGCAGAGCTGAGATTAAGTAACACCAATAATGAGCATTTCCTGTTATCTGAAGCTATCAAGATGTCATCAGTGACTTTCAGAATAATAGTTTCTGTGGAATCCAAACATTTTCCAAGAGCTTGGACACAAGAGGCAGTGTTGATATGGGTTTTTAATTCATAGGTAGGGTGGAAAGAATGTGGCCTCGCCTCAATTCCTCTTCCACTGCTGCCACTACTGTCTCAATGTTGTACTACACGTGCTGATGTTGGCTTGTAGCTGTCCACTAAGGTCAACAAACCTCCAGCTCCCAGCACATTGTAAATACCTGTTTTTTAGAATCTGTTACTTTGTAGATTTTATGTGCATTATCTCCAGTTTAACGTTACTCATACTGCTCCTACAATCTGTGATGTAATGAATTGTGTCAACACATCTTGTTTATAATAGTCTGTCTACTTTCCTAAGCGTTTATCATCCAGCAAATGTAGCCACATTGATATTGCTAAACTTCTCTGTGAAAGCTTGACAAACAAAGAACAATAAAGCTGGCTGGCTAATGCCAACATATGATGTCAGCTCTCCGCTAGTCCAATATTAATATTAAGCTTAACAGTATTGAGCCCCATAAATATAATTTTAAAATTATAATGTGTAAGATCATGCTACTTGCATCACAGCCATAAGTTGCAGCATATACATGTATTCACTTGGTCTGTTGTCGTTGTGATATTATGGCTCATTATATCACAACGTACAGTTATTAGTTACAAAATAAGCCTAAAGTTACTGACATAACTGGCTGGACAACAGCAGGGCAGGAAGAGGTAAAACTTCACTCCAGCCCCGATTGGCATTGATGTAAACACAGCATCCGGGCAAACACGTTAATTTCCACCCCTTCTCCTGCTGTAATGTCTCTCAGAACACAGACACAAACTCATCACCTGTCCAGCATGATGCTGTCAAAGCAGAAACACTGCAGCTCCACTGTGCTCAGGGATGACTGTGAGCTGGAGCCTCCATATAAGTATTACAAAGACACAATCACAGATCGAAGTGTCTCACACAAAGGTTCAGACACTTTTACAGGAGCCCCAGCCTGGGGTTAGATATGCAACAGATCTGTTTTATCAGTTTGCACAGTGGCCAGCAGCTCACTCTCCACTGTGTCTGAGGCTGTGTCTGTAACTGCATCTGTGTCCTCAGACTGAATAGACAGGCAAACTCAACTGCTGGTGTAAAAGGGGTCAATTGGCTTTTATTAGCGAGTTTACCCTTGTTCAAAGCTGCTTATTTTGGTGAAGTTGTAGGACTGGGGGCAGAGTAGATGCTACACGGACTAACATAGCATCTAGTGTCACAAAGTATAACAAGAGGGGCCAGGACAGGTCTAGATGGTTAGCATGCTAATTAATAATCCAAAATACAATAAATGGGGGTCATGGTCATGACATCATCACTGTGGCTCCTACATTTTTGAACATTTTAAATTAAATTTCTGGCCAAATCGTACACTATTGTCACCCGTAATATAGTTGGTAGTCAAACTATAATAACAGTGTAACCGACTGCAGTTCACTCTGGACAGATGTCAAGAATAACAGTAATTTTTCTGAAATATTTTAATATTTACAGTGTGTGTCTTCACAAGGTAAATAACTCACCAGGTCACTAAGACAGATAGTCCACAATGGACAATTATAAGATTTGGACCCATACTACATGAGAAATAAAAGCAAATCTACCTCTCATAAAAATAACGTCACTTTGACCACTGTCTTATGTCAATCTGCTCTCCTCGACAATCCTTTCATACCTAACATCTCGCATTTCAACAAGATCACACCCCTCTCCAGTGGCAGTCATATCATTGTGTTATATTCGCTCCAACATTTTTGACACCCTTCTGTTGGACTGAAGGCCAGCGTGGCTCTGAGCTAATCACATGCTGTCAGGTACAGCAGGGAGTCTCCATAAGCCTTTGAGCTGTAAATGTCAGAGTAGCTCCAACTATGACCTCTGTCAGCTCAGCAGCTCCTCTGCAAAGAGGAGGACATGGTCCAGTGGTCTAGAGAAGACACACTCACACATATTCACACTCGCACACATTTAATTTTCTGTCTCGTGGTCATGCTTCACTGCACACAAAACATACAATCAAGCATGCAGACACGCATGCACACTTACCAATACACACAATTGTACACAAATGTATTAAACAGTGATGGCATGAGAGGGAGGATTGTTTCTGATTTGAACATACTGTTATGTATTGTGCAATCAAAATTAGAATATTTTTTTCCTGTCATTATGCCTGCTTTGTTTAGTTTGGCGTTTAGATGCCAGTCAATATTGGCTCGAAGTCAACAGGGTCCCTCTTGTGTGATGAATTAACTTAACTGCAAGATTATTTATTCTAAGGATAGAAGATTATGTGCTGTTTAGAATAGCATCTGTTATTCTCATGAACAAATCTGTTCCTGCATTTCAAGTATATGTATAAATGCATCCCTGTGAATTTTAGTCAGAGACACAGACCCACACTACCTACACTACTTTAAAAAATGTTCTTGTCCTCCACCGTCGAGTACTTCAACTGTGTGTCCTGTTACTTTACAATTTACTTAAAAACTGTAGCATACCTGGCATGCCTGGCACTGCATACAAATATAAATCACCTTTAAATCAAGAGGATGTCAGACTTCATCTCCATTGTCATTTTATCATCAATTTATTGTGTCTAACTAGCTAAATAGCCAACTAATAAACCTGTTAGTTACAATATACTTGTGACACAGCATCGCTAGACTCTTCTCAGCCTCAATCTAGTGCTTTGAATTCAAAACGAAAAATAAGGAAGGTAAACCACAGCATTCAAAGCTAACCTATGTGGCAATAGTGATGCAATATTTAGATGAACTAGTATCTGTATTTTGTGTTCAACCAACACACAAATAAGTATGCAAGAGATTTAGGGGCCTATTAGCATACAGTGTTGATCGTTTATGACATGCACTTGGTTTCTCTTTAAATGAACACAATATTAACAATAAGTCGATGCATGTAATGTCAGGTCTTCTCTTAAATCTACCATAAAAACAACTTCAAAGCCCTATTCAATAATTTCTGTATGCATTGTTAAGGGACTCTAATGGAAAGCCTTTGTACTCCTTGCTCTCACCTCCTGACATATATAAGTGCAGCATTAAATGGCCTTTTAGCTACTGTTTGGCCGACCACTCCTGTTGAGCTTGCTTGATATTTGACATTTATTTACCCTGTCATTTTGCATTAGGCAGGTGTTGTGCACTTATCTTCTGTGAGCTTGTTTGCTCAGAGCAGCCACCAGTAACTTTGCATGGTGTACCTGAGACAGACAACACAAAACAATGATGAAGTTAGCTGTAAGACGCACAGAAAAACAGGCTGGTATGTCACTTCTCAGTTGGTTGACAATACTAGGAACCCAGAGTCATTTGGGTCTTGGGTGTTGATATTTAAATATTGTTTAATGGAGCTTTAAAATTATTTGGTGTTTGGTACTTCAGATGTCAGCAGAGCTGTTACATCTCTCAGCAGTTTACACAAACAGGAGGAGGTTTGGTTTATCTCCTCTTGAAATCTGTGAATAGACAGCACCATGTGAAACTCAGCAGAGATAAATGTATCTGTCTCCTTTTGCTCTCACCCCAACCCGACTGTTATTTTTCTCTCTGTTTGTTATGAACACTTGGGTACAGAATAATTTTCACATCATCCGTTATAGATGTTTAACTATAGCATGACTTAAAGCAAACACAACATCAATAAAATCTGACAGGTGGCATTTTTAGGGCCCCAGGAGACCTTTTGCATTCTAATGCACACTTATTAAAATGACATAACTAAACCACCAGTCAGGATGGGCCAGCAGGGGTGTGGGCTGTGGGGAAAGACCACATACAGCATTCATACAGCATTCAGGTAATGAGCAGTGGAGTTTGGATGTACTGTGGAGGTTAAGATAACCTAATCTGTCAGCTTTCATTAATCTCTGCATGCTAGTTATGTTTGTCATAACAGACAGCAGGCAATAGCTCACATGTGTGTCGCTGTCATGTTTGATCATTTGTCAGTTTGACCACTGAGGTATGGTGCCGGTCAAAACCTCAGTTTTTCCAGCTGTTATTTCAATTTGCATGATTGAATGTCTCAGTGTTTCTGGAATTAAAGCCAAGAGCAAATAGAAAAAAGGATTCATGGAATCTTTTATTTAGGTTTTTCACTCATCTAGCAGCAAAACACTTTTGCAGCATCTTGTAAGTCATCAACAAAAGACGGGAGACCTGTAGAATTGTCCACTTTCAAGGCCTCATTTACTTCAACTGCTGCAAGGTAACCGTTTCCTTTATAAAGAAAAGGCAGTTCTATTAAATTTACTTTGCCTATTTGAGGTTATTCACTGAACTTGAACAGCTTAAATTTCAATAAAAACTGAGAACTGGAGGTGCTCTAAAACCTTTGACTGGTTGTGTAAATGTGAAAGCGTGAAAGCTTTGTTTTGAGGGTGAATGCATGAAACTGAAAAGAATAGCCAGTTTGTGTGCATACCAATTGCTTTTGGTCCTTGGCATACATTAAGCTGTCACATTCACTGTGTCTATTATGAATACTGACACAACAGCATTTACCAGGTAGGAACACAAAATCAAATTAAACACAGAAATTATACTGCAGACATAAAGCACCTGAGTACAAATCCTGATTTTAGAAAAACAAATTTATCAGGAACGTTCAGACACTGAGCTACATTTGATTTGCATCTGCATCCACTTTGTTTGACAATATGTTCAATATATTCTAAAATATCTCACCCCAAACTGTTCCTAGGGACACAACATGTACACATGAAAAAGACAATACAAATGTGACAATCACAATAATAAAAATCATGTACCAGACTCACAGTCAAATGGTCAGAGATCATTTTAACAATCAAAGAGTGGTGCAAAGCTGAAGTGGACATTTTTCATGAGGTAGATAAAAATGACTATTTAAAGTCAAACAGAAAAAAAATGTTCATGTTGATATTTGATAAATACATGTATGTAGTTACACCTCTGAGTTCAGTTTCACTGATTAGATCTTCATAGTGAAGTTCATTGATTTTGCTCCACCACATTAGAATCTGTCACCACACATAATACCCCACCCTTATGGACTGTGAGTCGAGAAAATCCTCACCTCGTAGCGACAGCCCCACTTGTGATAGAGTTAAATGACACAAAAAGGTCAACAAAAGGTCTTAGAAGGGCAGGAAGGGGCTGGTATTAGACCATCTTCATCTGTCCATGCCATGGGAGCTGGGGGAACATAGATGGGGGAATTTTCCTTATTCCCTCTTCTCCCTCTCTTTTTAATTTGCTTTTGTTCTCACTGACTCTCTCACAAGTCGCAGAGACAAAGAAATCCTCAGAGGTGTAACACTAGATAAAGCCCCATGAAAGAATACTAATAACACTACTGAAAATTATAAGAGCAAATTAGCTCAGCAGCTTCAGTGCTGTAGAGCTCAAGGCTTCATGTGATATTCAATAGATCTTGAGCACATGAGTGCAGTAAGTTTTATTTTAAATAAGTTTTAAACACAAACATTCACCACACTACACTAGTGTGAAGATCTTTATTGAGCCACTCCCTCTAATTATTATATACAAGGAAAAATATCACATTTATTATTATCTATGATGTCTTCATTTTGTTATTCTGTCATTTTACTGGAAGTGAAGCACTCAAACGGTATTAGATCTATATTTACATTGAGCTGATATGATATATATAATATTTTCAGCATCCACCAAGATGTAAAAAGATAAAAACACCACTTGAGGATTTTGATTTATTTGATTAATTGGATTCCCATCCAAATGAGGGCAATATATAGAGCAAATATATGGGATATTTGCTCTATGGTCGTTCGGTCACATATTTATAGCAATACTCACTCTCACTCATTCTCATTTTGCCACACTTCTTTTCAAATGGACAGTGAAGTAAAAGAAATCAGCATTGAGGACTTTTTTTTTTTTTTTTTTTTTTTTTTAAACACTCGTGAGTAACTAACTTTCTAAAGTAATTTCCTGCTACAGGTTTCTGCCATGGAAGGAAATTGAGTCATTTGCAGCCAGTGCACAGGCAGGAGAGTGGCTGAAAGTATATGTTAGCTAGAACTCTGACTTAGTTCTGTTCAGTACTTGACTGATGGCCCTCGCTGCCCTCATCCATTACTCTGTCACTTGTTTGAAATTGCCTTTCAAACGTTCTGGCACTTCTAGAAAAGTGAGCACTCCTCCTTCTTGTCTGGGTAGCTGAAACAAGGCACAGTGGCAGGTGAGGACACACAATAATTTTATTTCACTTGCGCAGCTGTCAGATCCTGTGGGACCACTTCAGAGGGGATCTGGTCCTACAGTGTGATTGGAATACCAAAATGTGAGCAAGTCACACTGAGTGATGAAATTAGGATGGGCAGTGGAAAAAAATTTATCCAATTCTTGCTAAAGAAAGGATAACCAGAGGAGACACTAAACTGACTAAACCGGTGAGGTCTTATTGTACTCACTCTTTTTGATCGGATGTCAAAATAACACAGAGATGACTTGTTTATGAGCGATCTATTCATGTATATTTATTTCTTTTTGTGCAGCTTTGAATCTACCCATTTGGCCACTAACTAATGTGTCTAATACTGTTTTTTAGTATCCATGTGCTGTCCACTGCCTGCAATCTCGAACTCTCAGCCTTCACATCATCCTCCACTGTCCGTGTATGTGGGCCTGGTGACATTGCAGCTCATTCTTAGACACTATTATTGATGGGGCTTGCTTTTTCTAATACTGACTATCATCTATCACCCACGGCCAGGGCAGCCATCAGTCCGTCACTAAATTACAACCCACTGCATGAGACATAAAATAGGGTAATGGGCTGAAAATTAGCCAATTACAATCATTACACTGCCATAATTGACCCTGGAGACCCATGTCCAGCAGCACACAAGCTGCCTTAAGGTTATGTGTGTGTTTGTGTGTTTGAGGCACTTAATTAGGAGTAGATTGGACCATGAGGATAAAATCTAATTTATTGAACAGGAGCAATCCAACAGCTGACTGGTAGTAAAATGGGAGCATTTTGGAGAGGTGGATAGCTAAGTAGGAGTGAGAGAGTAAAAACAAGGTGGGAAGAGAGATATGTATTTTATCCACAGGAAAAAAACAAAGACAGACAAAAAAAAAAAACAAGAAAGTAAAACAACAATGGGTCATTTTTTTCTTAAGGAAGAGCAAAGCCAATGCATCGTGGTTCCAAAAAGCCAGGAAAACTTTAGTCTTAGTAGATAATCTAAAGCAATAGTGTGACATTTGGGGACATGCCCTGAAGCCTTGTCACCATGAGTTTGCCAGACAACACCAAAGACTTCAAGAGGTTAGGAGTCTTGGCCAATAATTAGTCTGTGACAGAAAGGAGAGAACATTTGTCCTAATTTAAACAAATGTGATCTAATGTGTTAATTGGTGAGCTTTAAAGGTGCTGGTAGGTGGCTTTCGTTACATTTGGACAGACCCAGGTTAATTGTTTCTCCCTATTTATAGTCTTTGTGTGAAGCTAAGTTATACAGCCACTGTCTGTAGCTCCACATTTAGTGGACAAATATGAAAGATTGAAAGTAGCTTCTCATTTAAGTCTTGATAATTAAAATATTTCTCCCAATACATTGCTTTAATTTTCTATACGCTTGGTGGAAATGTTCATAATTGCTTAAAGCCAATGACTGCAGTGTTTGTTTGTTTTTATTACCACATTAATATTTCATGTATCTGAATTATAGAATGTGGTGAAACAGTTAAACAGGTAGTTTACTGCAGTTGGAAATGATCGTCTGGTTGTCTGACTGCCAATGCTAAAACAAACTGTCTTCTTTACTTCAGTCAATATTCACATTAGGTAGTTGACTGCAAGTCAAATGAGAACTGAAAGCAGCCCAGAACAAGACCATTGATGAACAGAGGTTGTAGCAATGATTGGTCTTAGAAGCTGTTATTTCTAGCGTAGTTTGTCATCTGTTAACATACACATACACAGGCAGTATTTTACTTAACACAAAAAATGTGAGCTTTTTAGTGTCTTAATCTCTGAAACAAAAGAGAACTATTACTCATAATAAAAGTAAAATAAGAAATTAAATAAACCAAATGAAGCATGTATTTCACAGGGGCTGCCAAAGATGATTAAAGAAGCTCCTTAAGAAGCTCTTAGCTGTCAACGAGTGGGTAACACTTGTCACTTTCTTTTTAGCTTCACCAGCTTCCAGTGTTTCCACCAACATTTGAGATTCAATACACTTTGTGAGATTAATTTGTATGATAGTTTTGCATTAATCTTACAATGCTGTAAGTGCTGTAAGCTCGTGACACCAAATCATCGGTTGACAGATTCAATTCATGGTACTGGAAAATTAAATCTGTGCGATTAAGCTTTGGCTAAGCTCCGGTACATAATTTGTTTCTGCAAATTAGTGACTTTTACAGAAATACAAATAGTAAAAAATATTTAATTTAACACATTTATTGCTTTTGTACTAAGTCCTTATTTGACATCTCTGCTGCTTTTTCTAACACAGATGGTAATCTCAATGTCCCCCAGGCTGAAGCATCAATGAATAAAAAGTCTATGTCTTTCACCTTGACAGGAGACAGAAAGCCATCCATCAGATTTCAACCAAATTTTTCAAATCGAATCTGTGACCCGTGTCTGAAGTTAGTTAGTTCATCTCTTGAAAATGAAGGAGAAATACTTATTTTATACGTGACCACATCTTGAAGGAGCCCATTTATGTGTTTCATTTAACACAAATACTTTTAGGTACTTTTAGAATTCGTATGCTGTTTAATAGTATTGGCACCTCTTAACGGTGATTTGAGGTAAAACTGCTTGACTGATTGTTGTGAAACTCAGCTATACAGTATGTTTTGTTTTTCAAATGACAAAGCAATTATCTTAACTTAAAATTAGACCATTAAGAATTGTGTATTCAGATCTATATTGTGCAGGATAATACAGCTGGTACCCCTGTCCCGCCATGTTCTACAAGCATCACACTGAGGTTTAAGTGTTTATGTTTAAATTACGCTACACCTCTAATCAACATCATGCACAGTTGTGCATTGTATAGACATTTTTTTTAAACAATCCAGGGCGAATATGATGTTGATGACAAAATGAAATCGAGTGATTGTATCATATAGGTTATGTTAACAGCCATGACAATCAGTCACTACCCACACATATAGAATGAGTTTACCAGCATCTGCTGTACTGGACCTTCATCATCATTGGGAAAATAATTACATGCAGTTAAGGTCCTGGAAAAGTCATGGACAAAAGAAACCTGATTTGATTTTTGATAATGTGAGCCATCTTGTGTCCTGTCGACCCACAGTGGATGTAGGACAGTCTCGATAATTGGGTGCATAAGTAAAGCAGTTGTACAGTTAAAACAGCCAAGTGTAAATATGCAAATTTTTTCCACACATTTTCTATGTCTAATTATTTACATTAGCATTTTATCAATTTATTACACTCAAGGAACAATTTGGAGCTGGATTTTGAACATAAAATTTCAAATGACATAATTATGAAATTCAATGCACAATTAAGACTGTGTAATTTTATCAAGATACAGAAAAAACAACGCACTCTGTGTTTCTGTGTTGTCATAAAATTACAATTTTTTCTAATATGTAAACTCTTGATTACATAAATTTGTCAGTATAGTTGTCTTAAATTACACTCTAGCCATAAGATACATCAACATTATGTAGCTTTATAATTAACACTTTTGTAATAGAAATACAAGTGGAGTTGAACTTAGCCAAGGAAGGAACATTACAGTGATTTACCTTGTCTGGACACTAATAATATTGGCAAAGAATGTCAATGGTGACTTTATATATAAGCTCTGGGATCTGTTGAATGAACATTTGGCTGTTTCTTGATTGAATTATATCATAATTAATATTGATTATAAGTGCAGGGTTTCTTAGAAAATTAGCCATCAACATCTCAGATTAACTTCAGAGAGACAATGCTGTCATCTTGTTTATCTTTTCATAATTTGGATGATGAAAATAATGAGAGCAGAGAGGAAGTGTAAATGGCAGGGTAGAGGCTAAGATGAAAGGGAATGAGAAAGGATGAGATAAGGTGATGGCACAACAGAGGTCTATGATGGTGACAATAAAAGAGAGATGATGTGGATTAAGGAGGGTGGGGGGGTCGTGGATGATGGAGGCTAAAGTTAGTCTCACTGACTCTGATGTCGTACACAGGTCCAAAAGCCAGATTATCCTATTTTATGCTCACATGAACAAGGCAAATGGAGCGAGCAAGATATGCAAATTGCTGTCTAATTGGCCTGTCAGGATACCAAAGCCCTGTCAAACTGCTGTCAGAGAGAGAGAGAGCAAGAGCAAGAGAACACAGAGAATTACTGGATTAGTTTCGGCTGTCATTCACTGCACATTTCATTAAGTAATTTCAGCTCACATCAGGACCATGGGTCAGTGCTCTATCCTTGAAGAGCAGGTTCTTTCAGCTGTCATTTTGACAAAAGTGAGGCAGCACCTCTCATCTACGTACCACCTCCTGTCTGTCTCTCTCAACCAAAAACAAAGATGCTGCCATCACACAATTTCACTTGCTCTTATACTCTGCAGATGGCACAAGGAAATGCAGAGGAGGTGACAAGAAAATTGAAATAAAACTAAAATGTATCGCTATACATTCATTTTATTTTTCCCATGTAAATGAGAACTAAAAATCCAGTCAGTCTACTAGTCAGTCAAACTGTCATGTCTGTCCTCTTCTTACCTATTAATACTTGTTTTTTTTAACTTTTATAATACTGCTAGACAGCTATTTCAGAGCTATTAAAAGTATTTAATTTAAAAATTATATTAGTAACTCATTAGTGATACCTGCATTTGCTAAATCTCCTTAGTTATAGCTGTCAAACATTCTGTGATTGCACAGCACATATAAAGTTTACAGTGATAACAATGGCAGATTATTCACTCAAGTTTCAAATTTTTTTAATAATGGGTCCTTGATTTCAGAAAATTTTAGACAAAAGCAGCGTCTAATTTCTAGCCATTAACAGTTGGTTGTTCTCAGTAAAATGGCAACCGATACTAGCAGGTTTTGTCAGCTGTAGCCAGCCGGCTAATTTAGCCCCATGAACTGGTTGAAAATACTATACATTAATTTTCAAATATGTAGCTGACAGCTGCATAAATGATATTATTAGAATAAAATACTGAAAACCACGGCTGTATGTCAGTGGCCACACATTAACATCCTGCCCAGCTGATGATAAAAGATTACACTGATGATAATTTGTATAATACGTTTTTATTTTCAAACAACTTGAGAGAAAAGGGATTCAGTATTAGGGTGAACGCACGTTGGTTAAATGTAACTAAGTATCTCAAGCAACAAAATGAAGTACTTATTGCAAACTTGCCCAAATCCAAATAGTTAACCACTGATATCCTCTTCTAAGTCTTGGAGGTAATGTTAAATATGTTAGTGTATGTAATCTAGTTTGCAGACATGCTAACAACTGTAGCTAAGAGAGGCTACAACAAGACAGCAAATTCTTTAAATGCTCATTTTTACGACATGATTTTCTCAGTATTTTTATATGGAGAACTTGTAGCTGGAACTTGATTGAGGAAATTTTGTCTCGCAAATGTGAAATCCATGAAGATGTGCAACAACGTTAACAGACGTAACATTTTAAAATTAAATTTAAACATTAAATTGTGGGATTATTTAGTTGAGCAAAAGCACAGAAATAATCAAATAAAAACAAATAAATAAAACAGCATTGGAAAAACAATAAATTAAATACAAACAAATAAAAGCCACAGTGTGGTCAGGCATGTCTTCTTGATGATAACTGGAATCATATGCAAGCTGCCACAGAGCAGGAAAACAAAAATAAGAGTACCATTTGGAAAAAGTGCTTTATGTGTGTGAAATGCTGCCTTTTCATTTAGTAAACAAGAAACACAGACTAACACAGACGGTAGACGGATTCATCATAACCTCGTAGTCACAAACACACACACACACACACACACACACACACACACACACACACACACAGCGTTAACTCATTATGAGTGGACACACACATAAAAGTAATAGAGTCCAATTGAGAAATTGAAAATCATCACATAGCTTCAAGAAATGAGAGACACATCCAGTACAGAATAGAAAAACAGGGTAATAGGGTAATAAGGGAAGGGACTGGGTCCTCCAGAAAATCAATCAGAGGCTAAAAGGTTGTTTGACGCTGTGACTAACTTGACAATGCATTGATGACTGAGCTCCAGTGAAGCATTACTGGACATGTAATTACTCAGACTATCTTATATGGATCCAATTAACTTGCCTCAGCAGAAGAGTGATACGGTGATTCCCGTCATATAAATGGCTCAGTTTTCCTGTGTTACAGAAAGAGCATTATGTACCTTTTCAGAAACTGGAAAATGGTTTATTTTCTTATTATACAATTTTACATTATACGCAGATTATTTTCCATAGTGTCAAGTTGTGAAACAATTGAATGATTGCAAGTATGTTCTGTGGTAATTTCATAGTTTGTGAAATTTCTTTTCCTCCCTAACTTCAACTCCAGGTGTGTACACAGACATAATTCACATGCACTTATTTATTTATTTATTTTTTACCCCATAATGCTTAAAGTTTGTCTCTTATAAACCTAAAAAAGCTTTATATCAGGACCAGGTGCTAATCCACTAGAGCCTAATGGACCAAAAATCAGTGATGGAGAATAATTCTCTCATTGAATTATATTCAGTTTAGAGTAAAATCTGCAATACTTTGACATTTAATTTTCTAATAATCTAATATAATTAACAGTTTGATGGTAACATGTTACTGTCTCTCCCTCTACGATGATTTGATTTGATTGATGATCCAATAAAACATATTTTTTTAAAACCCCTTATGCAACAATCCCTGCAAGGAAACTGAATGCCACGTGAACATGGACTTGGTCAAACCTGCACTTGACGTCAGATACCACATCAAGTGTATCAATATAATATGACAAACATGATATTGCGCTGGTTGGAGGATGTCATTGCCTAGGTCACAGGAAAGTGTGGAGAAGTTCAAATGAGGATATTAAGTGACAAAGCAGGAGTGAGGAAAAGAGCAAATGAGAGAGACAGCGAGGGGAAAACAAAACAAAAAAAAGATCGAATGAGGACTGAGAGGGAAGAAATAGGGGAGTGTATCTTTCCTGCTGGGAGCAAACACAGAGAGATGGGTGTGGAGGCGTAACACTGAATCTCATGTCCTCAGGCAAGGAGGAGATATCAATACACACACTCTGACAGTTCACTGAGAGCCAGTCTCCTGCTCTGGACAGGAAAAATGGAATGAGATACAGTGAGAGGAGAAAGACAAATCTGTGCTACAGCTCCAAAACCACAGTGCACTCGTGTGTCTGGGCCAGGCTTACATTTTCTTAAGTGTTGTATCCTTTACATGAACACAGCAAAAGCAGTGCAGTATTATGAAATGTCCAAATTTACTCTTCTTTTAGCTCTGTTTTGGTCTGGCTTTGTCACAGAAAACAGTGGCCCACTGCAGCTAGAAACATGGTGGACAAGAACAGTGTTAGTAGTTCCCAATAATATATTTGGGGACAATAAGCTTTAAAAAACGAGATAAAAGAGGCTAAAAATAAATAGCTCTGGAAAACTGCAGTTAGGTGATGATTCTCTGTGGGTGACTGACTCCTTTCACCTCACACATGACAGTATTGATCACTGTAGCTTTAATATAATACACATGACTTGATTTCTTTATTTAAGGGTGAATGTTACAAGGCACTGGCAAATAACATGTTCCTATAATTCTCATGCTGGTCTCCTAACAGGGGTTTGCAGCACAGAGAAATCTGGTTTGTAGGTTGGTGTCAGCCCTATAAACAGCAAACAGAATCTTTGATGTTCTGCATCTTTTTCGTGTTGCAGACCTGCCTCAGTATTACCTCGCAACTTAGCACTGCAGAAATTTAACAGCAACACAAAGGCAGAGAGCACAAGGCGAAGGAGAAACAGAAAGAAAGAAAGAGGCAGCAAAGTGATATGTTCCTTCTCTCCTCAGGGCAGACGGTCAGACACCTGCGTGGTTTGATCAGACCGTCCCTTCAATATCCTCGCTTATCCTTTGATGATCCATCACATCATCTCTTTCTATTCTCACTCTCTCTCTTTCTCACACACACACACACACACACACACACACACTACATATCCCTGTTTTCCTGGATCTACCTTTGTTTCTCTCTTTCATCTCCTCTCTCCCCACCTCCCTTTTCCTAACATTTTTTGTCTCTGTCTCTCTGTCCCTGTTCTGCTTTCTCTTTTTGCCACCACCACCTTTGAAGTGAGTCACAGCTTCTGCTTTGTTGGGTCCCACAGTTTAATTAGCACCTCTGCTTTTGTTCACCTTGGTGCATTTTCACTCTCAAATAGTCGCCGTAAATAGAATAGGGATTTGACAAAGCTTAACAAGAACAAAGCTAAAACTATAGTTACGATCTGTGGCAAAACTGTACTTACAGAAGCAATCATGTCATTATCTTCTCTTTTTTATTTACCCCCAATCTCCTTTTATTGTCTAATGTCACCCCGTTGAATCTATGCAGATGGAAATATTTTGGGTGATACACATGTACACATCAAAAGCCTTGGAAGCATTGTTTCAGTACAAAGGAAAATGACAACACAAATGTCTGTAAAAGAGCATTAGGCAGTGATGAGAACTAGTCTATCCACCTGGCAGGTTTAATAACGACTGGAGAAAGTATTGGAAAGTCATCAACGACTTCCTGTCTTCCTTCCTTCCTTGTGTCTTTGCTGCAAAAACTGGCAAAAAAAATGATGTGATTGTTCCTGACAGTTCTGCCAGAATATTAAAACTCTTCACTCACAATTATAAAACTGTCCATCAGTGTGATACATTTACAAGGCAGGTAATGCATTTCAACAATGCTCTCAATCTGAACAACATGTTCACCACTGGCTTTGAACTCATGATGATAAGTACTATACAGTGTTTTCAAAATCATGTAAAACACAGTAAATGGATTTTGACTGTGTGCTTGCTAAATTAGAATAAATGGCACAGACAAAAATACTAATTATGTGTAGCATTTCTTCGTTTTGCTCAACAAACAAATGGTGAAAATGGAGGAAACTTTCGATAATGGAAAACCATCTCACTGAGGATAAATAATGGCATCTTTGACACAGCAGCCAAAGTTTGACAAAGGCTTTAATATTTAATGTTAATATCATCTAATTTAATCCTGATTCACCAGGTCATAAACACGAGTAGTTCATCTCAGACTTGCTGTGTGTGTGTGTGTGTGTGTGTGTGTGTGTGTGTGTGTGTGTGTGTGTATATATATATATATATATATATGTATATATATATATATATATATATATACACATATATATATAAA